>JASMMZ010000002.1:29411251-29510677 GCA_038502455.1 Anisogramma anomala | reverse complement strand
GGGCGGGCGGCTTGCTGCTTGGGGGCCGCAAGCTTCACACCCACAAGGGCGGAAGGGGGTGCGGGCGGCTGTTGGTGTTTGTGCGGCCGGTGGGCAGCGAGCGGGGTTTTCTTTTCGGCCGAGTGGCTGCTGTCCGACCTCATGTCAAGCTTTTGGGGGGACGGCATGGCCGCTTCACCGCACGTTTTCGGCATCGTACAGAGTCATGGCTGGACAGCAGACTCCGACAGCCTCGAGCAGTGGCCCCGCTCGGTCGACATTTGCCGCCGCGCGATGAGCACGAGCCGGCGGCCAAGGTGGCGGCGTATTTATGACCAAGCAACGCTCGACACGACTGAGCATGGCTTGAACCTTTTCGCAGGACGGGTTCTTCACTCAGTGCATACAGTAGTGGCTTTCGCATCGATATCTCCGGCCCCGAGCCCGCCCCTAGGGGGCAGTGCTCACAGCCTTCGAAAGCTTCGCGGAGGCTCCGGACACCAAGGTTGAGGATTCATCAGGCATTGTCGCTGCGTATCAGTTCCAAGTGGAACCTGAGACTTGATACTTGAATTCATGCGTCGATGGGAACTGGTTGCGGACTTTGGGGCCAGGCAGCTGACACGGGGTTGTCGTCCTCGGCCGGCCTTTGCGGTTGTCTGCCTCGGGGTTGCTAAGCGCTGGGTGGCAAAAGAGTGGACCAAGGTGAGTGGGAGGACCAAAGTTCATGTTTCGTTGATGTTTTGATCAAGATCTTGAGCTGATGTGCACGTGCACGGTACGGGTGATGGAAGAAGGAGGTCAAGAGTTTCACTTCAGCACAAAACCGTCTGAAGCCTCTGTTGGTCTCTTGGTTAGACAAGTCGACCTACAGAGTGGCAGTCGAGTTACCGTGAAAACGGAATGAATCCCCATTTCATTTTGTATGACTGTTAGTAACCAGGCCTTGAAATCGCGCGAGATGGCTCGCTTCAGGCTGCAAGCCGAGCCACGTGACTGACAGCCATCTCCACCCACCTTTTTGCCGCACAGCTGATGCGACTGCGCTGGTGAGAGACACCCGGTAATCTCTCCACAGCAAGGACCCCCAGGAGCCCCAGGCGGCCGCCATAAAGCGGCTGGCCAGATACAGCAGTGGCAATATCGTAAAAAGAGGCGCCTGCTTGATGCTCGAAAGTGATTCGATGCTACCATTCGGGGTCTTCGTGTCCTGAGCTAAGAGCCCATCAACGCCCACTAGTACTGCCCATCGAGTGTTCGACGGCTGGAAGACATAGTGCGATTTCGCCACATGTTTCCAAAAATACAGTGACCGTTGAGAAATGGTCGCAATATACAGGATCTGTCTTGTGGTGGCCCATAACGAGTATGCAGTGATAAATGACAGCCGGGTCTGCTGTCAGAGATGCTGTTGGCACCAATCAGTGGCGGGTGCGGGGATGACGCTGGAGCAGGGGGGGCACCTGCAGGGTACTGGGGGCCAAGAGCTGGTCTACAAAGCCCCCTCACATGATGCACACCGACCGAGTTTTTCCGTCTCCCACCGCTTTGGTACGTATATGGACAGTTTGGAGGGGGTATTTAGGATCTGCTCACCACCAACAGCATACTGCGCTGCAGTCCTGCGTGTGGACCGTCTGCGGCCCAGACGCGTGACACGAGCCATGCGCCATTCCTCATTTTTGTCCGCACCTCGGTGAATGATGCGTTGGAACCGCCTCAGCTGCTGCGCGGCAATGGGCGGGCGACGTGGCCTCTCTTCCTCCTCGGTTGGCCGTGAGCTGCTCGAAGCCTCGAACGACCTGCGGCCGCTCTGTAGCTCAACCTCACACTCACAGCCTTTCCTTCAAGTAAGTCGAGTACTCTCTCCTACCCCGGGGCCCCAGATCTGTATGTCTTTCCCATTCCCTAGCAGCAACATGATGAACCACCCTCATGCAAATGTATCAACTGACGGGCGATGTGCTCGCTTGATGCAACAACATATGGAATCTCGTTAGTCTGATGCACCGCTGCTTTTCTGCGGTCCTTGCTGCGCACACGTCGCCGTCATCTCGTTTCGTCTAGCCCCGGGATCGCTCCATGACTGACTGACACGCGGGCGTTGCTAGGACTTTTTCCAGATCGCAGCTGCTCGCACCAGGCCAAGAGCATGGTGGTCACCCCGCTGCGGGCCACCTCGGGCGGTGGTGGCTTGGTGTTGAGCTGCTGTAACCTGAGCCAATGTATCATTCTTATGAGAAGAGGAAAGTACCAACAACGAGTACCAACAACGCCACCCTCTGTAAATATACACCATTCCGTCGCACACTGCCCCCCTGATAACGTGACTCTCCCTCAGGGTGCGTTCTCCAGCACCGAAATACCAGAGTAGTGATTAAACGGCTTTCTCAGCAGCATCGCATTGTCATTGTGGATCCACACCGTCACACACTCCCCGCCGACCGCCTCCCCGCCCTCGGCCTCCCCGTCCAGCGCCCGGTTCACAAAGACGCCCTCAAAGTCCCGGACCACGCCGAGCTGCAGGCGCAGTCCGTGGCGGCGGCCCCAAATGCGCAGCACCAGGTCGAGCTGCTCGTCGTAGAAGTTGTTGCTGCCACCGGCGCTGGCGCTGGCGCTGGTGCTGCCGCCGCCGGCGGCGGCCACGGGCGGCCCCCAGCCGCGCCGCGCGTTGAGCCGGCGGCTCTCGTCGCCGGCGAAGACGGCGTCGAACTCGG
Organism: Anisogramma anomala; assembly: GCA_038502455.1. NCBI lineage: Eukaryota > Fungi > Ascomycota > Sordariomycetes > Diaporthales > Gnomoniaceae > Anisogramma > Anisogramma anomala. The sequence continues at coordinate 29,507,981 of JASMMZ010000002.1, read as the reverse complement.
CGACGGCCAGGCGCACGCCCAGCTGCTGCGCGGTGCTGATGCCGAGCGCGAACTTGCCGCACCACAGGCGCTCGCTGCTCGTCAGCTCGACGCGGTAGCGGCCGATCTGCGGGTGGTGGGCAACGGCGCGCTCGCCGCGGCGGGAGCGGCGCACGATGGGCGGGTGGGGTGGTTGCTGCTGCTGCTGCTGCTGCTGCTGCTGCTGCTGCTGCTGCTGCTGTAGTTGTATTTGTTGGTGTTGGTGTTGGTGTTGTGCTCCGGGGATGGGCGCGGTGCTGGTGGTGGTCGTGGTGGCCTTGGCGGCGGCGGCGGCGGCGGCGGTCGGTCTGGCTTTGCTGCCGCTGCCGCCGCCGCGGCCGCGTGTGGATCTCACCACCGTGGCTTTCTGGTCTCGCAGGTCGACGGCGCCGAGTGTTCTGCTGAGCTTGTCGACGTCATCCTGCATTAAGCTTGCTGCTGTGGATACAGCGGCGGCGGCGGCAGCGGGGATGTTGTTGTTATTCTCATTATTATTGGTGCTGCGTGGTTGTAGCCGGGTTATTCTCCCGGAGGAGCGGATTGTTGTCATTCGTTGGTGGATGGTTTCCGTTTTCTTCAAGACAGCCCAGATTGTCCGGATCGCTCACAGCGTGACAATGACAACGCTGAGAACACTAGCTTGGGAGGTTGAGAGCCTGAGAGCTTCAGAGAGTGAGCGGGCCAAGATTTGTAATGTTCTGGATGTCTGTGTTGTTGTCGAATTGGTGCGACAAGGGGCGCCCCCCCATCCACCGACCCCATGTAACTATCTACATGCGTTGAAGCCCACGACAAATCGCTAACCAATCCCCCCCAACAAATACAAAAAATAACTACTAGGTAAAGGTTAACGGCTTAGCCTATATTAACGCCTATTATACGTTCTATTTTACCTTCGTGTTTTTTAAAGTACAATATGTATTAGTATTAATTACCTTCAAATGTGATATGTTCGTTAGAAACTTTAATTTAATCCACCGTTACTGTTAAAATAATTATATACCTATTAATATTAACAGTTTCCTAATCAAGTGACGAAATCTACACATTTAAACTATTTTCCCACTAATAATACCCTGATAGTAATGGTTTTAACAACATTTTGAACTTTATTTTTAGAATATATCTTCTATTTATTACTATATTCAAAAATACTTTAATATTAGTATTCATGTCGGAACAATATTGACTGCAAAGACTGTAGAGTACCTAATTCAAACTAGGGTACAGGCCAAGCAATTAGTCATACAAATTAGCGTGCAGACCGGCTAGCGGTCTGCCAAACCTAAAACAATACATCCACCACTTGACCATCCAATACTACTGTTACTTCAATCACAATTAGAATCGACAACGCTATAATACCTAAAGGCCTATTAGGCAAGACCTATTAACAAAGAGATTGTTTTACTGAAGTAACCTTAAAACCTTTATATTAAGTACTTATTAAGAATAGTAATACAATATATTAAATTATTGTATAGATTAACTGAAATACGTATCTATTGGTTCTCAAACTATTAATCATATTTTACATCCAAAATGTGTATAAAATCTTGAATTCACGACCAGTTCCTATTGATTACATAAGCATATAAAGACTTCTTCATGGTAAATATACAAATTAACTATTGGAATAGCAGTTAATGCAGTAAAGTCAAGTTAGCTAAACTGTTAGTTTAGTTGATTGTACTAACTGCAAATTAGCTACAGTTTGTAGGACGGAAATGCAAGTGTAGTGCAGTAGGTACCCACTTCAAAGTGGGGCACAGGCCAAAGCATTTGGCCATACAAATTAGCGTGCAGACCGGCTAACGGTTTGATACACTTAGAATTTACACAACAACCAATTTCAATGCAGCACCAGTTACTTCGACTATAGTGATTCGAATCGACTACGTTGCAACTATAAAGACCTAACAACATTAACGATATATTTTTCGTTGAAATTGTTAACTTTATGGTAGTAAAATACTGTACAATTAAGAACTCAAAGTTTTTCAATTGTAAGTTTATTGCTGCTTTAATTAAAGGAAGACTTTTAAACTACAATGAATCGTTAATTCGTGTGTAGTATTAAAGACATTGAAGTTCAATATCTTAATCCCCATTAATATGGTGAAAATACTAGCCTAGATAATATTATTAAACTTAATGTTACAGAAACTTCAAAGTACTCAAAATAACGCGTTTATAACAATTATATCGCGATCCTATATTAACCGGAAATATCGTACGACATTTTAATTGTAAAATAAGTTTAAACCCCGGCTTATATATATCATAGTCGATTAAATAAACCATTGAAGTGATTAATTAAAAACTTGAAAGGAAGAATTGATATGGTTTTTATTGATTTGTTGAGGGTTTAGTTCATAATTGTCATGGACGAATTCTTCGTCAATAATGCCGACCTTGTTTCATAAATTTAACCCCTTGTCATGATTGTTAAAGAAGACAAATGATAGGATAACTAGTTTGCTATTACTGGAAACCTGATTTATTATACTGTGATTAAGTATAAAAGGATAATATAAAATTTATTTACCTTCAAAGTATAAAAGGATAATAAAAAAATTATTTACCTTCAAAGTATATAATATAATAACCGTTTTCAATATGAGTATATTTTCGTTAAAACCCGTTAATATCATTATTAAATAGTTGAAGATCTTATTTATTCCGATCTTTATTTATACCGATTTGAAAAAGCCTTTTCAAATACTTTTCCAAACTATAAACAACTAATAAAAAACGTCTAATAATCTATATAATAGCTATTTACAAAGCTTTCAAAAGCAAAGAAATTCAGTAGTTCGATAAACCAGTTAATATTATAATGAAAGCTGTTGGAATAGTAGTAATTTCAATGCAGTAATTCAACTTTACTTATAGTAAAGTTGACTTAACTAACTGCAAGTTGGGTGTATTGTTTTGTAAGTCTACTGTATTAACTGCAAGTCAACTATAGTATGCACCTACTTTACACTAGCGCATAGGCCAAGCAATTGGGTATACAAATTATTATGCAGACTAGCTAGCAGTTTGCCAAACCTAGAACAATAGATAAACCACCTAACTATTTTAATAATACTATTACTTCGACCAATTTAATCATCAATATTATAACGTTTAAAGCTCTACCAATACTGATCAGTACTTATTAGTATTGGTACGCGTGTAGAGCGGCAACATAATGTTGAAACAGTGTAGTATTCTGACGATAGAAGAGGAAGAAACTATAAATAGAAGCAAGCTCGGTGGAGCTGAGCATCTAAAAGCAAAACGCATAGGCAGGCACGTGCCTATACCTTCCTTTCCATGTATATATCCCCTCCATATAATATACAACAAGTTCCTATGACCAAAAGAAAGGGCAATGTCCGTATTACGTAATGTACATGATAGAAGGGGAACGCAAGACGTGAGACATGAGGTACGAGATGCGAGACGCAAGGCCCGAGAAGCAAGAAACAAGATGTGAGACGCGAAACATAAGAAGCGAAACGCGAGACGCGAAACAGCTTTCTTACGTCTTTTCACGGATACCTTTATCGTATTTCTCGATAAGTTCCTTGTAATATTTTAGATTTCTTATTGTTTTTCACTTATTATCATTTGGTGAATATCCTTTTAGCGAATTAATTATTAGATTTGATAACCTATATGATAACGCCGATCTAAACGTTTATTTGCGATTTTTTAGATTTTCTATTCGACTTTTCATGGAGTTTTTTTGTATCGTACTGGTACAGACAGCGGATTTACGTGAACGAAAGGATCATTTTCAGGTTTATCGTAAGGTGTAAGATACTGAACGTTAACAGTAAAATGAATTCGTGAGTTGGATAGAAAATCAAGTATATATACCAAATCTTATACACAATTTATTACAGTAAATGGGCTTAGACGTCGCGGTGACAATTTCCCTTATAGATACAGACGTTTGTAGGCTTTTTCCGTGTATAACCATATAAGATCTCCAATATTAAATTCCATCTAGCGGTGATTTTAATCGTAGAGACGCTTGGTATCAGCAGCTATAATATCCATGGTAAGTTGCGCATCTTTTCGCGAATATTCCCTTATAAAGCGGATTTCTGCTGACTATTAAGGTAGGGTAGCACTTAGACAATTTACTCGAGTATGTAATTTGAAGCCGAATAGAAATTTATGAGGGCTAACATTAATATCCCAGGAATGGGTGTTGTTGATATTCTATTAAAGATTATATATATATTTAATTCACAATCATTTAAGATATTCGGCAGTGTAATATCAACAAGTTTAACCACCCAGGTTTTCCTTTGAATTTATCAATCTGTTTAATGGTATTATATCGTTATTATCTTTAATTTAAATTGAAGCCTTTTACAAAGTTTGCTAAAATAAGGATTAAAATTTATCGTTGCGGTCCGCAATATTTTCTCTCGGAAATGAATAGTTGAAAAGTAATAAATATCAATATGAAATGACAACTTAATATGCAGTTATATATATGGTGTGGTTTAAAAGAAGGAAAGTATACTTGGAAGTTTTATAAGTAATACGTATAATTATATCAAACTCGTTATAACCGGGTAGTGCCTACAGCGTAACAGTTGATAATACGTCAAAAAGAGCAGTAATAAAGTGTACGTATAAGGTATACATAGGTTCTTGAAAAGCCTGAATTGGGCGGAGATTACCTATTAGCTTTTGATTATTGTTTCGTAATTATGTATAATTAAAATAGTATCAATAATATTTTTTTTACTATTTTCGTTTTAAACCAAAAAATATAGTTTATTTAAAGCAATTATTATATCTTTTGCCCCGAAATAGTATTTTTTTTATTATGAATATTCTAACACGATTCTTAAGTAAATCGATTAAAAATCACAAGACGTTCGCGTTTTACCTTGTTTTTATTATAAATATATAATATTTAATAAGCGAAACGCATAGTTAGTCTTAATACTATTTACTATTTTTCTTTTTTTTTACCTTTTGTGAAATGAGCTATAATAACTCGATAAATTGGCTTTTCTTTATATACCATCGAACATCTAAAGAGTATTTTATTAAGTAACATACCTTCGGTAAGCAAAAAAATAAAATTAACTTTATTAGGTATAATGAGGAAATGATCGAAAATTTGGTCGAGTATAAATATTGAATTCAAGGTTCTTTTTGGTGTTAAAGAACGAGAAAACGTATTCGAAACTAAATTAAGTCGTCTGAGACAATGTGCAACATCCAAGTTATAAGCGTTCGAGTAGATTTTCTTATTAATTAGTCGTTTATTTACCATATTCGTGAAAGTAATATTAAGAAAAGTTCGGTGAATAATTTTTATAGTAGACTAGTGATTGTTAAAAACAATAATGTGATATAGGTTACCTATTAGGATAGACCTAATACGTTTATATAACTAAAAGAGGTATACCATCTCATACTTCAACAGTTTATAGTTTAATTTTGTTATAGTAAGATATCTGTTGAAAAATATAATACATTAAAGGTTGGTAATGTGTATAATATTACGTTGTCATTATATATAGTTAGAATTTGATTAAAATTATATAACGCCAAAACCTTTTGCAAACATTCGTGAACTTGTAAAAATAGTAGCTCAATAAGGTTAATATAATACAGACGTAATTAATTATATAAATAATTCGATAAAGCAAGGAATAAATTCTTCTTTAATAAGTAGAAAATGAAATTTAGTTCAAATATAATTTTTTTTGTACGATGATTATGTTTCACTTGGCCAACTTTACGATTTACGGCTAGAACATACGGGTTTAGTTTTCATAATCATTTTTACAATTGGGCTAAATATGGTATTATAGGGCGTAAAACCTACCGTTACGCCTCAATAAAGTTGCAAAGCATTAAGGGTTATAAGGAAAGGAATATCCAGAAAATACGAAGTAAGTTTTATAGTAGTGAATAAACCAAAGTCTTTTACGAAAAAACCAAGTAATTTTATTAATTAAAATCTCATGAAAATTTATTTGGATATAACAGAATTTCGACTTTGGTAAATTATCCTGGGTCTTAAATGAGGTATTTTTCGTATTCCTCCAAATTATTCGAAAAATAACAATATTATCGATAAATATTCGGTAAAATACGCGGTAAAGCTTGAAAATACGATTTATAAACCTCTAAATAAAAGTTGGTGAGTTTTTTGAATCCTATAAAGGTAACCTTGATACGTTCGAGGCCTCAATAACTTATGAAAGGAAAATAATCCTTAAATTTTAAATATGCAAAAAATTAAGAAAAACATTTTATAAAGTTTAACATGAATTTTTATTTAACGCCGTTGAAAAAAATCAATAGCTTTTGCCTATAAGAACAAAAGATAATTATTGGGTATTGTGAACCTATGAAAAGGTCTGAAGTTACTTATAATACAACTTTGTTTGATACTGTTATTTTCCTTTGTATAACGAAAACTGGTAATACAAATAAGGATACGTTATTAATATATTTTATACAACCTTACACGTACAACCCTAAAACTATTAGTCGAGGAAAACTTTATCTCGGCGTAAAACTAGGTAACAGTAACGGTTTAATTTCGCATTTTACCGGCCCTTAACTAATGGTACCTTTATTATTTGGTTAATTCAAATACTACCAAATCCTAAATCTTGTAATATTTTAGTAAATTCATCGTAATAATTCGCCAGTTTATACGTATTAAAAGTGTTGGTGACATTAACGTATGCGCTATATGTATTTTTAAACATTAGAATATCGTTGGAACTTTTAACGCCGAATAAAAACGGAAATTCTTTAAAACAAGGGTTATCCTATTACTTCGCGAAATTTGTATCCAGCGTATTTTCGATTAAATAAAATATTACAGCGGAGAATATAATATCCAACCTCCGGTTAACCAATACATTTTTTTAAAAAAGCAGGGATCGTACTAAAGTTTTTATAATCTCGGAGGTAGAAAACTCCAATCTGAATTCTGATTTTATAGAAAGCGTTTTAGTTATTAGCGAACTAATTTCTCCAGTAGTAACAAATAACACGTAATATTCTCCAATTACCTCTCGAATCGACTACATAATTTTGAAGGCTATATTTCCTACTCCGGCAGCCTATATCAACGCTTAAATAACTTCGTTCCAAATTGTAAAAAAGTAGACAATATTCTGATATCCTGAAATAATATCTAAACTTATATATTTAAGAACTGTAATTAACATATTGGTTGTATTATACAGTGAAATAACTTAAGGCGTAGTGTAATCTACATTAATATTCAACGTGCACGAATATTAGAAAATAAATATAAAAAAAACCTATTTTAAAAAACTTGGTGTATTCAATAAAAAGATAAACGGTTTATCCCCATAATGTAACGCCCACGAAAAACTTGGTGAATACCCAACGAATTACTAAATTTATTATCTTTTCGTAAACGGTAAAAGGTATATTAGAATAAGTTTTGTTAAAGTTAACAATATTCTGGGATATTAAAATATCATCATTACTATGCTTTGATCAATTATTCGAAAGTAGGGCACCTATATCGAGATGATCGACGATCCATACCATTAAAATTTCCTTAAAATTATTTGGTATATCATCCGATTTATATCCATAATTTAGGAATTACTAACAAACCTTAATGGTAAACGTCAAGAAGGGTTCTATGACTCCAGAAATAGTTTCGCCCAATAAAATGGTAATCTCAACATAATTAAAAAATATATTGAACTACGACTCAGTTATAAATTCTTTACCAATACCCGTATCCAAAAAGAAATTATAACTTAGTATCAATAAATTTATAAAAAAATCTACTTCAAAGAAGTTAAAAACTTCTAAAACTATTACTATTTCCTTGAAAACAGGTTTAGCCACGAAAATTTCCAAATTTTATACGAAGTTAGCGATTTCGTCCGGGCTATATTTTTTATCCATATACCTAATCTTTCGTTTCATAACTTATAAAAATAATATCCTGGTCTTATCATAGACCTTGAGGTACTTTAAAAGTATATTATGGGATTTTTATTTGTATGTACAACTTACAAATATTTAACGACTTAATGCAGTTTCGTTTATAATACCTACTCCATTCGCTTACGACGAAAAGGAAAACTTAATGTTACTTTATTCCAAACAATCAGTTTCTGAATTAAATTAAACATTATTAACTCGTTAACGCCAAACACTATAGTTTCGGTACCGGCTATATCAACGACAACTATTATCATTGCGACAACAACTATTATGATCGCCACGACGATTATCGTCGCGACGCTTGTTGCAAGGCTTATTACGAGCCTCGCGAAACTCATACTCATGATCGCTAATACGATAATCATTTATATCAAATTGCTTATTTTACGTCTTTTTATCTTTATATTCATTCTTCAAATTTTCTTAAAATATACACAAATTATATTTCTGGTATCCGTATTTCATAATAATCATATATAAATGGTACCAACGGTCCATTATCTTGAACAATGAAGTTTTAAATTCCTAGATTTTAATTAATATATTCATATAAAGTTTATTTGCAAATGAAAAAATACAGATTTTTCTAAATAGATAAATCGAATAATGTCTAAATATCGATCATAACGTCATACCAATTCTTATTAATTCGATCGAAAGTACCTATAGTTTACGTATATCTCAACATGGTGTAAATATTCTTACGAAATGTATACTCGTTTGCATAAAGTTTCGCAAAGTAAATATTACTTTTCGGAACTTTTTCGTAACGCGGATTTCATTCACTTAAAAACGATTGGTAAAGATATTCATAACATCTTCAAAACCCTTGTCAAAAAGACTTATACGCTACTCGTAAGGAAATTTCGTATGCCATAAAAATATAACTAATCCTGAAAACAGGATTCTAAATATAAAGATGATATAATCCTCTACGTCCGGATTAACTTTAGTAAACATTTTAAAACGAGTCCAGAAACTCCAAACGTTTGAAAAAACGATATCTTTACCTAAAATAATTATTTAAATATTAAAAGGATCAGTATATTTGATGTTATAAAGCCCTATTTCCTTAGGCTTTAGGAGATACAAACTATTACTTCTTAAGGATTAAGTGGCTGACTTGTTGCGATAAGGGCTATAAAGACATTTGCTACTCCGGCAAAAACGTCTTTCTTGGTTACAGTTAGGAGTAAAGGCGTTAAAATAGCTTGCTATAATTGTCTGATTGTGTATAATATACTACTAAAGGCTCTTATTAACTACATTAATGCGTTCGCTGAATTTATTATTCCTCCTAACTATAACAGCTATCTGTTCCTACAAACGCTTAGCCTAGTCAAGCACTGAATTCATTTTGCTTTACAAAGGACGAAGTGTCTAACTTTAAAGGCGAAGCGTATAGGAACGGGAAATTACTGTTTAAAAAGGTGCTGACGGCTAAGATATTCGCGAGGTAGTAGTCGGCATAGACGAGAGAGAAGCTAATAAGGCAAAGGCTGCATAAATAAGTATAGGTGCTTCATTTTAAGATCTAAAAGGCAATTATTAAAGGAGTAGTTTTACTATGGGCGTGGTGAGGAGTAATCAATACCTTAATGTAATCCAAAGTTAAAGTACGTAACTCGCGCTTGCTTATGGGGAACTTGCGGCGGCGAAAATGGCGATGACGGCGGCGAAAATGCGGCGACGGCGGCGAGAAGGTAGCGATAGCAGTGGTGAGACTAACGGCGATAATGGTCGATAGCAGTGGCGATATTAGCGGCAACTACGGCGAGGATGGTGTAAATAAAGAAAAAACAACTGCAGTATCTAGAAATATTACGGCGACAGTAATAAAGAGGAAAAGGGGGGGCTCGACGGCGATAATATTATTAATGGGGGAAAAGGTTAAAAATCGTAAATTTAAAAAGCAAAAGAAAGGGAAAGTTTGGCGGGGAGAAGAGTTTGTTAACTTTGTTTTCACGGGGTAGACGAATTTTTAACCTCGCTTTTTTTTTTTTGTTTTTATCTTATTTAGACTGATAAAAGGCAATATCTGGTGCTTTTCGACTCTTTTTCTTACAGATACCAATTGTTGCTACACGTTTAAAGCGGCAACGTAATGTTAAAACAGTGTAGTATTTTGATGATGGAAGAGGAAAAAACTAAAACTAGAAGCGAGCTCCATGGAGCTGAGCATGTAGTAGCAAGATGCATAGGTAGGAAAATGCCTATATTTTCCTTTCCATGCATTTATCCCGCCCATGTAATGCACAAAAATTAGGTTAAACACAGATTCTATAAATAAAAAAAGAGGCTACTTTCTAGTTGTTACGCTTTGGGAAAGTTTAAGGTAAAGGCGAAACTTTTCTAAAGTTCTTTTATTAGTACTGCATCAGTCTATAACAGCAGGAAGTAAAGAAGATTTTTTTGTAACTTTAGTCCATAACATCAATTTGGAGGTAAGCGACGGTATCTATATTAAAAAAACCAAAACATATTTACCATATCCTTCTTAAAAGCATTAAAATTGACTACTAAAAGTTTCAAATCAATAAGTTGCCAAACGGCTAGGTTAATACTACTACAGGTATTACTATTACAAAAAGAAATAATTCCCACGTTATTTAACCACTAATAACACATCACTTTCAACATTACCTTTTATATCAAACCTTTGTTTTCAAAATTAAAATTTTCCCTTTACTTTGCTCTTTTCCCTCTCCCTTATACCACTTTAATTGTTTAGTTCGCCTCTTGAAGCGAAAATACCAAGAATGGCTAAATAGCTTTAAGAATAAAACGTCACGCGACTTTACTTCAAATCGATAGGTTTTTACGTTCCCATATAACCAAGTTCTACGTCCTATACTAGCTAAGAGTCAAACTGACTACTAGAAACGTTGACTTTAAAGTTATTATTAAAATTATTAGGAAGGAGGAAATTAAAGCCATCGAACTAATTGTTTTAAGCATTTTGACGGAAAATTTAGGTCAAGAGATATTGAAGAATATTTAATCGAAGATCATTTGATTGACTTCATTAGCTAATATTTCCTAAACTAAGATAGTAGCAATCCCAACCATTACGAACGCCCTTTTTAAACCTTTCATAAGTTTATCAAAAATTGGATTATTAATATGTGGGAGACGAAACAAAAAGGGATTAAAAATAGATTAAAGATAAAGTTCGAAAGTCGAGAAGTATATATGACGGATAAGGATTTAACTCAATTACTACAAACTCTTTTCAAGTTAACTTAATTTGAGGAATACCCTTAAAACTCACGGAGTAAAGGAAAGAGTTTCAAGTATCCTTACCACTTTTCTACAAGTTTTAAGGGGATTTCCCTTAATCCACTGTTGAGTTAAATCTTTAACCTTCCCATTGGAGCCAATATTTTACACGCCAACAATAAGGAATTTGTTGATTTGTTCGGTAGTTTAGCAGCTTTATATGATAACACAGAGTATGCCCTTAATAGCTATAAAGCGTATAAAGTAATAACCTCCAATGCGGTAAAAGTAATCAACGTTAACATTATCTGATTAATTAAATAAAACCGTTAAGTCATACATTACTTTCCCTACGGCTAAGTTTCACTTGCCCCCTGATCATTTCTTAAGAATGGCCATATGCTTCAACATCAAGTTTCCTGCGGCAGGTACGCCTATACGCGTGAGCCTATTAGAAATAATATCATGGAAATATCCCCTTTAGGTCAGGCGACTGGAAATTACCCTTAATATTTCGATTTCAAAGGCCTAAAGCCTAAATTGATAGAAAATACTATTAACGATTGTGACTATTATTGTAACCTTTACCCCAAACTTAATGAAATATTTTATATTAATTGTAAGCTTTTTACGGACTTCAAGAAGATTTGAAATAATGTAAAAAGGTATGAAGTGAGTCCTTATAATTTTTTGATACTAAAATAATGCCTTTTTAAAACATCTACAAATAGATAAAAATCTTTCCTTCTAGTTTTTATTTACTCTTTTCCGAAATTTTTACAAGCTATGCCAAAACCTATTACATAACATTTTTAATGAGAATGAAAACCTTTCGCAAAATTCATAAAGAAATACAAAGCTATTTCAAGTACAACGTCCATTTTACATAATACTATACGAATTAGACCATGAAAAGATAAACAACGATAATAGCAAGGGGAAAAAAAGGAAACACCAATAGAATTTTAACCAAATATTTGACAAGTTAATATTATATTAATAAGTTAAGGAAAAAGCTTATGCTAGCGAGACCACGCTTCGAGAACAAGTACAGGCAGTAATTACAGGTTTAAATGAATACGAATACGCTTTATAACTCCCAACTACCAACTGTAAAAGCTTCTTGAATCAATTCCAATACTCTTTCAAAACCGTAATAACACGTACTTTAAGCTCTTTTAATATATACTTACAAGTTAATAACTTTTACAATGTGGATAAAAAAAACATCGTAATAGTATACTATGTCGATCGTTAGTACGAGTGGCCTTAATATTCGAAATCTGGTCCAAAACCTTCGGATTAGAAACCATAACCACACTAATGTTAATAACTAGGATAAAATTAAAATCAATCTATTAACCGTAAAAACTATTGTCGTAATAGTAATAAAAGGTGTTAAGTCTATAGTAAATTCGGTTATTAGTTTACTCTTTACCCTTCAGTATTACTCTTTAGCCAAACGTAATAAATAACGGGTAATATATAATATTTAATACCCTACTACCCTCGGGTAAAACTATTTGTATCACATTGTAAACTGCGAAAATAGAAAGGCCATGAAGGATAATAATACGCCTGAATAAATCATTTAACATAAAAACGCTACTTTTAACGAAATCCAATAATTATCTGACCACACTTTCCTATACCGTTCAAGTAATAACGACTCTTACTTTTACCTTAACTAAGCTCTTCACCAATTATATATATTTAACCTTCGTAACTGTTACACGAACTATAAGTTTTAAGGTATTATTCCAAATATAAAGGTAATGAAATACTTAATAGGAAGCTATTTGAAGTACGTAATATTACGAAAGAAAAGCAATACTATTACAGAGATTAATCTTTAAGATATTAGTAAAGTTCAAATTGGCTTCGAATCAAGCGAATAACTATCGTTACTATAGATAACGATTATTCGGACTACTATTATATTAATTTCGTTTCATATTATTTAATCTTCTACTCTTTTCCTCATTCATTTAGAAAATATTAAGACTTTAGGTGTTAACATCGACGTTAATGCTAATAAGTTGGTCGAAAACAGCAAAAGATTCCCTGTCATCTTCAAATAAAAACATTTATAATTTCATCTTTACAGCCTAAAAGTAACGGTATTAAACCTAACAAAGTTAGAAATACATTGATAATACCAGGGTTTTAACCACCCAACAGTCGATATACTATACAAATTGCTCAAGTTCTCAAAACACAAAAATATGTAATATTTTACTAGAAAATCTATTGAACAGCTATACCACCATTGCTAAACATATACCTAAACACCAAATAAATTTAATTTGCACTAAAAAACAATAAAAGCTTCAATTACGACATTTTCATTAATATATTCTACGTAAACAATAAGCTTATTTTTTTCCATTATAAACTCCGCAACCTTTTTTCACGAAATGAAATTCATAAAGTCCCTATTGGTAAAAGATATGTAGAAAACCCTAAGATAATTGTAAATTAACACTTACTTGGGTTTACTTAACGTGATTGTTCACAATACTAGTATTATCTTTACGGTAACTATTGGAATAATAGTAATTGTAGTGTAGTAGGTCAACTTTACTTACACTAATATTGAGTATACTAACTGCAAGTTGATTGTATTGTTTATGAGCCTACTGTATTGGCTGAAAGTCAAGTACAGTATGCGTCCACTTTACACTAGGGTATAGGCCAAGCAATTGGCTATACAAATTACTGTACACACTGGCTAGTGATGTGATAAACCTGGAATAATACATCTACCACTTGACTACGCAATACTATTGTTACTTCCACCAATCCAATCGATAAAGTTGCAGCGTTTAAAGCCCTACCAACACTGATCAGTGCTTATTAGATTAAACACAGATAATCTAAGTGGAATAAAAAGCTACTTTCTGGTTACGCTTAACGTCGAACGGTAGCTAGGGTAGAAGAAAGATTCTTGCGAAGTGCCTTTACTACTATGTAAGTCTTTACTGTAGTAAGTAAAAAAAACCTTTAGGTTACGCCAGTTTCTATAGCAGTCTAGAGGTAGCGACGGTATCGCTATTGAAAACACCAGGAACTCTTCACAGATCTTTCTTAAAGAAAAGCATTAAGATGAACCGCTGAAAGTCTTAAATCGACAAGTTAGCAAAAGGCTAAGTTATTACTACTGCGGATTTTACTACTACAAAAACGAGTAAGTCCTACAGCTTACAACTTTTAACCTTCAACCTCTATATTATATATTGCTTAGGGTACATACATGTAAATGAAGGAAGGTAAAAGCACGTACTTGCCTGTGTAGCTTATGCTACTTGCAGCGATACTACATGCTCAGCTCCGCTGAGCTTCGCTTCTAGTTCTAGTTTTTTACTTTTCCATCCCCAGAATACTACACTATTTCAACGTTACATTGCAGCCCTACACACGTACTAACAATTAGTATCTGTAAGCAAAAAATCTGAAAAGAACCAGACATCACCTTTCACCAGTCTGAACAAAATAAAACGGAAGGAGCAAGGTTACCAGTTCTGTTACCCCGTAAAAACAAAGTCAATAACCCCCCCGCCCCGCCAAACTTTCTTTCTTTACTATTTAACTCTACGATCTTTAACCTCTTCCCTATTAAAACCACTACTACCCACTTTTCTTCTTCTCGTCCTTGCCGTCGCCATCGTTATTCACGTTGCCGCTGCCGTTATCTTGCCTCCTGACAGCAGCTGCCTTCACCGTTAGCGCCGCTGTTGTTATTTACGTTGTCTTCGCCGCAGCCTTCATTATTCTTTCCACTGCCACCGCTTTTTTTGCCATAGCTATTATTAGTCTCGCCGCTAGCCGCTACCGCCATCTTTTTATTTGTTATTATGCCGCCGCTATCTTCATCCTCGCCGCAACCACCGCTCTTCTCGCTACTATCTCACCTCCATTTCGCCGTTGCCAATTATCTATAAGTAAGCGAGAGCTACGTGTCTTATTATTAAATCTTATTAAAACACCTGCTACTCTACGTCATAACCGTAACAAGATTAATAAAACTACTACTTTTATAAACATTCCTCTGTTAATCTTTCCTTTGTTAGCTGCCTTTCCACACCACTATAAGCTTACTAATTATTGTATTATTATAAACCCGTATTCCGAGCTAAAATAAGCCAATGGTTTATAATAGCAAATGACTAAAATAAGTACAACCTTTAATAAGGGTCTTAATATTATTGATATAGGTCTGTATCCTCGTTTTTATAGCCCTTATCCTCGGCTTTATAGCATTTTTCCTCGTCTTCGTAACCTTCGGCCTCATCTTTATAGATTGAAACGCCTTTGTAGTAATCGGGTTACCCTGGCCTTTTGGTTTTTAATCGCTAATTTTCGCCACCTAAAATAGAAAAGATAGGTGTTTATAACCTGAAATATTACGATCCGTTTAATATGGGTATTACGGAAGGCCATAACCTTATTTTTATTGATATTTAAAGCTTTAGAAGTATTTGAAAAGCTTTAATAAACTTAATCCTAAGGCTAAATGCCAACTCATATTTATATGCGGGATTTCATTATATGTTTTTATATTTTTGGGTAATATATGAAAATTTCCGAGAAATAACGTTTAAAGTTAACCTTTTCAAGTTTGAAAGCGATTATAAATATATGAGCTTAAAGTTTTTAAACAAATCCTGGCCGAGTTATGAAAAGGTTTCGAAAATCGACTTCTACTTTGCGAAATTATATAAAAAACGAATACGGTTTTCGTAAGTATATTTCAACTAAGTTAAGATCCGCTCGGGTAAAAGTTATTTTAGATTAGCGTAATAAAAATTGGTACGTAGTTATAATTAACAGTCAATCAACGTTAAGCCTAAGTATTTAATAAAATCTTCGACTATTAAACCATAGGCAAAATCTCCGCAAGTATACGTATTAAATTAAAAATTTCAAGATAATTATACTGCTAGTCACCGATATTAAGTACCGGTATCACAAGCCTATTGCTAAGGATAGTCGCGAGAAATATAACTCGCGACATTTCTAGAAAAACCATAGTATTAGAACATTAATTCATATAAAAAAGTATAATAAGAAACCTAGAAAAAGTGGTTATAGTGTTTGCGAGCACGATTATAAGCCTCGCTAGGATGATCTTTATGGCGATCATGATGGTCGCCGTTGTGATAACTATAGTCTCTGTCAATGTAGCCGGCACCGCAAACGTAGTTGTCGGCGTAAACGAATTAATAAAATTGAATCGGAATAAAAAAATACTAACTATTTCGACCAAAGCTATAGCGAGTCGAAGAGTTTTTCCTCTCCCTTATAATCAGGCTTTATAAACAATATACCAGGCCTCGGCTTAGCTAGTAAAACACAGTCAAGTCTCTAGATATACGCCTATTATAAGCAAGTTTACGAGTTTTGTAACGCCCTTTTCAAACATCTTAAATCTTGCTAACAAATAAGAACCTTATCTTAGCAAGCAATAAGGAAAAATATACTTTATATGGATCATTTAACATATAACCTCAAAAACATCATTTTATGTATAGAAAATGTGAAATTAGTAATGGTTAAGCTAGTTAATAAGGAGGTTGCCTTCGTCATATTCGGTTATCACTTCCTATAGATCGCCGTGCATAATACGCCTTGAAGGTTAAATTACATGTTGTGCCTGGATATAGATATAAGTAAAAATCTTGTTGCTAAGTTTTAGTTAATTTAATATTTCCGTAATCATATCGAGACGGATATTTCATAAGCTAAATTTCAAATAATCTTAAGTGTTATAAGACCTTGTATACGACTTACCACTAAGGTTTGCTAAACTTTGATATCTTTTGGCTATAAATTAGATAACATGCCTAGCTTTTTTTTTGAAAGACGGCCAAAATTTGGGTAGTAAACCACCTAAATGACATCGTCCTCCTTTCTAATACCTGATCAAATCTTTGTAAAGCAGATATTTTAACATTAAAAAAATATTGTTCGTTTTAAAAATGGTAATTTCAAAGTGTCATTTTTAGTTCATAAGGCGGTTACGAATCGATTCGTACGCAAAATTCTTACGATAACTCTTTTTGTAATAATGTTACCTGTATAAACGATGTATTTTACAGTTAAGTACGTTAAGCTTCCCAAAGATTGTTTATTAATATTTACCTCTTAGTATCTATATGCATTAAACTTAATTATGGATTCAACTATGCCTTATATTATTTATATTTATAATACAATTACTACGGCTATTAATATTATTAAATATAAGTATCTAGAAACTATTATGGAGTATGAAGATACGTTATATTTTTCCATAACTTGAAATAACGCTGTACAAGCTCGTTTATAGGTAGTAGAAGTTCGAAATGTAGCTTTCAAGATTACTTACCCCACTCGTGAGGCTATTGGGAATTCTCTAATCGCTTTCATCGCTACAAGCGATTTAGGTTTTAAAACTTTACCCATAGGAGCCAAGTTTCGATTAGATTCTTATACCGCCGAAATAGTAAAAGGAACGTAATCTCGTTCCCTTCCGGCAATTCTCGTTAATCCATAGTTTAATACGCTATTTTTAAACGTTGTTTTTAGGTTGATTCGAGACCTTACGCGAAAATCTATGAAAATGCGAAAAAACAGAATATCGTTAATTAATGGAATCAGCCTCGTTTTAATGACTTTACGGCTTTCTTCGTAATTAAAACTCTAGATTATACACTTATATTAAAAGCTAAATACAAATTTTTGTTTGTTAAATTCAAAATATTCTTTTCTGTAGAAAAATGTTATATACAATATCAGTTTGTTAAATTACTTGGATTTTACATGACTGGTTTACGTCTTTTAACAACCGCTAAACGCACCAAAGTCTTTTGCAATCTTTAGCTTTTAACTACCATTTAATCGTTGGGAACGTACTTGGGAGCTACTGGCTTTTTATACCTAATGATCCTATATTTTACCTAATTGTTTAAGTTATTACAAAAATTGAAAACTTATCCACTAGTCGCGGGTTGTACAGTTGGACGAGTCGAAAATAATCATGATAAAAACCGTATATATTATACTTCGACTATAAAAAGAACGTTAATTAGCTAAGAACACAAATTTTGCGCCGCTTTACAAGAATATATAGATAATAAGTTACGTTTGTATTATATAAACTCGTTTCGGCTATTGTGTTTATAAGTTAAGAGAAGTTTAGAAAAGGATTATGGAATTATATTTTTTCAACTCAAGTCTAAGAAAATTTATAAACGCGGTAAATTATTTTCCGTCAACGTTATTTAATTTATTATATTTTCAATAAATGTCTTATAAATGCAAATCTGCATTATGGACCCTTCAAATATATGGTAGCTTGCCTCGTTTAGGCATTTTAACTCCTTAGATTAACTTTAGTTGAAAACTCGTACCTAATCCTCGTTTTTACATATTATGAATTTACGATAAGTATTGTTAATAGAACATTACCAAATATAAATTTTAAGAATCGGGTTAATAAGAGACTGATTAATACTATGATTTACTTGAATATAGATAATTTGGACGTCGTCTATCTCCCTAAAAGACTTAATCTGGTATCAAATGCTTTGTTGCGACTCTTAACGTCAGCGAACGAGAATATTCGTTTATTGGAAAAATACCTATACTCATTCAAATCTTTGATAATCTTTCTATGATTCCTAATAATATTAATTTTACGATATATATTGCGGAAGCTATTTTACCTAAGGATATACGCCTTTGATTTTGATTTATATATAAGTGGAAAGCTATTTGGCAAACGATTATTTTAAACTTAAATTAGAAAGAACCAAATAATAAGGTGATTATTAATGGTTTTCAGAATGGTTATTATTTCAATTTCATCAACCGCCTTCTCCACAATTAGGACGTAAATAGCTATAAAAAAAATTCGTTATTTTCACCAAATTCATCCCGAACTTTCTTTATAATATACATAACAACACGTATTATTTTGGGTAAAAACGTAAAATAGGTTTAATAAATGGCCTGTATTTTAGGTATAAATGAAAACTAGTAGGATGATATTGTCTGGATTATGTTATTTACAGTTAAATACGTAATAAAGAAAACCTATTAGACGTCTTTAGCCAATTTAAGCGTTAAAAGATCCTATGTACACCACTTGAAAGGTTTTTGTCATTACTTTACCATTGGTATTGTTAATTGGTACTCTTTAGGCTTTGCTAGGTTATAAAGAATTTAACGTTATTATTCCGGTTACCTGTAAGACTTTAAAGCGTACCTTTTTATTAATTGGGTATATAACTTATAAAACAAGCTATTGGGTAAAAATTCTATACCGCAACTTATAATTATTAGATTGGGCATATTTGAAATGAATTATTTCTAATTAATATACAAAGTTTCTTTTTGCCCATTAGTAAGATTTGTAAAATGGATTCGGTATCAAAACTTATATAATAACTACTTATTATCTTAAAGTTTGTAAATAAGTTAAAATAAAAAACTAGATAGTCTAATTTGTATTACGATATTATATCGTTCAATATCCAAAATAAGTATAAAGTAACAGTGTTTTTACGTTATAATGAAATATTAACAACGTATATTTTCGTGCTATTAATTATAGCCCTCCTTAATACCTATTCAGTTTTCAATTACGAGCTTTTGTAAATGGTTTTAAGTTTTTTTTTACCTTCATAACAGGAAGAAATCCTCTTTATAAGGGAGAATTTTTGCCGTAACGTTTAACTTATAATAGACGTCGTTTCTTATTAAATAAAATGGCGTAATAATGAATATTACCGTTAAATGAAATTTAATGTAAGAGATTACGTTTGGCTTCGTATTAGGAAATTTTACAAACCTTGACATCTATAAGGTAAATTGTCACCTCTACGCTTAGGTCCGTTCATTATGGTAAACCGCGTAATAAAACTTACGTACATACTCCATTTTTCCGCTACTTTACGAATTTACTTAACCGTTAACGTTTCATATCTAATACTCTACAACAATCCTGAAAATAAGTCTTTCGCTCGCGTACCTTTACCACCCGAGCTAGTACGATATGAAAAATCTTTCGACGAAGACAAATGTAAAATCGAAAAATTGTAAACAAACGTCTAAACTGTCGTCGACGCGTGGGAAATCAAATTTAATATTTAGTTTGTTAAAAAGGCTACACTTCAAAATCTGATGAATAGAAGGCTGTAAAGTACTTGAAACATTGCAAGGAACTTGTTGAGTTATACGAAAAAGAATTGTCTTATAAAAAAGCAGTCTCATAAAAAAAAACATCTCGTAAGGAATCTTCTCGCTTCTCACGTCTCACGTCTCGCCTTCTATCATAAGGGTTACAAAATAAGGACATTGCTTTTTTTTTTGGTCTCAGGGACTTGTTATACATTACTTGGGGTATATACATAGAAAGGGAAGGAAGGAATAAGTATATGCTTGCCTTTGTAGCTTGTGCTACTTGTAGCGATACTATATGCTCAGCTCCGCTAAGCTTAGATTCTAGTTCTAGTTTCTTCCTCTTCCATCCCCAGAATACTATACTGTTTTAACGTTACCTTGCCGCCCTACACGTGTAACAACACTTTACTAACAACGAACGACCTTCGACTTTACTCTTTATACCAAATCTTTACTCCTTATTCACTCCTTTTCCTCTTCCCCTACGATAATTTAATCGTCAAGATCGTTATTCTAAGCGAAGCCACCGAGAATCACCAAGTTGCGTTAAAAAAGTTACGTCGTGCAACTTTACGCTAAATTACTAAGTCCACACGCTCCGAATCATCAAATCCCCTACCCACCAAATTCTATACTAACAAAAACGTCAAGATAGCACCTATTAAAAAGTACAGAAAGGGATTAAAGTTCTCGGATCCTTGTTTTTAAGGTAATACGATAAAGATCTTTAAGGGAAAAACTTTAATAAAAACTTAACCGAAAGGCATATGGTTAACTTCGTTAACTACGTTATCGTTAAGTAAAATGGCGGCGAAAAACGTACCGGTGACGATCTCGCCTTGCGAAAATACCGAAGGTTTTTCGATGACTAGACTATTAATATATAGAAAAAGATTTAAAAAGGTATTGATTTTATGTTAAGGGTAAAACTCGAGCGATAGGAGGTATATATACTAGGAAAAAACTTTATAAAGCTAGTAAAAATCCTTTTATAATAGTCTCAACTTGAGAAATACTCTTGAAACCTACTCCTCAAAAAGAAAGTGTATTAAAAACCTTAACACTACTACACACGTTTTACAACACCTCCCTATTACACCTAGTTAAGTAAAGTTTTTTTACGTACTAATAATAAAAAATCTGTTAATTTGTTCGGTAACTTAACACTTCCATGTAAAAACACTAAATACGCTTTTAGTGGCAGCAAAGAACGTAAAACATCAATTATTAATGCGGTAAAAGGTATTAATATCAACCTTATACAGTTAATTAAAAAAAAAATCGTTAAGTTTCCAAAAACTTTTTTATGGCCAAATCCCTATTAGCCCTTAACCCTTGACTTAAAATCATCAAGTCCCTTAAAACAAAACCTTATATGATAGGTATGCCTGTATGCGTAAGCTTACTATAAGCCCTATTATAGGAATTTACCCCTTGAGTTAGGCTACTTTTAATTACCTTCAATACCGCGACTCCAAGGCTTTAAGACTTAAACTATTGGAAAATACTAACGAAAATTTGAATACCCATAACAACATTTTTCTAAGACTTGTCAAAATGGTTAACATTAACTATAAGCTCCTTCAGAATTTCCTCAAAATTGAAAATAACGTTAAAAAAATAACGAAAATCTCTATAACCATTTTAATATAAAGATAATACCCTTTTTGAATATTTATAAGTAAATGGATGTTTTTCTTTCTTATTTTTACTTATAATTCCCCGAAATACTTATAAGGCACGTAAAGAATTACTATCTAAATTTTTTAATATGAGAAATAACGTTTTGCGAAATTCACGATAGTATAAAAGGCTACTTCAAATACGATATCCACCTTATATAATATTATACGGATTGGGTCACTATGAGGTAAACGACGATAATGGCAAACAAGAAAAAGGAGGAAATACCAATAAATGAACTAAATTAAATACTTGACAAATTTGTACTTTGCTAACAAATAATGAGAAAAGCCCACTTTAATAAAACCACGCTTAGAATTCTGGTACGGGAAGCCATTACGGGCATTAGTGAGTTCAAATACGCCTTATAACGTCGAAATGCCACCTACGAAGGCTTTTTGGGCCAGTATCGTTTCTCGTTCGCGACCGTAATAGTACGTACACCGAATTCGTTTGATATATACCCCTAAGTTAATAGCTTCAGCTATATAAATAAAGAAGACCGCGCGTTAGTACATTACGTCAATCGCAAGTATAGATATAGAATACTTTAACTTTTAAAATCTAGTTAAATAAATTCTTATTCAAAACTACAGTTAAATGAACATTTATAATGGTAAAATTTCAACGAACTTATTAATTGTAAAAATTATCGTTATAATAATGGTAAAAAAATGGTAAATTTGTAGTATGTTCAGCTATTAGTCAATTCGTTACTATTTTACCTAACATAATAATGATCAAATAACATATTACATTCAATATATTAATGATTTCGGGTAAAATTACTTAGCTTATATCGTATATTTTAAAGGTAAAGGAACCGTGAATGGCGACAATATCCTTAAGTAAATTAAATGACAAAGGGATACTATTTTTAACGTGGATTAAGAACTAGCCGACTATGTATTTTTATACCGCTTAAGTAGCGAAAACCCTTACCTTTACTTTAATCAATCCTCTAACCCCTTATATATTTTTAACCTCCGTGATCGTTATGCGGACTATACGTTTTAATGTATTATATCAAATACAGGGGTAGCAAAGTACTTAATAGAAGACTATTCTTAAAAAGTAGAATTATAGAGTAAAAGTACTACTGTTACTAAGATTGATCGTAAAGATACTGGTAAACCTAAAGTTGGCTTCAGATTAGGCTAATAACTATCATTATTAAAGACAACGGTAATTTAGACTATTATTAAGCTAATTAAGTTTCATATCTTTAAATTTCCCACCACTTCCCTTCTCTACTTGGAGGATATAAAGACTCTTAACGTTAATATAAACTTTAATGCCGACAAACTGATTCAAAACGGCCGAAGATTTCCTTTTGCCTTTAAGTGAAGGCACTTGTAGTTTTACATTGAAAACTCAGAGGTAACGGTATTAAACCTGACGTAGTCTGAAATACATTCATTACATCTGCGTTTCAATTATCCTTCCGTTAACAAGCTGTATAAAGTCCTAAACTCCGGAAAATACAAAAATATAGAATAATTTGCTTTAAAAATTATCGAAAAAATTTAATATTATCGTGAAACGTATATTTTGACCCCCCGATAATTAAAATTTATACTGCAAACGATAACTATTTTTACTTTGAGGTTTGTCCTAATATATTTTACTTAAATAATAAACCTGGTTTTTACGGCATTAACTTCCCAACTTTTATTTACGTAACCAAGTTTTTAAAGTCCCTGTTAACAAAAGATACATGGAAAACTCTAAGGATACTTTAAACTCACACGTAATTAGGCCCAGTTAACGTTGTTATTTACGATACTAATATCTTATATACAATGGCGGAGTTTTGGAAAAACGTTAAAATAATAGGGATTCATTGTAGATAAGTGCTTATGAAGGCTCATTACAGTATTTGAAATATCGAAAAGGAATATATATTACTTCGTCGATCGTACGATATCCTCACGCTCAAAATTAAAATCTTTCGAATTAAGAAGCATGCTTCTCAATAGCGTTTAAAGGCCTAAACGACATTGTAGGCCCTGACGGCTTAGTATTGAAGTTATTTATTTTTAAAGCGTATCCACGCCTGGTAAATAAAGCTTCATTATTAATGAGTATTCAGACGAAAGTTATAGCCTTACAGCAAATTACTAAAAAAAAACTACGGAATAAATAAATACAGCATTAATTCAATGATATCCTTAATATTAGAAACAACCTTACAATAATTAACGTATTTGTTTTTCTGTTAAAGAGTGAAGTTTTCATGTGGCGGAAGTTAGATAGATAGGATAACATATATAAAACCTTAATTATCGCTAAATTTAAAGTAATTCTTAAAACTATTAACAGTCCTACGACTTTTCGTATCATGCAGGTTAATCTTTATATTAAAGCGATCACCGATAAATATTTCTAAGCTAAGGGATTAAACAAATACAACTCTTTTCAACCTATAATCAATAATCTAATGAAACTCTACCAGCGTGAATAACTATCGAAAAAAACTCACGCTGAAAAGGAGTGATATATACCACATTATATTTAAAATAATATTTAGGTAAATGGAAAATAAAAGGACGACAAAAATTTAATATTAAAGCTACGAGGATAAAGTCTTATGAAAGCTTTTGGAAAACACTTTAAAAATGGAATAAGGTTGAGATTAACAGCCTTTTAACTTAAGAAGTTATACAATTCGTATTCAAAAACTAATTTAATCTTTAAAATCCGAATGTCACTATTTCCAAATCAAGTATTATATATAAGGTTCAGGGTAAAACCACGGAGCGATTATACGAAAATTCATATTGAATCGCTTAAAAATATGATAATAGAACTAAAAACTGAATCTTTGCATAGTTGTTAACAATTTCAAAAATTAATTAGCGCTTATTGGTCGCTTTACTAAATAATTTACTAACTAATATTAAAGGCAGGTTTGTAATTAATAGCCTGGATATAATATAAGTATATACGCAATTAGCGACCGATTTATAGCGGATTATTTGACTGGAATCATCATAGGAACTAAAAACTATTTACTATTCGGAGACGGTAATACGGTATGTTAAACTATTATGCGGATTGAATAAAACAGGCGTCTATTAATTTCTAACTTATCAATCGTATTTTAAGTCATGGCTAGGCATAAAGTTTTTTATATACGACCTATATTGACTAGTAACGTAAAAAAGGATTTTGGCTTAGTCAATATGTAAATTAACGATACCCTTTTCGGTGAAATAACTAGTTTTATAATATTTGGGTAACATGTGATTGAAAACTTTAAAGTTTCAAATTATAATCCGGTTACGACTTTGGCGAAATGTAATGAATTTAACTTTAATAAATCGCTAATCTAGATATTTGGTACTAATACCGGCTTTAATTTTGACCAAAGGGGCTAGAGTAGTATTTTGGCCATAAATAACAGAATTAATGTAATTAAAACTTAACGGTACTTAAAATAACCCGCTCGTAGCAGTTATATTACCATCTTACGCGAACCGTAAGCCTTTTACCAACTATTAATTGCGGCATAAGTATAAAACCTAGTAAATAAAGACTTCAACCGGTTAAATAGAACGTTTTAATGGAAAATGCATAACTTAGAGTAAGGGATTAATATAATTTCTATCAACTTGTTGAGGGCTAAGTTCATAATTTTTACGTACTGTTCCTTTATAAATAACACCGACTTGTAATGATTACACTAAATACCCATTAGTATATAGAAGGTATCAGAGGGTTTATATTATCAAGAAGGTAGCAGAGATGCTGAGTAAATAATATCGCAACCGTGTAAGTAATGATCAAAAGCCGTGAGGCTATTCAGAATATACCGAGACTGAATACTTAGATTGACAACTGAAGAGCTATGAAGGAAATACTGTCTATGTGGTGCTGACCGTGTCCTTATATATCCATATCTTCATACCGTTTTCAGTACTGGATCACTTGGATCAGTGCTGATCCCACTGATCCTAATCACATGATTGGCTTAGTCATTTCCGCTAACAAAAGAAAGGTGTTCTCCGACTGATGTGTTGGATTTCGGGCTCAGCTGCACACTGGCTTACTTCTTGACCCGCTATCATGCTTGGGTAGTGATACAACTTTCCTTTAAAACTCGGCGTTTCAATAACCCTTGTTAAATCAGATAGAAGAGAGGATCAATTTAGTATTATTGATAATTTAATTTATTATACCTTCGTTTAATATAAAAGGATTATATGAAACGTGCTTGTTTTCAAAGTCTACGACATGATATCTAACTTTGATATAAATATAGCTTTGTGAGAACCTCTTGACGTTATTACTAGGCAACTGAAAAATTTCTCTATCCTGGTAATAATTTATACCAATTCGAAAAAACTATTCCAATGTCTCTTAAAGCTTGGAACCACCAGTGAAAAACGCTTTATAATCGACGTAATAGTACTTTGTAAAGCCTACGAAGGCAAAGAAATCGAATAGTTCCGATTGGTCGATGGAAAAGCTAATTTTATTAACATTATAACGAATTTATCACCGAATGATTCCTTTAAAAGGTTCGTAAATAATAATAGTCTAATTATATATATCGGAGTCTACATTAACAGACCACCTGGTAAAGTTAGGTCACATGTTAATGGAAAGGGATATATAGGTAAATTAAAACACTATCAGGGAAAAAACTACTTTTTGAAATAATATAGTCAAATTAAAGCTAATAGTAGGTTAATTACTCCACTTGAGTTAAGTAATATTAAAAGATAGATTAATATACATTCGTTAAGATAGGCAATGGTAGTAGTAGTAGTGGTAATAGTAATAAAGGGGTAGCAAGGGCAGTAGTAGCCTAATTAACTCACATGAGTTAACTGAAGTGGAAGACAACTTAATCTATGTAGATTAAAAACGCCAATAGCGACGGTGGGTAATACGTGTAAGTTTATAGCGAAAAACTTGTGTACGGGAGTTGATAAAACTGGAACTCGAAGCCGCGGGAAAATTGAAGGTAATTGGGGTTAACTTGGATGTAAAAATCAACTGGAGTTAATAGGGTTCCCGCTAGTCAACGAGGACGTAATTCGGCGGTAACCGAAAAATTTTATTCGATTATATTAGCATGCGCGTACAAAACAAAAAGCCGCCAGCATTAGAATAGTAGTAATTGCAGCACAATAGGTCAACTTTACTTACACTAAAGTTAATTATACTAACTACAAGTTGAGTGTATTGTTTGTAGGTCTACTGTATTAGCTGCAAGTTAAGTATAATTTACGCCCACTTCATACTAAGGCATGAGTCAAACAATTGACTAT
The DNA here is from genome assembly GCA_038502455.1 of Anisogramma anomala. Classification (NCBI taxonomy): domain Eukaryota; kingdom Fungi; phylum Ascomycota; class Sordariomycetes; order Diaporthales; family Gnomoniaceae; genus Anisogramma; species Anisogramma anomala. The sequence continues at coordinate 29,480,640 of JASMMZ010000002.1, read as the reverse complement.
ACAAATTACTGTGTAAACCGGCTAGCGGTCTACCAAACCTAAAACAATACATCTACCACTTGATTACGTAATACTGCTGTTACTTAGACTAATTGAATCGACAACGATGTAATGTCTAAAGCTCTACCAACAGTAATAATCTAACTAATTAAGTTAAACTTAGCTATTTAACTACCTATTTAATAAGTAAAGCCAAGTAAAAGGTAATTATTTATAACTTATACCACTTACGAAATAATTATTGAATTATATAAAAGGTGATTTTTACAACCGTTTAAAGTATAAATATTTAAGCCATCAACTATCAATAGCATAACTTAGTTAATTTTTAATGTTATTAACTTTTAGCTTTGTATTTAAACCTTCATTCCACATACTTATAAGAAAACCAAGATATTTACCTGCCTTATATGGAAAGTCCTACCGATAAAAAGTTTACTTTAACTTATCTTTATTTATTTTCCATAAGGTTCCTTAATTTATTTCCTTTTATATACATTTTATATTTCCAATATTACAATATCTTTAGTTAACCTAAAGTATATTTTTTTTGTAACATTACACTACCTTTTCACTTATAACTAGGGATAGCTTTCCTTAACAGATATTTCTGCCGGCTTTATAGTTGTGTAGTGTTAAATATTTTCATCACCACCACCCACTATCCACCGTCCACGGCCGGATCTCTACAGTTACCTCGGGACTTTAGGAAGCGGCATTTAAGTTTACTATTAGGATCCAGTAGCACCTGCCTCGTTGCTAGTGTGCTAGCTACAGGTGCTAGCTACAAGTGCTTGATTACGGAAACTTTGTGGACAGCCCTCGCTGTATGGACCTATGGGAGGAGAGCAAATCTTGTAACTGCTGTAGTAAATTGTTATTTGTTCCTGGATTCAAGCATCTTTTGTACTCGCTTCCACTCTGCAACTCGCTGCTTGTTTGCGCCGTCCAAGGGCTTCAGCGTCTCCTTGGCCTTCTCCTTCGCCCCAGCAGCCATCATCTTCTCAAAATGGTCCGGAGTCATCCCCTGTGAAGGGTCAGCATGAGCGCCTGTCCACGGTACATCATCTTGCTCCCAGCCTAGATCATATGGCATGTCCTCCCAATTTATCGGCTCTGGCTCCTTGGCTTTGATATCCTGCCAGTGTATTTGCCAATCCTTCCTGGACGAGTCCTCGTCGGACTGGCCCGGGTCAGGAGGCACCATCTCCTCGGGTGCCAAAGTGTTCTCCTTATCGCCCAAGTACCGCTTGCGAACGCTTGGCGCTTTTTGTTCCTTGGAGAAATCCCACATGTGTATTTTGTCGTGCGTGTTCATCCTCTGCCTCGGGTACAGCTTCTCGTTCCAGCACGGGTCAAGCCCCGGAGCAACCAACAGCTGTCGATAGAAATGCCGCCGCAAGACAGGAAGCACCACCTTGCACTGCCTCTCGTTGCTGTAGAAGCGCCACTCAATCATCCGCTGCCCACTGCCCCAATCTGTCGTCTCCACCGCCTCCGCGTCCAGTCCGAGCGGGGCCAGCGCCTTCACCACCGCCGCATTGCCCAACAGCAGCCCGCTGATCGCCTCGGCGCTGAAGCCCTCCACGGCCCGCGGCCCGCGCAGGCACAGCACCCGGCTCGCGCCCGGCGCGTCCTCGTTGCCATGGAACACGCGGTCCGTCCACAGCATGACCAGCGGCACGGCGGCCTCGGCGGCCTCGCCGGCCTCGCCGGCGCCGCTGCCGGCGCACACGCGGAACGTGCGCTGCCGGGCGTTGCGCACGAGGTCGACGGGCGCGGCGTCGTGGTCGAAGAGCACGTACGCCGCGCGCCCGGGCCGCCCGCGCTTCTCGCGCACTCCCCGGCCGTCCCAGGCGATGTCGAGCACGCGCCCGACGGGCGCGGTGGCCGCGAGGCCGGCCAGGATGTCGGCCAGGGTCACGTCGACCGCGAGGCCGTCGAGGCGCGCGTAGCGGATGTACTCGCGCGTGCCAGGCGCTTTGGGCGACTTCTTCTGCCATCGGGACGGCGGGCGGGGCTTGTGGAAGGACCTTGCGTCCGGGGGTGGGCGCTCTGATGGTGCGATGTGGCCGAGAGGCCGGTATAGGGGCTTCCCCGGCTCGATGGCCCTCTCACTGGCTTCTGGCGCGGCGGAGCCTAGCCCTGGCTCAACCGAATCCTCACACCTGAGTTCATTCGTACCAGTGTTCCTATCATTGGCACTGGTTTCTAGGGCGGCGGGGATCGGCCCTGGCTCGAGCAAATCCTCGCTCTTAGGTTGATTCAGCCCTGGCTCAAGCAACCCCTCGCTCTGGGGCTTGGGCTTGTACGCATCAACGCCCCTCCCGCTGTCATCTGGTGCGGCCAGGCCAAGGGCCTCACTAGCTTCAGGTGCGGCTACATCAGAGGCCCCGGATGAGTCCTCCTGCTCCCCCGTCACGGCAGCAACGGTCCTCCCACCGCCTTCCCCTGATGCGATGTAAGCCCTGGAAACAGCGCAAGAATCATCCCGCAGATCTTCATCCTTGCGTGTGGGCTCGGGCTCAGGCTTGCCCCGCTGCTTTCCTGGCAGCGACGAGAAGTTCCGGGTGGTGCTGCGGCGTGGCAAGAACACCGTCAAGAGCGCCGGGGCAAGGCACGCATAGTAGTGAGATGTGCCTCTTAGACCACTGAGGAATAGAGAAACACCCGCCATGTTATGCCATGTCGAGCGGCATGAGGGGGGGAATGTGTTCGAATCGTGGGATGTTGCGATGATAAATGATGGAAAGGTGAAGTTCAAGTCGCTCTTCCAGATCCGGCCGCAATTTTCAGGGTTAGCTAACCCTTGCCGAACCCTCGCTCTTCACCACAACTTCCGCATGCTGCTTCCCACAAGCGCGGAGAGAGGAAGCATGTAAAATTAACAAATAAAATGGAGCCGAGGTAACGATTTTACTCAGTTTATGGATGTATATACTTGGTCGTTGCACTTGGTCAGTAGGGGCGAGGAAGGGTGTTTTTTGAGTATGTACATAGGTCTAAAATCTGATGCAATCTCGTGCACTGGCACCATGAAGACATTGTTTTCCCACCCTCCAGGCTCCATCTAAGAACAGAAAACGTGCCCTTCTAATACAGGGGCACACTTGAAATATGCTTCAAAGTCTGGCAAATGACAGCGAATTGAGGACGACTGGCCACCCTCGGGTCAGCACAGCGCTTGTGCAAGTCCCGCAGCATTGTCAACACCTCCTTGTGGCCCTCGACCTTGATCACAAGGCCCACCACATCCTCCACCAGATGCGCGAACGCAAGGACCTCCAGCCGCTCCCACAGCGGCAGCCCGCCCGGCCCGTACACCGTCGCGGCGCCAAAGTCGCCCAGCAGCGCATGGCCGTCCGCGCTCGCGAGGATGTTGTGCGCGTACAGGTCCCCGTGCGCGACGCCCCGCGCGTGCAGGTGCGCGGCCGCGGCCGCGGCCCCGCGAAGCAGGCCGAGCGCGCGGTCGAGAGCCAGCGCGGCGCCGGCGCCGCCGGCGGCGAAGGTGTCGCGCGTGCACGACTGCAGCGACGGCGGCAGCCCCAGCGCGCGGCAGTGCGGCGGCACGAGCTGCATGACGAGGCCGCCGCGGAACGCCGCGGGCCCCTCGCCCGCAGCGTCGGCGGGGTGCCCGTGGATGGTGCCGAGCACGGCGATGATGTTGGCGTGCTGCCCGGCGGCGATGCAGGCGGCCATCTCGGCGGCGGGCGTGCCGTCGCTGGTGAGCGTGCCCTTGAAGAGCTTGATGGCGACCGGCACCGTGGTCCCGGCGCCGGTCCGCCACACGCCCTTGTAGATGATGCCCGAGGCGCCTTCGCCGAGCGTCTCGAGCACTTGGAGGTCGGCCCAGGCGACCTCGGCGAGCGGCGTGCTGGGTGCCTCCTCGGCGCTGGTGCTGCTGCTGTGGCCGTTGGCGGCAGGGGTTCCACTGGCCCCGCCCGTATCGTCCGTCGTTGCGGCAGCATGGCCACTCCCATCGGTGCCCACCTCCGTGGGGGGGCCCGCCGGGGTCGTAGCGCAGGGGTTTCCGGCGAGGCTGAGGAAGGCCAGCTCGGGCAGGTCAAACAGCCAGCCCGGCAGCGCGGCCAGCTTGTTTGCGCTGAGGCGCAGCAGCCCGAGCTTTCGGCAAGCCTGCATTTCCGCGGGCAGCGCGTCAAGGCGGTTGCCGGCAAGCATGCACTTCTGCAGCCGCGCGCACCGGCCGATGCTCCTCGGCAGCGCCGCCAGCCGGTTGTCCGTCAGGATCAGCCAGCGGAGCCGCGGCGGCAGTGCGTCCTCGGGAATGGCGGTCATGCCGTTGCCGCGGAAGGCCACCATCTCCAGCTGCGGGCAGGAGGCCAGTTCCTGTGGGAAGGTGGTGAATGCGCATTGTGAGAAGAAGGCGATCTTGAGATTTGGCAGGCTGGGGCCGAAGTCTGGTGGCAGGGCTGCGAGGCCTGTGCCGGAAAGATCAAGCTGCTCCAGCGTTTGTCCAAGTTCGAAGATCTCGAGAGGGAAGGAGTCCAGGGCGCATGTAAGCTTCAACCTCGCTAAGTCTTGGTCATTGTAGCCTCCTCTTTGGAGGATCTCGAGGTCGTGCATGGTGGTGGATTTTAGGGGGAGAGTCGGACGGTTTGGATAATGATCACCTGGAAATCAATGTGCTTTTTTTTTGCCGTTGGTCGGCTCCCTCCGTGGCTGACTTCCCTGACTGACTTCAGAATATTCCAGTCTCCAGATTGAGAAGATCCCCCCTGCCACTAGAAGTTGAAAGAGGTGGTTAAATAGAGAGCTCCCTGCGAAGAATGTTGACTGGATCTGCATACAAACTGCCTGCCAATAATTTTATTGCTTTCCATGCAGGGATATTCCACGCTGGACTTTGAGCCTCATGCATGAGCAGGGATCAGTGCGCACTTGTGCGCTATGGCAGGGTATTCCCTGTAAACTTCAATTACGCACGGGCCATTTCCGAGGTCCGACTACCACTGTTTGATTTCTCAGCCACGGTCCTTGCCTCTGCAGAACTTTCCTCTAGCTTGCATCGCGCCCGTCAAATCTCAACTCACCTATCCAGAAAATACGTTGAATACTGTACAACACGACCAGCCAAAGCAATATCTTCACACCCCGACACCGAAGATGGATGCCAACGCGCAGCTGTCCCACAAGCGGCCCTACCTGCTGACGCCCGACGACTCTCCTGCAAAGAGAAACAAGCCAGATTCTCCAGACGCCGTGCCAAACCCCCTCGAGACGCCCGGCACATTTCCCATCGCGCACCCCTCAAACGAGTACCATGCGAATCGGAATGCCCTCCAGCGCTCGATCGGGCTGGCGCTGCAACACTCAGGCTTCGACGGCGCGTCAGAGGAATCGCTCGAGAGCTTCACCCTGATGACCGAAGCCTACATCGCCCATCTCTGCGAGGATGTCATGTCCCTTGCCAACCACGCCCGCCGAACTGTGGCCATCCCGACAGACTTCGAGGTTGCCTTCCAAGACTTCAACATCAACAAGAAGACGCTCAGTCGCCAATGCGAGAACCTCGTCCCGTTAGAGACGCTCAAGGGCCCAGAAAAGGAGGCGGAATGGGCTGAGACCAAGCAGGGCAAGGCGTTCAGGGATCTTCCGTGTCTGTCCGCCGAGCTCAGCGGCAAGGCCGACAAGCAGGCGAAGCCGTACATACCGAGCTTCCTCCCCGACTTCCCGAGCGCCCATACCTACAAATACACACCCGTCGAGCTCGAGTCCGTCACCGTCCGCCAACCGGTCCACGAAGCAAACAGAAACGCCAACGCGCCGCCCGTGCCAGACTGGCGCGGCGACCCTAAGAAGATCCGGGAGGCCGCGGCGGTGCAGGCGAAGCAGGCCGAAGAGGCCCTCAGGAAGCTAGTCCGTGCCAGCAAGATGGCGAGCCTCAAGGACCTCCGGAGCACGGCGGAGAAAAACCCGGTGGCGAAGACGCGGTACGACCTGTGGGAGGACGCCATGAAGGAGATGCTGGCCGAGAAGGGCGGCTTGTCGCATGGCCGGGACGGTGCGGCCAGGGAGGACGTGGCGGACCACAGCATGATCGTCAACGCGCACAAGAAGTTCTACCGGCGCGAGATCCAGCGCAGCGGGAGAAAGAAGGCGGGCGAAGCCGTTGCTGGCAAAGTCTGAAAGGGAACCCCGTGTTTCTGTCGGCCCGGGAACTCCCGTGGTGCGGCCCTTGATGTTCGGGCACAGCGACGCGCAACGCCCTGCTACACCTGCTGTACGTTGCCGAAACGGAGTGCGGCCTGCAAGGCAAGCAATCTAAACACCAAAGGGTCGAGCGGAAGCGACTCAGTGATTGAATTAGGAGGAATGGCGGTTCCGAGAAGAAGAGGCTGGCATGGGGTCCAGGATGGCAGCTGGGGCCATGATGCTATAACTAGGATGAAAGGTGGCACATTTGTATGGAAGAGCAGCACATGCAAAACAGGGTTTATGGACGTCAGGGGTGTGTGTGCATGGACATGCATCTGGACAGGCAGGCAGCGGCATGATGTTTGCTTCCACCCGGGTTTTCTTGGAGATGGCGCACACAGCATGGGGCTCAGGAGTTCACCGACTTGAACGAGTACAAAGAGTGGGTTGCATGAGGTATTCCAAATTTGGCAAGGCAAAGGATGCACAGGTGTTCAGGGAGGCTGGATCAGCACTGGTATGAGCAGGCGTTGGGCTGGAAGCGGTTAGCACACAGTGTGCATATGCAGAAACACAATTGCAGAGCGTACTCTTTCCAATCCCCAGACACCCCATGTGGTGATTATACTAAATAATGAATCATTAATGCATTTTGCCATCCTGCATACTCGGGGTATGCCAAGGATGCGGCCTTTTGCACCTTGGTAGGACAGAAAGGCGTAGTAGTTGGAGTAGCCTGGTGAAACCTATGCCCCTCCCACCACCAGTGGAGGTGGAGCAGTGACAGACAAGGTCAACAACATATTGGTAGCATGCCAGAAGAAGCCAGATCCATGGTTTCCTGAGGCAGCATAAGCAAGCACCAAAGTGCATGCTTAATATCAAGCCCACAGGATCATGAAATCCAGCCACAACTCATATGCCATCATATTTACAAAACATCGTATTAATATGGAAATGTTTAATATATTCTCACGTTAACGGCGATACTATTATCACGAAATTTTTCATTGTTATTTAATTGACTTTAACACAAAAGCTTAAGATAGAGTAGTAGTAATAAAAGAATTACGTTCAAAGATAACGCAGATAATAAAGTCTTTATTCTTAGTATAAAAACTATTACAACATTCATTATTATTATATTTTTTACTGTTTAATGATGTGAAATGAATGGAAATTAAGGTAATAAAGTATGATATTATGACTGATAAGGGAAAAAGTTTATTTGAAGCTAAAAGGCTTACAAATAAACTTAGTTAGTGGTTAACATGAACAAATCATATATAATTAGTTTATATAGTTTATAAAAATAATGGAATATCTTGGTCAATGTAAAAAATACTAGACTCAAAAAACTATATTATTGTATCTTACTTATAGGGTATATATATAGAACATGAAGCTAAAAAGAATAGGCACATGCTTGCCATGTAGCAGCTACTACATTGCTCAGCTCCGCTAAGCTTCGCTTTTAGTTCTAGTTTCATCCTCTTCTATTCTTAGAATACTACACTGTTTTAACGTTACATTATCGCCCTACACGTATACTAACAATTGGTAGCTGTAAGCAAAGGAGCCAAAACGCACTAAATACTGCCGTTCACCAATTTAAACAAGATAAAACGGAAAAATTAAAGTTATTAGTTCTACTACCCCATAAAAACAAAACTTAATAACCCCCCCGCCCCGCCAAAACTTTCATTTTTTCTTCTTTTCCTACTTTTTAACTTTATGATTTTTATCCTCTTCCCTGTTACCACTTATTATTGCCGACCCCTCTTTTCCCCTTATCACCAACACCGTAGCCACCATTAATCTTACTGTTACCGCCGTTATCTTCGCCGCAACCACTATTAGTCTCGCCGTTACCGCTGTCGTTCTCGCTGCTACTATAGTACCTAATTCTCTATAAACAAACGCAAGTTATATATCTGAACCTTAAATTACATTAAGGAACTAGTTACATTCCGCCGCATTTATGGTAAACTCTTAACAGTTACTTTTTATCATTTAAGAAAAAAAGCATTTACTTCTACCATATCGGACTTATTAGCTTCCCTTTTATTTACGTCAACTACCCTTTTGTGAATTCCCTAGCTATTAACATATTTCTTGGCTGGTGAGTAGAATAATTACCTTTAACTAAATTTGAAGGGAAAAAGCTAGTGGTCGTGCCCACAGTAGGCTTATGTATAAAGTCAATCCTTCCTTTATTTGGTTGCTAAAACTGAATGTGTTGAGAAGCTTGGGGGAAATAAGCCTAGTAGTTTCCGTTGCGGAGAGGTTAGCGATAATCCTCTTAGTTTTAAGGGGTCCAGCGAAACTTTTGCTTAATTGGCTGATGGATTTAGGGGCTTATGAGATGTAGATCGATTGATTCCTCACGTCCAATTATTTAAGCCTGGGTAGGTCCTTACGAATGTGTGTGTGGGTGTTGAAGGTTACTATTGTTAGCAGTCTCCTTACGATTAAACAAGGTTTATTAGGGGTCTTTATTTGTTTTATAGTTGTAAAGTAGGTTGGTCAGATTACCTTCCTTTCCTCTTTTCGTAGGGAGTTCAACTCTTTGATCAAACAGTTTGGTTTTCATTTTTATTTTTATTTGCCTTTTTACCTATTTCTATATATCTAGACTCCAGTCGCAAAACTCGTCTTAAAAGTCATCGAAGACTATAGGTCCACGGCTGATTCCGATGGTGTTTTTATTGAGAATGAAGTAGCCGATTTCGTTGGTCAGGTGTTTCGGAGTAGAATCTTTAGTGGCTTTAGTAAACCAGAGTTCTTTGTCGTAGTGTTTTTCGAAAACGGCGCCGAAAGCAATAATTGCCTCCTTTCTAATAGGATTGGTAATAGCATCGATTCTAGTACGTTCTAAAGCCATTATAATGATCTGGCTAGTATAGGGCATAGTGGTGGTGGACTTAGCGATTTGAAAGCGTAGGAACTTGGCGATCTAGGGGCGTAAGAACTTAGCGTTTCAGCGTGGAGTTGCGCGACGTGGCTTTCTTGGTGCGACTTCGTGATTCCTCGTGTTTTCGCTTCAAACAGCAAACTTGACGATTAAAATAGTGTGAAAAGTGAAAAAAAGTGAAGTAGGGTAAAGATTTGGTATAGGTGGTGCGGTCGGAGGTCATTGTTGATAGTAAAGGTTGTTTAGCGTAGGTACTTAGTCGTTTTTCTTACGATTTACAGTAGTGGTACATATAATAGTAATTAACTTAACCGTTTGCCAACTTACCAGCTTGGTAATATTTAAGACTTTTAGCGGTTAATCTTAACGCCTTTACAAAAGATTAATAAAGATTTCTTGGTGTTTTAAAGTACCGATACCGTCGCTTACTTATAGACTGCCGCGAACAACTATATATCGCATAAGGGCCTTTTGCAAGAATATTTCCTTTACCTTATCTAAAAAGAACAAATCGTAACCCGAAAGTAGTTTTTTTCTTTTATTCAGCCAATCTATACTTAATCTAATAAGCACTGATGAGTGTTGGTAGACCTTAGACGTTATAACGTTGTCGATTTGATTGGTCTTCGAAGTAACAGTAGTATTATGTGGTTAGATGGTGAATGTATTGTTCTAGGTTTGGTAGACCACTAGCCAGTTTGCACTGTAATTTGTATGGCTAATTGCTTGGCCCGTGCCCTAGAGTGAAGTGCAGCGTACTGCACTCAACTTACACCCAATGCGGTAAGTCCGCACAAAGCAATACACTCAACTTGCAGTATAGTCAACTTTACTGTAAGTAAAGTTGACTTACTAAACTACATGCAGTACTATTCCAACAGTTTTGAAATTACAAATAGATTATGATTTTAACTGAATATACATAACTATATTTTAACTGATTGTAAATTCGTATGTATGATGTCAACAATATTAATATTTAATACCTAAATATTTGTTAGAACGAGAAATGAACTAGCTTAGTTCAGATCGATAATACTAATATCGAAAAAGCCTATTAGTATTTAAAATAACACTTTCATAGCAATTATATCGCCACTTTAAATTAACTGAAGGTATTGTACGACTTATAAATTATAGTGTAAGTGTAGAATCTAGCTAATGAAGATTACGATCACTTGAATTAGTGATGGGAGTGGCAGATAAATAATATTGGTTGTGTTGATAGGGATTTAGAGGTTATAACGTTGTCGATTTGAGGCTTTGGTTGAAGTAGTAGTAGTATTGCAATAGTCAGGTGGTGGTGAGTTATAAGTTCTAAATTTGGCAGACCGCTAGCCGGTTTTTATGTAAAGGGACTATAGCCGGAGCTGTCACTTAAGGTGGTTGGATTCTGTCTATAATCCTCGATGGAGAAGAAAGGAGAAACCCCTGCTAGGGAGCTGCTACAGAGCTGTAGGAAAAGGAGTGACCTGGTCACGTAACGGGTGGGAGCTTGCTCCCATACGGCTTCTGAGCAACTCTAAAGCACCGTAAAAACATGGATAGCAACTACCAGGGCTAGATCCCTAGTGACCATTAGCCTAGGCACCAGTTTGTGACACTACACGCTAATTTATATAGACAAATGCTTTAGCCCGTACCCCACTTTGAAGTGGGCACCTATCACATTACACTCGCAGTCAATCCCACAAACTGCACTCAATTTTCAGTCAGTACAATCAACTAAAGGTAAGTATAGTTGACTTGACTATATTACTTTTGACTACTATTCTAACACTAGCGGCTTTTTGTTTTGTGCTTACATGCTAACATAGCTTGCCACCAATCGGTAACAACCTCTCAAATCCTTCCTCAATCCGCAAGCGAAACCCCTCTCAATTCTAATTAATTTACACTAAAATTAACATTAATTACGGCCCATCATTCCACATTCTCGAGCCCTCCGTTCTTTCATTTCCGTACACAAGTCTTTCGCTACAAAGCTATACGTATCACGTATTCTTCTACTTATGTACCTTTTGCTATTAATTTTATCTATTACTACCGCTACTATTACTCTAGCAGTCTTCGAATTTGCTAGGGCATCCCTATTCCTCCACGTCACGTACTAGTGGTCCACGTAGCCCTCGATTCATATAGTCAACATATAACTGTTCACAAACCGTTTCAAAACACTATTGGTCGTGGCCTTAGTCCTAAAGTTAATAGGATTGTCTTTATCGTAAATTTACTGAAATTGATCGATTTCCCAGGTTTTATATACCTCCCTTAAATCTATTACATTCGTCATTAAACTTTTTTTATTAGTTAAACATAGCTTTAGGAAACACGTATTAAGGCTTCAAAAGTTTGTATATACTACTATGAATATTGGAGGCAATTCCTGCTATTTGGTAATAATCTTTCACGTATTGTTAATTACAAAATAAATATTAAAACCTATATTTATACCATATATTTCTGATACTAATACGCTTTTTCTTTGCGCTTATATTTTACAAATGTTCAGTATACAAGGTTTTTGGTAATCGTAAAATGCCTTTTAAACATCTCTTCGTTAATAAGCATTATGAAAAACCCGATTTAGTATATGAGTTAAATATTATTGTCAAAGAACCCGTCCGTAAAATTCATTAACTTTGCCTTCGTTAAATTCACCAAAATCATGTTAATACATTTTTCCAAGTCTTTTACTTACAACTAAATCCTTTTATTCAACCTGTCAAAATTTATGTCTTCTAAATTTTATACCTATACCGCGATGAATACGTTGTACGATACCATCGATTGATACAACATGATAATATAAGCCGCACGGGCTCTTTACTGTAGGTATCGCTGCGATTTTTCCTTGTCCGCCTTATTAATAATCGTTAAGCTTGTATCTTACTCTTTTTAACATGAACTCATGTACGTATAGTCTTTGACTCTAATAATATAAATGTGGATTAACGATCTATTCAAGTTAAGTTATATGCCTTTATCTAATATTTCGATTAGCTTACATTTTTAAAGGCCTAACTTTTCGATAGTATATTATTTCGACGTTATAAACCAAATATTTTCGAGGAAAAGGGTAACGTTAATTTTTATACATATAAAACTGAAACATTTATCTTACGTAATTAACAGGTACGGGTCAAATATTCAAGTTTTTATAAATATCCTATTTATAAAATATACCTAGTATATTAAAAACTAATGAACACCTACTTTGGCTAATCTATATGAAGGTTTGATATAAAGTATCACCGTACTATTCAGAAACTTATTCTTTAGTTTTTTCGGTAATTTCAATAATATACTCCGCTAAAAATCAATGGAAAATTACGTACATATTTATTTTATATTACGGCTATTAATTCTTTACCTACCACTTACGCTAACAGTTCAACTGGAAACAATTGCAACGATTAAACGTTGGCTAATCGTTTGGATTATAGTCATTTGAGTGAAAATCTAGTCCTTAACTTTATCATTGTATCCTAAAACGATTGGCTATAACATTTTGTACGACCAGTGCTTACTTTAGCTACTAACTTTATAAATTATCCTAGACTTAAAAACTATAACGTCTTGAACTTCAAATTACGTTAACGATATAAGTTAAATAACCCCTCATGTAAAAAGGTTCTCAATCTCCACCCGATTGCTTTCCTTAAAAAGTTGATCTGATATATTAATAATATCTTTAATATGCAACTTAATGGCAAGTGCTATATTATTCTTTTTTTTTAAAACGAATATACTGTTATATATGCCTTTCTGAGCTTGTACTCCTAATTACTATCCTCGTCTTTAATGTAATTCCTCCTCTTCGGTAGTTTTTCACATTGTCGACGTTCCATTGGCTTGTTAACATTTGGTTTGAAAAGGATTTATTAATTCATTTACTCGGCTGAGGGGCTTTTTTATAAGTTTTTTTATTAAACTTTATGTTATAGACTCAGACCATTGGCTATTGGGCTTATAGGTTATGTGACTTTGTACATAACAAGATGGGTAGCACTTGGCCTAGGCCCGACCCAAGCGTGGACCGGGTACGGTTCGAGTATAGGCCGGACATGGTCCGTATATAGACAGGGCACGGTCCGTACACGGACAAGGCACGGTCTGTACATGGCACATGTAAGGGCACGTGACGAGCTAGGTATTACCTTTATCTAAGGGTCCTACACATTAAGCTATGATAGCTTTGTCTAATCTTTCCCCGTACTTTAATAGTAAATCCCATTTGACACCCAGTTAGCTTATCATCGTAGGTCGGATTATAATATATTATTAAGGTTTTTTTATCCGAAGAAATATTCTTTATAATAAACAAATTGATAAAAAACGTGAATGATTCGGCGTTACACTTAAACGTTATTGGAAAAGTTAGGTCGTCGGCGAATACCTAGTCCTCAACCTTTATAAATATACCTCAGACCTTTTTATAGCCGACTTAAGCCAACATCTTTCGTTTATAGGATACCTTAAGCTATATCGCGTTGGTTATTAAATAATTGTAATAACCGGGTTAATCGACTTGAACTATCGACCTTACGTCCGACTTCATTTAGGTCGTCACGAAGATTTAGTAACTCGAAGTCTAATTAGCCATAATTCGCGTTAAATCTCCATCAGTTTAAGTTGAATAAAAACGATATAATTAACCGCAATTTAACGGACTTATATTGACGTAAATGGTGAAGCGTTAAACGATTAAATTTATATTAAAAACAGATAAGATATAAATTGAAAAGGGTTGGTATACGTTCCTTTACATATAGGGATGTTATAAAGCAGCAGTAAAGCAAGCGGTTACGGCGTATTATGAAGCCGGAGGATACGAAGGTATATATGATATAAAGAATTTTTTCGACTATATTAAGGCGGCTTTTAATAGCCTTTACCACATAAATAAGGAATTAATTAAACTTAAAGGTTTACTTATAAATAATGAAAACCTATAAACACTAATCGTTATTAGGTTCGAAATACTTTTAATTTAAAAAAGCGGCCTAAATTAGCCTTTAATAGTAAAATATAACTACTTAGGCTCCTACGTATCGTTATGTATCTTATACAAGTTTATTACTACAGGTATTAGTTGGATAGATTATATCGTAACCTTGTAGAAGTACCGCAAACTCGCCGACGAGTTAAAATCATTAGATTTAAAGCGGCGTTTTGGTCGTTAACTAACGGGACTCGTTTAAGCTTAATGACCGGATAGTAATACGGTTATAACGAGAGTTTACGCCTTTTAAACGCCTTTATGAAAATACTGTAATAATCGCGGCCAATTATTTCGATACCGCAGTTAATTATCTTAATAAACCCGTTTAATACGCGTTTAAAACTAAAAACGTAAGTAGACGTAAGCGATAATAAAGAAACGTTAGGTTAGATTTACTTCGGAGCGTTACATATGTTATAACTTATCGGACTATTATGAATCTAGTTACGATCTCAGCTCAACATTATCTTTTATGTAAGTATATTCGATCTAAGTCAAAAAAGTAAAGAAAGGTTTTCTATTAACGGCGATGGAGGAAGCTTAATTCCTGGATACAGTTTCGTTTAAGGGTTACATAACCTTAACGGTGTAATTGTAAAATCTAGTAAAAAGGAATTTATTTTAATTAAAATACATATAAATGAAAAACCATTCCTCATCCTTATTATTTTTAATAACACCTATTTTTTAAAATATTTAAATCGATTTTGGTTATAATTATTATTATATTATAAACGTGGTTTTAATATAACAGTTAAAAATAAAGTTAATTGGGCTATTATATTCGAAACATATTAATATAATATTAGGGTTATGGAAAAAAAGGCGTATTACCTAAATAACGAAGTTTCGTATAGATATTAATAAATAGTTGAACCCGATATTAATATATATTATTCCCGGAATAACGTGTGATATAATTTTTCAAATATATTGGATATAATAGTAATAAGTAACCTCAAATGCGGACGATAGCCATTTCGTAGTTTAAAGTTAAAAAGACTTAGTTATCGACTTAATATTAATACGTCTTAAGATGGGAGATATATAAGGCATAATGAATTCGGTTTTTCTCGTATTAGTACAACGTTCGTATCGAAAGGCATAACGTATGGGGAACCCATTTAAAATAACTTATATTATAAGCCTTTACGAAATGATGCGGATTTTAAAAGTAATAACGACGATTACGGTTAAAAAGGAAAGTTTGATTACGTTTTTTACTGGAATTAACTAAATTTCGCAAATTATTTGATAAAACTAAGGTTAAAACCCTACTTTTATATAAGAGAAAAATCGACTACAATATTTATATTAAGCCAAACGAGAATTTATTTTTATTAAAACGACCTTAAAGGCCGTTATATTCAATATTATAAAATTGACTTTTTAAGCTTCAAAAACAAATTACGGAATTGATAAATAAAAGCTAGGTTTGGGTAAACTTCTTATCGGCAGTAACTTTGGTATTATTTATTCGTAAGCCGAAAAGAGGTTAGCGGTTTTATATCGACTACCGAACGTGAAACAAAATTATAAAGTAAAACCTTTTTCCTTTATCTTTAATTAAAAAGACTTTACGTACGTTGTTAAAGTCGATATAACTTATGAAATTAGATATTCGAATAGCCTTTTACCGTATTCGAATAATACCTGAGTAAAAGAAATTAACGGCGTTTCGTACGCGGTTTAGTTTATTTAAATAACTAGTTAATCCCTTTGGACTAACGGGAATGCCGGCGAAGTTTTAGCAATATATTGATTATATAATAGCGGATATTTCAAATAATTTCGTTATAACGTATTTCAATGATTTTTCAATACTTTTTTTCAGGT
This sequence comes from Anisogramma anomala, assembly GCA_038502455.1. Taxonomy (NCBI): domain Eukaryota; kingdom Fungi; phylum Ascomycota; class Sordariomycetes; order Diaporthales; family Gnomoniaceae; genus Anisogramma; species Anisogramma anomala. Next base: position 29,464,729 of record JASMMZ010000002.1, on the reverse strand, counting down.
ATTAAACAGGACTATATAACGAAAGTTCGCATAGTTTTGGGACGTTTTCATAATACAAAACTAAATTTATATTTAAAAAAGTACGATTTCGTAGTTACAAAAGCAAAATACCTGGTTTTTATTATAACGGTTATGGTAGGTATTCGGGCCAACCCTGAAAAAGTCCGGGTAATCCGCGAATAGAAGTTACTATATACGGCTCGGGAAGTTCGAAGTTTTTTGGGTTCTGCCAACTTTTATTATAATTTTATTAGTATTTTTTTAAAGTTAGCAGATTATTTCGTCCGTTGAATGAAGTAAGGTATTTTTTAAGTTTAGACGAAGTAGGGGAAATATATATTTTAAACCTTAAAGGATACTTTTGCTACAGCTTTGATCCTGATGTATTAGGATTCAAATCGGCTAATAATAGTGGAAACCGACTATTTTAAAACGGCGTTAAAGGGGTATTTATCTTAATGAAACGAGGATAATATCTTAAAGCTAATAGCTTACTACTCTATACAATTAACGGATGTAAAACGTAACTATATCATTCATGATAAAGGGCTCTTCACGGTAATATCTGATTTAAAGGCGTGGTTTTTCGAATTACGTAGTGTTAACATACCGTTTACGATTTTAATAACTATAAAGGATTAGAGTATTTTTCTTAGTTACGGTTGATTTTGAAACGTTAGGCTAAATAAGCCGAAGTTTTTTCCTTTTTTTAATATCACCTACACTATAGGCTCTCAACTTAGGACGCCCACCCAAATACATTAACCCGTAAGTTATAAAATAAGTCCGAGGTTAATAAACGCCGCGTACGGGTTTTTTAACCCATTTTTATTATTATATTAAACGTAGTATCGATAAATTTATGTATTAAAAGTATATAAATTATGGCGGGTTACATAAAGAAGTTCAATAAAAGGAAGGCCTGGTTATTAGATTACAACAATATATATTTTCAGGGTAGATCGGGGGTGTTCGAAAGGCCGCCGACGGCGGTATAGCCCCGAGCCTAGCCTACGCCCGGGTCGTTATCAGGGATAATGCTAAGGGATTTCAATATAACGGTATCGGCGGTACCGCCGCGAGCCCGGCTCGCGTTAAGTCCGCCGGTATCGTTAACATCGAATAATTTCCTTATTTTCGGTACGAGTACGTTAACGGAATTATAGGACTAAAGAATAGTAAACGACCCATTATATAAGATTAGTCTTTTAGCGGTTTCTAAGAGCGTTAAGAGTTTTTCACTTAAAGCAGGATAATTAATATGAATTACAAATTGCAAAATTAATACGCAGGGTATATTATATTACTGTAATCGTTTATAATTACCGAGCTATGAATTATTAATAACTAAAATCTTATAATAAACCCACGACTTATCCATTATAGGTTATTCAGGTAAAAATATTTTATTCCGCGTTTTTAATGAAATTACCACTAAAAGGGGATAGTCGTAAATATTCTACGTTTATATCGAATATATACGTATTGTAATAGAACGAGGCCTTATTATACCTTACGATAAAGCTTTTTTTAACCTCTCCCTATTCCTGACCGATATTAAACGTATATTTTGGTCGACTTCATAATTAGCCTATCAATTACTAATAATAGCCTTTAATATTTATTAATTGTTATAAATCGCCTTTTCAAATTTATTTATCTAAAGTTATATGGTTTATAACTACCTATATATATACGAAGCGCTTTTGGGATATATAATAGGAATTTTATAGGGTTTTAGCTTTTATTGTTAGTAACCGTGATTTGAATTAAATAAGCGTGTTTTAAACAACCTTTTATTTATAACGTGACGTATCGTGTGAAGTTGCGCGTCATATAAAGCACTCTTTTTGCCGTTGGCGTCGTATAACGTACCCGTTAACGCGCCGTATAAGGCACCTTTTTTGCCGTTTGCGCCGTATGACGTATCCATTGACGCGCCATATAAAGCATCTTTCTTGCCGCCGGCGCGGTATGATGCATCCGTTGACGTATCGTGTAAAGTTGCGCTTTTACCTCCTATACCAAATAACGTGCTCCATATAATACGTAGCTCTTGTCGAATCCGGTTTGCCAATCCCCATAAATATTAATACCTTTACATAATTTTTAAAACTTCTTCTTTTTCCTTTTTACATTATCGCTCCCCCCTTTCGTTAACTACCCCCGTTATAACCCTTTCAACTCTCTTTTATATATACCACCTAATTATCCGCGGTAATATATTTTAGCCTTTTTTCCAGCATATTATTATAGCTGACGTGTATAATGGTCTTAGTCTAGGTTACGCTACCGTCGGAGCCTTTGAAAGAAACAACAAGCCTACCCATAAAGTATATTACTTCATTATATACTAATACCTTATTATTAACTTCTTATTGTAATTTCTTTGCATTATAAGAAATCTTTTTATCTTTAAAAATAATAAGGATAAAATATGCTTTTTTCATTATAGGTTAAAAACGTTCATATATTATATATTAATCTCATTTTAAATTTTAACGTTCCTTTATCTTACATTGAAGTTTATTGGGTATAAAGATATCGTATATATTGAAAATTTTGTAATAAGGTAAGTTTATAAATAAACTTTACGAAAGGCCTAACCGTTAATTAATCCTTTTTCGTAATATATTTAGGAGATAAGTTTACTTACAGCTTGAACAGATTTACGTATTTGTTTACGTCAGTTAATTGTTATAGTAAAATATAGGGGTTATATCCTGTTCTTTACGTATAAGCGTTGAGGATATATCCCAGATTATCGACCGGTTTTTACCCCCACTTTCTCTAAGTTAATTAATCAATTTACCCGACTCCGTAATATCATTCGGACGTTAAAATTTCATACTATACCGTCTGTATAGCCCGTTACCACTTTAACTATACGCTTACGCGACCTTTTCTTTCGAGTCTATCTTTATCCCGGACCCCTTCATCGCTTTTTATTATGTCGCCTATTTATAAAGATAAGACGACTTCAGCTGACCGGGTTTTGACACGTAATGTTTTCGCCCCGAACCCTTTTAATTACCGTCGAATACCCTTTCGTAATTTTAATCCAAGGGGCTAAAATAATATAGCTAAATGAATCACGTTTTTTATAATTAATATAAGTTACGGTTTATAAAATATTATAAATGACGTTTAAGGTTTAATTATACAATTTCCAATTTTACTTGTATCTTATTTATTAAACTTAAATAAAAACAAATTAATCAGGCCGACCGCAAACGAACATAAGATCGTATCTAGGTCGATCGCATGACCCAAATCTAAATTAACATATTATAATTTTTAGTAACCCGTTTAAAAGATTACTTTCCCCGTTCCACTCTTTGCCCTACTTTTTATTAATCGTTATCGTTGGCCTTTTTTAAAGCTTATCTTTCCTTAAGTTATCTTTTATCGTCGGCCTCTCTTAACGTCCGTCCCTCCTTATATTATCCGCTATCAGCTTCTTCTTACGCCCATCCCTCCTCGCGTTATCAGCCCTTTTTAACGTCGCCTCGTATCCGTCCTACCTCTTATTAGCCCCCCTTTTCGACGCCTACTAGTTCTCGCCATATCTTTTACCGTTCCCCTTCCCCAGTATCAACTAACGCTCGAAGCCAGTCATAGTAAGACCCTTAATGTTAGTAACACCGGTATTCGTTAAATCTAAATAAAGATAATAATAATAAGCAGGTGGATTTTCGTTAGAATGTAATAGAAACAGCTTTACGATCGAATACGTATTCGAAATAATGAGTTAATATTTACTCGGTTCTATTAATAATATTATAACCTCGTTTACTAACAAATTTTTCTTTTCATTTATATATAAAGTGTTATTTCGGAAGTATAAGCGGTTTACTTCACGTTTATCATTTGGTATAAGCTTAATATCGGCTTCGAAATACCAAGCTATCATAAATTCTGATATCTCCTTATTCCGTTTTAAATTCATTTAGTCTTATAATATACTAATAATTTTGTAGTAATTTCTATTCTAGTTTATTATAACCCTTTTACTTGATTAATACGTAATAAACCCCGCCCCTACTCGTCTTTGCCGTGAGGATATTTTATACTTTAAATTCTTCGTATTTACCATACTTTATATCTTTAGTTATCAAAATTGGTTCCGGGCGAATATCGGATAAAACATATAAAAAAGAGAGTTCGAAACCATATATTTAATTAAATTTATATACAATACTAGATATTTATGAAGGATATCTAATACGATATTAAATGGGTTCTAAATAATAACTATTGGGTATTAATTATGAAATTAATCAATATTTTTATTTAAGCGACTAAGTTTAATATTACGAAGGTTTAGTTAAACTTAATCCTTTACTTGTTATTGTTTTACTGGACGTTACTTATAATTCGTTACCGTTTTCATTTATTATTAAATATAAGTTATCATCGTATAAGTTAATTCCATTCCTTTGCGTAAATAGACTAAAAACGTAATAGATTGCTCCGTTAAATTAATCAACGACTTCATATCCCCATTTACTTTTAGGATGAATAATATTTAGTACCTTTTTATTTAACGGTTTGTATTAAACCTGCTAACTGTTTACTTCAGATTATTCAATATAAATTAATAAACGAGTAAATACGAAGTCCAATCGTATTACGAAAAGGAAATAACGGCACGTAAGTAGTTTTTAATCTTTTGGTTTATCCATTTAGTACCGTTATTTATTTATAAGTAATACATTGTAGACAAAATTTATTCGACTCCTATGAAGGAATAAAGTGTCGTTTAAAATGCGTTTATTCAATTCGAATCGCGGTTATCAATAATAAAAGTTAGAAACCTATAAAATTTTTACTATATATTCCAAAAACCCTCCGCATACGTATCTGTATTTATAAACTATAAAACCTTTAGTAAAATAAACTTAAAAAGGCGATTTGTAACAACTAACAAATATTAAAAACAGTTATTAGTAACGAATAAATCAATTATAAAGTCAACCAAAATATATGCCTAAAACCGGTCGGAAATAGGAAAAAATTAAAAGAAACTTTACCATAAGATACGATAAGGTATCGTCCCGTTATATTACATATATATTTAATACAAACGTCAAATATTTGCGACTATCCCCCCTTAATGGTAATTTTGTTAAAAAATGCGAAATAAAATATTTTTGTACTGATAACCTATAATAGGCGAGTCTTAGGTTTACAATAATATCATCGTTATTTATTGTTTCCAACTCGATAATTATAAATAATTACGGTAATATAATACCCTTCGCGGGTCAATCCCGTAGTTCATAATTTATATTAATTATCCTAATTTCGGTAGAACCCGCTTAACGTTTTTCAAAATCGTTAAAAGGTGAACCTTATATAACGGGTCGTTTATTACTCCCTAGTTTTACATTTTCGTTATCGTACTCGGGCCGAAAATAATGAAACCACTGAATGTTAATGATGTCGGCGGACTTAATGTGAGCTGGGTCCGCGCCGATATCTCCGGTACCGCCGTATTAAAATCACTTAACGTTATCCCCGATAACGACCCGAGTACGAGCCGGGTTTGGAGCGGTATTACCTTTAACGGCTTTTCGAAAATCTTTAACACTCCTTTAAGATATATATCGTCGTAATCTAATAACTAGGCCTCCGTCTCATTGAACTTCTTTACTTAAACCGTTGCAATTTATATCCCTTTAATATATAGGTTTATTAATATTACATTTAATATAATAATTAAAATAAGTTAAAAAACCCGCGTGCGAGGTTTTTGAACCTCGGCCTTATTTTATAGCTTACAGGTTAACTTATTTGGGCAGGCGCCTTAAGTTACGAGCTTATATCGTAAGTGATATTAAAAAAGGGATTTGACTTCGGCTTATTTAGCCTAACGTTCCGAAATTGATCGGGGTAGAAAAAAATTCCAATCCTTTATAATTTATCAAAATTGTAAACGGTACACGAATATTACGTAATTCGGAAAACCATATTTTTAAATAAAATACTACCGCGAGGAGTTTCTTGTCGTGGATAGTAAAGTTAAGTTTCGTATCTGTAAATCATACAAAGTAGTAAGTTATTAGCCTTAAAATATAATTTTCGTTTCGTTACGATAAACACCTTTTTAAGGCTGTTTCTAAATAATTATTTTCATTATTATTAGTCGATTGAGATCCTAATATACCAAAATCGGGGCTGTAACAAAGGTATCCTTTAAGGTTTAAAATACATGTTCCTTCCGTTTTGTGTAAGCTTAACAAATACCTTATTTCGTTGGGAGGACGAAATGATCTGCTAGCTTCGAGAAATTACTAATAAAATTAAAATAAAAGTTGGAAAAACCTAGAAACCTTTAAACCTCCTAGACTGTATATAGTAACTTCTCTTTGCGGATTACCCGGACTTTTTCGGGGTTAGCCCAGATACCTACTTTAACCGTTATAATAAAGCCTAGGTATTTAACCTCTTTAACTACAAAGTCGCACTTTTTCAGATTTAATTTAGCCTCGTATTACGAAGACTTCCTAAAACCACGCGAACTTTCGCTATATAATATTGCTTAATAAAAGAAAAAAAAAATAGAGAATCGTTTAAAAACATTATAACGAAATTATTGAAAATATTCGTTATAATATAATTAATATATCACTAGGACGTCGCCGACGCTTGTGCTGGCTTAAAAAGAGTAACTAATTGTTTAAATAACCCGAATCCCGTACGAAACGCCGTTAGTTCCATTTACCCGAATACAATTGGAATACGGTAAAAAGCCGTTGAAATATCTAATTTCGTAAGTCATATCGAATTCAACAATATATATAAGGTCTCCTTAATTAAAGATAAAGAAAAATAGTCTTAATTTGTAATTTTATTTAATATCCAATAATTAATATAGAACCGTTATCCCTCCTTCAGTTTACGAATAAATAATACCGGCGTCGCTGCCTATGAAAAGCTCGCCTAAATCCAACTTTTATTTATCAATTCTGTAACCTGTCGTCGAATCTTAAAAAATTAATTTCGTAATATTAGGTATAACGGCCCTTAATTTTGTTTTAGTAAAGCTTCATCTTCGTTTAATTTAATATTAATAAAGTAATTAAGTTTTCATTTATGTAAAAGTAAGGTTAGAGCCTCATTTTTATCAAATAGGTTATGAAATATAACTAGTTTCGATGAAAAACGTAATTAATCCTTTTTTTCCCTAATTGTAGTCATCGCCGTTATTTATAAAATCAGCGTTATTTTGTAAAGGTTTGTAGTATAAATTATCCTAAAAGGGTCCTTTATACGTTATACCTTTCGGTATAAACGTTACGTCAATCCGAGGAAAACCGAATTCATTACGTTTTATATATCTTTCGTTTCAAAATATATTGATATTATATCGATGATTAACTCTTTTTAACTTTAAATTATTAAACAACTATCGTCCGCGTTCAAGGTTACCTATTAATATCGTGTCTAAGGTATTTCAAAAATTATATACCGCGTTATTCCGGGAATAATATACGTTAATGTGAGGTTCGATTATTCATTAATATTTATACGAATCTTAGTTATTTAGGTAATATTCTCATTTTATCGAAAATTTAATATTGTATCGATATTTTTCAAATGTAATAGCCGAATTTACTTTTTTTAACCGTTATGCCAAAGCTTCGCCTATAATATAATAATAATTACAGTTGAAATCGACTAAAATATTTAAAAAGTAAGTGTTATTAAATGGTATAGGGATGAGAAATAATTTCTCGTTTATACGTATTTTAATTAAACTAAATTTTCATTTATTACATTTTACAATTACATCGTTAACGCTATGTAACTTCTAAATGAAATTATGTTTAGAAGTTAAACTTTCTCCATCGCCGTTAATAGGGAATCTTTTTTTACTTTTTCGACTTAGGTCGTATAAACCTATATAAAAGGTAATACTGGATGAGAATCGCAGTTACGTTAATAATGATCCGATAAGTTATAACGTACGTAGAGCCCCAAAGGAAACCTAACTAAACGTTCTTTTATTATCGCCTACGTTGCCCTACGATTTTATTTTTAAATGTATACCAAACAGGGTTGTTAAAATAATTAACCGCGATATTAAGATAATTAACCGCGATATTAAGATAATTAACCGCGATTACTACGGCCCTTTAATGAAGGTATTTAAAAGGTGTAAACTTTCGTTATAACCGTATTATTATCCGGCCGTTAAACTTAAACAGGTTTTGTTAATTAACGATTAGAACATCGTTTTAAGTTTAAAGATTTTAATTTGTCGATGAGGTTATGGTAATTTTTAAGATTACGATATAATTTACCTAATTGATACATTCCCTAATAAATCATTCGCAGATATATCATGATACGTAAAAGTATAAATAGTTATATTTTACGGTTAAAGGCTGATTTTGACCCTTTATTTATATTTGAAATATCTTAAACCTAATAACAAATAGTATGAATAGGTTTTTATTACTTATAACTAAACTTTCGAGTTCGACTAATACTTTATCTACACGGTAAAGGTTATCGAAAAAAACGTTTTACATTATATATACCTTTATAGCCTCTGGTTTTGTAATACGCCGTAACCGCCTGCTTTATCGTCGTTATATAATATCCCTATATTTAAAGGAACGTGTATCGACCCTTTTCGATTTATATGTTTTTCGCTTTTGGTATAAATTCGATCGTTTAACGCGTCGCCGTCTATGTAAAAACAGATCCATTAAATTTCAGTTGGTTATATCGTTTTCGTTTGCCCTAAACCGGTAAAAACCTAACGCGAGTCGCGGCCAATTCGGCTTCAAGTTACTAAATTTTAGCGATGATCTAAGCGAAGTTGGACGTAAGGTCGATGGTTCAAGTCGATTAATCCGGTTATTATAGTTATTTAATAGCCGATGCGATATAGCCTACGGTATATTGTAAACGAAAGATATCGGTCTAAATCGACTCTGAAGGAGCCAGAGTTATATATATAAATGTAAAAGACGAAGTATTCGCCAACTGCCTATTTTCCCTAATAACGTTAAATTATAACGTCGAATTATTAACATTTATTATTGATTTCTTCATTATAGGTAATATTTCTTCGAAAAGAAAAAAAAAAGACCTTAATAGTATATTATTATCCGAATTACGATATTAAACTAAGTAGATACTAAATAAGATTTACTATTAAGATGCGGAGTAAAACTAAAAAATGCTACCATAGCCTAATGTGCAGGGCACTTAGGCAGGACCAATGCCCAGCCCATTATGTGCCCTTATGTGTGCACGAACCATGTCTAGCCTATACCCGAACTATGCCCTATCCGCACCTGGCTGGGCTCAGACCGAGCGTTACCCATACTGTTACGTACACAGTCACGTAACCTATATGCTCAATAGTAAACGGCCTGAGTCCATGACATATAATACATAATAATTATTTTACCTACATTTACTCAAGTAATTACAAGTCTCGTGTTTGTTTTCAGTGTTTAATAACATTTAATCCATTAGTAGTGCTTTAGACGTTACAAAGTTGTCGATTCGATTGGTCGAAGTAACAGTAGTATTGTATGGTTAAGTGGTGGATATATAATTCTAGGTTTTACAGACCGCTAGCTGGTTTGCGTAGTAATTTGTATAGCCAATTTCTTGGTCCGTACCCTAGTATAATGTGGGTACATACTGTACTTAACTTGCAGCTGATATAGTAGGCACAAACTAAATAATATACTCAACTTGCAGTTAGTATAGTTGACGTACTGCAATGCAATTACTACTATTCTAACATAATCATTATATATATATTCGGTGTAAGTATACTTAACATTCTGAAACATTTGTATTAGTCGAATATGAATAGGCAGTAAAATTCCAATTCGTTAGGTAGGTTTAATCCAAGGAAATTGTAAAGACTTATTAATTAGAGAAAACAGCAAAAAAAGGAAATCAGATATAAATGTAGTTTATTTCAACATCAAACTAGGCTTATTATATAAAGCTTTAATTATAACGGTTAGGGTAATTTAGGCTTCAGTTACGTAAATTTTCTATTTTTTTAATCAACCTTTGTAATTTTAAAGGGTTTCGAACCAGTTATACGAGTTTTAGTTTTATAGTTGATTTAATAGTTATATAAATATCGGTGTTTCTTAATATAGCTGGTTTTATATATTCTTTACAAACTCCGGGGATTTTCACGGGTGAAACAAGGGCTTTGACGTCAAATTCTCGTATAACAATCGTTTTTGAAACGTTAATAACCTCGTTTATTACGTATGTCACGGGTTTTGATCAGGGGGTACCGTATGTTAAGGTTAGCATAGTATATATATTGCTAAAGCTGAAGGGTACAAAAATAAGGATAGGATGTACTGGTTGTGCCACGTTTTTCTTACCGAAATATCAACTAATATTAATGTAATTAAATTCGATTTTGTGGCCCTTTTTCGTTAGAGGATGATCTATTGCGATAAGATTGGTTGCAATGATATTTTTAACCAAAGAATTTACCGCCATCTTTTTATTATAGCGAGGTTTACCGAAGGTTTTAATCCGTTCAAGCCATCTTTTTAAAAGTCAAATATCCTTCTCTCCTTATATTTAGGGGTTATTAGGCAATCTACATATATTGAGAAGGGGGGGATCGAAACAGTTATCATACTAAATTGCTGGTTTATATTGTTTAGAAACGTATTTTTCATCGGAATCACGTAATGAAGACATAGTGCTTGGTGTATTTAATGTAAATTAATGTATTATTATAAATAATTATCATTATAAAATTGTAATAGATAACGTTTTTTTAATTCCCTCGACTATGGTATATTATGAAAAAGGCGGAAAAGTTTTATGAGGTGAATAAATGAAAGAATATAGGTTATTAAACCCATATAAATATGTTGTTTGTATATCAACGAATATGTGTAGAATGATATAATTTCAATTTCAATGTTATCTATTCGTTAATTTTGAAAATTTGATGTTTTTCTTTTTGAAAATGCATATAAATTACCTAGCAAACGATTTTTATCTTATATAAATTCCAAAATTAGTAAAGCGTTATGGAGATACTTTTGAACGAGTAAAAAAATACTAACATCGGTTTTTTTTTTAAAAAAAAAAGTATTTGCTTTTAATAGTAGTATTAGCGTAATAGATAATAAATTTCGTAAGGGTTTATTTTATCATTTTAATAGTAAATGAGTTGAACAATATGCATTTAAAGAATTGGTATTTCGGGTAAAAATTTTTAATATTGTATTTGAAGCCTTTTAACACTATAAAAAAGTCCTACAGATTCGTTTTCTCTATTGTTGTCTGGAAGACAGTGTGTTATAACAGCTGGTATTTCAGGCTGGTGTGGGTGTTACTTTTCAATCTTCACACGGGTGGCGAGGCTTTTTACAATATAAGAAAAACCGGTATCCAATTACGGTTTATTACGATATCTTACATAATTCTTCGTATCGATGTGAGAATAGGTTTTATAATGTAGAAGAGGGGAAGAGGAGGTTGTTGATTTAATTTACTAAATTAATATGTTTACTAGAGAAATTGATATCATAAAGTAGTTTAAAACCTTAGAACAAAGCGTAAGAAAAAAAATTGTTTTTATAAACTTATATTAAAAAAAATCTCATCGACTAAATGCATAGGCCCCAACTTATAATATTATTGGTAACATCTACCGTGATATGTAACGTTCAAACGTGTTATTCAATAAAGTTAATTCTGTTGAAGGAATGATTCAAACGGTAATATTTTTTTGTAAACCTTATGCACTAATTTTCGAATTTTCAGATTGCGCTTTTACATATCGAAACCCCTATCAAAAGTTTCAACGCTAAAAAGTTAAGGTCGGTGTAAAGTTACGTCCTTTTCCGCCAGGCGTGGTCCAATCACCTAAAGATTTTATTAAAGCCCTTAATAAATCTATAAAGATTGGGCGCCCTTTATAGGTACGCCGAGGGCGCGCGGCGTCTATTTAACTTTTTTGGTGTTAGCTATAGCAGGAGTTATTTAAAGAGTTTTTTTTTTTGGAGATGTTATGAAATCGTGTACAATTTTGGTGGCAGCAATAAAAAATGTGGGGGCTGATTATAAATGTGTTGAGAAGAATGTACAATTGGTTTCTATCTTGAAAATCTTACTAATTTTCTCGTGGATTAAGCGAATGACGTTCCTCAATTTAATTTATATATAAACTATTTGGACCAAAATTTCTGGTTTCATACAGGTCAAAAACTAAAATATATACTCCATATCCTCAACCTAATAACCTTAATAGATAAAACTTCTTATAGTATCTTCAAAACCTAGCACGAAAAAAACCCCAGAAAAATATAAAAAACGTAAAAAAAATGTTCTCACAATGATTTTAATGATGAACAGACTCAGTTCTTTAAAATATGAAAATCAATTTTGAAAAAGCATTACAAGAATCCTTAATATCAGTAATAACAAATGAAAAGTATAACATATAAACAAGTTATTATCTGGTATACTCTAACTTGAGTTCGCATAGTTTTTAATATCATTATCAAATTATAATCTATAGTAGAAAATAAATGAATGTAATACATTTCTGTAAACATTGTGGTTAATTTGATCCTAAATATTTCCTTCAAGATAACAAAACAATTATTACTAATAACGCATCTTTCAATTTTTATTAGTCATATGTTTATATTTAAAAAGGTCAATCATTCTAAAATTTTCCACGACTTTAACTTAGGTCTTGATAGTAAATTTCTTTCTATTCAGTCAAAAAAGTGGTTTTTAATTCTTTCTTCTTTCTATAGTATAGTCTTAATCAACTTTATTATTTGTTTCGAATTCAGCATTTGGAAAAGAATCTTAAGGAATTTCACAAACTAAGTTGGTAGTTCATTATATAAATTAATAGGAAGCTTAAGGTTCTTTATATTAATGTTGATTTAATCATCAATAACTCTAACCTTCACTTTTTCGTCAATTAATATAATGGCATCAATAGCCTGTAATTCCTACTCTGCTTTAGCTCTACGGACTTTATGGGTAGATTTTCATACAGTTATAAACAAAGCTTTAGAGTCTAACACCTGGTTACCAAAAACAACTGGGTTTGCTGTAGAGAGAATAAAACTAAGAGACGGTGATTTAATTGAAGGGACAGAAAAACCTGAAGGTCCAGAAGGGCCGAAGGTAATGAAGATCCTTTGGAAAGAAGAAACATCATTACTAGCTCTATTTGAATATAGGCCTAGAAGTCAAAAAATAAATCTGCATAATTTTTGCGAAGTTGAAACTTAAACATTCTGAAAGGTATCAAAAGGTTCTGAAAAGGTGAATATATTAATTCGGTCTGTAAGGAATATTCAACTGGTTTAATTCAATGAAAAGAAGTACAATCATACTAATGATATATCAAAGTAACTATATATTAAGATATTGTAAAATTCAATAAATTCAGAAATATCTAAAAACGACTTGGAGAACTTCTTGACATATTGTCAAAAAAATAATCATAAATCTCGATCATCACAATTGAAATCCTGTATTAGTAAGTACTAGTACATATAGTTGAAATTGGCTATCATTTCAATTACTATCCTTTTATATATTTGAGTTTACTATTACCTAATAGTATATTTAACCCCCAATGCTACCACAAGTGTTTCTACTTGTGCTCCTATTGAAATCCTCATCGTGAGAGTATTTATTATCTTTGTTAATAAGCTATTCTGAGTATTAACTGTACCTGTTGTATTTCCACAAAATCAATGGAGTGTCAAATGTGATAAATTACCTATAATCTCTAACGCTTATTATCGATATCATGGTTTGATTATTCAATTAACTTACTACAAACCTAAAATCTCTTATCACCATTGAGACTTCATTTTCCACATTCTACATATTCGTTTGAGTTAAATAGGCCAAAATACCTACCCTATAAGCATCAAAAATTTGGCTTTTAATCAAAGGTTTTATAATCATATCCTAAATAAAACCTTCCTTATTTTCGGTTGATATAATATTTCATCCCAAGGTCTATATTGTTCTAGTTACGAAAAATGTAAACTTAAGGAAATATACCAGCTGGTTTCGGTATTTATATAAATACGATTGCAAAGAGAAACTATAGTTACTAAAAGAAGCCTTAATAAGTGTTATTTGAGTGTTATATATCGTATTCAAACATATTAACGTGTAACGGCTATTTTTATTTATCTGTATAATACAGCTTCTATTAGAAAAGTACTATAAGTAGTGCAGTATGTCAATTTTATTTATAGTAAAAATGACCATACTGAAGTTCAATTTGAGCGTATTGTTTTATGTAGGCTTACTGTATTAGTTGTACGTTGAGTACAGTATGCCACACTTCACACTAGGGCACAATCCAAGCAATTGGCAATAAAAATTACTACGCAGACCGGCTAGCAGTCTGCAAAACCTAAAACAATACATACACCACTTGACTACTGCAATACTACTGTTATTTCGACTAATCGAATCGACAACATTATAACGTCTAAAGCTCTATCAATACTGATCAGTGCTTATTAGGTTAAGCACAGATTATTTAAGTAAAAGAAAAACCTATTTTCTGGTTATGCTTTATAGTTACAATGTTAGCTAAGGTAAAGGAAATATTTTTTACAAAGTGAATTTATTAGTACTACGTTAGTTTATATCAGTAGGCAGACAATTTTTTTTTAGGTTATGTCAGTCCACAATGGTAATCTTAAAGTAAGCGACGGTATCGCTATCAAAAACACCAAGAAATCTTTATGGATTCTTTTTAAAGAAAAGCATTAAGATTAACCGTTAAAAGTTTTAATTCGGCAAGTTGGCAAACAACTAAGTTAGTATTACTGCGGGTGTTACTACTGAAAAGACGACTAAGTTCTACGGCTAAAAAAACTACAATAAACAACCTTCGATCTTTATCTATAATAACAAATAACCTTTAACCCTACATTTTACACTGAATCTTTACTTATAATTTACTTTCTTTCAATTTCCCTATGTAAACCTAATCGTTAAGTTCGCTTTTATAAGCAAAAACACCGAAATTCGTTAAGTCGCGCTAAGAAAGTCACGTGGCGTAACTCAACACTAAGTTGTCAAGTTTCCACGCGACTTTATGCCAAAACACTAAATCCTTACACCCAAAATCGCTAAGTCCTTTACCTTACACACTTACTAAGCCTTACATAGGTTAAAACCTTAAGATAATACCTACCTAAGGGCTGATAAAAGCAGTTAAAACTTTTGGAACTAACTTTACCAAGTTATACGACAAAGATCTTTAGGCTTAAAATGTTAATAAAAACATAACCGAATAGCACTTGGTTAACTTCGTCGGCAATTTTACTATTAAGTAGGACGGAAGCGAACAACTTGACCGAAGGAACCGCGCTTTTTGTAAATATTGTAAGTTTTTTGACGACTAGATTATTAATATATAGAAAAAGATTGAGAAAGCTGTTAATTCTAAATTAAAGGTAAAAAATAAACGACGAGGAATCTATGTGTTAGAGAAGAGTTCCACCAAGTTGATAAAGACTCTTTTCGACTTGACTCAACTTGAGGAATGCCCTTAAGACTTACAACCTAATGAAAAGGGTGCTAAAAAACCTTAACGCCCCCATATAAGTTTTAGGGAACCTTCCCTTTACCTTTAGCTAAATTTGGTTCTTTTACTCATTAATGATAAGGAATTTACTAACCCGTTTGGTAGCTTAATACATTTATACAGAATCGTCGAATACTTCTTTAGTGGCAGCAAAGCACGTAAAGTAACGGTTTCCTACGCGGCCGAAGGTATTAACGTTAAGACTTTACACTAGTTAATCAAATAAGATCATTAATTCCTTTAAAACTTTTAAATCTTTATTACCCCTTAGACTTTTAGTTGCTAGGCCCTTTAAAGGCCTTTTTACGACAAATTTATCTATATATATAAGCCTATTATAAGTCCTATCACAAAACTTTACCCTTTAGACCAGGAGACTGGTAATTACCCTTAAAACTATATTTCAGAAGCATTGAGACTTAAACTACTAGGAAATACTATGAGGATTGGAATAATCATTGCGACCTACTTTTAAGATCTGTTAAAATGGTTAATATCAATTATAAACTTTTTACGGACTTTGCTAATATTTGGAATAATGTAAAAAAGTATAACTGGAATCCTTATAACTTCCTCAATACGAAGATAATGCACTTTTGAAATATTTACAAGTAAATGAAGGTTACCCCTTTTGGTTTTTAATTATTATTCTCCTAAATCCATACAAGATATATTAAGGACCACTACCTAACCTTTTTAACTTAAGTAATCACGTTCCGCAAGATATATAACTATATAAACGGCTACTTCAAATACGACGTTCACCTTATGCAATATTATACAAATTGAGCTACTATTTGGTAGACGACGATAATAGTTGAGAAAAAAGAGAAAGAAATACCAATAAATTTGTTTAATCACATGATTAACAAGTTAATGCTGTGTTAGAAAGTAATGTGAAAGTCTTACGTTGACGAAGTTACACTTTACGAGTAAGCATGAGTAACAGTTACAGGCTTTTCTTAGCTAGTTACGTTTTTCGCTTACTACTGTAATGGTACTTATACTAAACTTACTTAGTATGTACTTTTAAGCCGACAACTTCCCTAACGTCAATAAAGAAGATCTTACGGTAGTTAATTACGTTGACTGTAAATACAGTTACGGGTGCCTTCAATGCTTAAAGTCTAGCTTATTGACTATAGACTAAAGATAATAATTATGTTAGTATTAATAAAGCTGAAATTTAATCGGATTTCCTAACTGTAGGTATTATCATCGTGATAATGACAAGAGATATTGGATTTATAGCAAGTTTAGCTATTGGTTAATTTGATATCCCCTCCCTGGGCAAAATAATAGAAAGTTAATATAATATATATAGTACCATATTACTTTTAAATAAGACTTCTTAGATTAAGTAATAGACTTCGAGAGCAATAGATGAATGAATGGCAATGATACCCCTAAACGAATTATTTAGTATAAAAATACAGCTCTTAACGCAACCCAATAACTAGCAAACTATACTTTCTTGTACCGTTTAGGTGGTAAAAACCCTTACATTTGCCTTAATCAAATCATTAATCACTTATACACCTTTAATTTTTGTAATTGTTACGCGGACTATACGTTTTAAGGTATTATGTTAGATACAGAGGTAGTAAAATATTTAATATAAGGTTATTTGTAATACATGACATTGCGGAGGGAAAGTATTATAGCTACTAAGGTTAATCGTTACAATGTTAACAAGGCTAAAGTTAGCTTCAAATTAGATGAATAGCTATTGTTACTAAAAATAAATGTAATTTAAACTGTTATGAGAGTAATTACGTTTTATATTCTTAAGTCTCCTAACCCTTTTTTCCCCTTCTTGGGGGATATAAAGACTTTCGGCGTTAACTTCGATGTAAACGTAAATAAGCTGGTTTAAAACGACTAGAGGTTTCCCTTTGCCTTTAAGTAGGGGTACCTATGGTTTTATCTTCAAGGGCTTAAAACAATATTGTTAAACCTGAAGAAGCCGAAAATACGTTAATTATACCAGCGCTTTAACTACCTAGCCGTTAATAGGCTATATAAATTTATAAAGTTTGTAAGGCATGAATATACGGAATAATTTACCTTAGAAGCTATCGATAAGCTTCATTACTATTGCGAAACGTATGGCTAAACCTCTCAAGAATTTAAATTTATATTAAAAGATTATAATGGCTTTAATTGCGAGGTTTTCATTAATGTGGTTTATTTACATAATAAGGATGTTTTTTACGATATTAACTTCGTAACCTCTTTTTATAGAGTTGAAGTTTCAAAATCCCTTTCGGCAAAAGATACGTAAGAAACATCAAGGATATTATAAATTGATACATACCTAGGCTTACCCAACGTCGTTGTTTACAATATAGGTACTAACTTTGCGGCGGTAGAGTTTTAAGAAGATACTAAAATAATAGATATTTAGTATAAACAGGTATCTGTAAAGGCCTACTAAAATATTAGAAAGGTTAAAAGGGTATACGCCTTACTTAACCGAACGTATAATATTATTACGTTGGAAATTAAAAGTTTTACGGATACAAAGGCACGTCTTTAAATAGGGGTAAAGGTATTGAATAATATTATAGGCCTTAATGGCCTAGTGTTAATACTATTGGTCTTTGAAGCATACCCACGCCTGATGAGTGAATCTCCACTATTAACAAGTACCTAAAAGCGTATTGCGGCTTAGAGTAAAGCTTTAAGGAAACTAAGAAGGGAATCGGTACGCCACTAGGTTAATAATACCTTTAATGCTAGAAACGATCCTATAAAAATAGATGTACTTGTTTTGCCTTTACAAAGTAAAGCTTTCGTATAGCGGAAGCTGGATAAATAAAAGAGCTTATACGAAATCCTAAGTATTATAGACTGTAGTTATTAAAACTGCTAACGGTCTTGTATCTTTTCGAACTACTTAGGTTAAGCTCTATATTAAGGCTATTAACGATAAAGATCTTTACTTTAAACGATTGAGTTAATACGAACCTTTTCCATCTGTTATCGATAAGGCAATAAGACTCCGCTGACGCGGATAATCCCCGGAAAAAAGGAATATCGAAGAGGAGGATTATATATCGGGCCATACTTATAACACTATTTAGGTAAACAGGGGAAAAAGGATGACTAAGATTTAATATTAAAGCTTCGAGTATAAGAAATTATTAAAACCTTCGGGAAAACTTTTTAAAAAAGTGATAAAGTCGAAATTAATGGCCTAGTAATTCGAGGAGTTATACAATTCGTGTTAAAAGTCTATTTTAACCTTTAAAACTCAAATGTCACGATTTTTAAGCCGAGGATTATTTACGAGGTTAAGGGCAAAACCACAGGGCAGTTTTATAAAAAGTTACGTCTCATCGCTTAAAAATACAACAATAAGGGTAAAGAGTGAATCATTACGTAATTTTTAACGATTTAAAAAATTAGTAAGCGCTTATGAGTTATCCGAACGGCTAATTTTCCAATCAAAACTAAAGGCAAGTTTATACCTGATAGTTATAATATAACGTAAGTCTATAGGTAATTAGTAAAGGATTTGCAACGGATTATATTAAGGGAATTACCATAAGAACTATGGCCTATGTATTTTTCAAAAACGGTAATACAATATATTAAGCCTTTATATAAACCGTTTAAAATGAAAGTTTATTAGTTGTTAACCTATGAATCTTATTTTAAATTACGGCTAGGCATAAAGTTTTCTACATATAATCCGTATCTATTGGTAACTTAAAAATATAATCTCGGTTTAGTAAGGATGTAAATTAATAATAACTTTTTAATCGGAAAAACCAGCTTTGTGATATCGAAATAATAAGAGATTAAGGACTTTAAGCTTTGGAATTTTAAGCCGGTAACGACGTTAACGGAAAGCAGTTGATTTAACTTTAACGGATCGTCAATCCTTATACTTAGTGTTAATACTAGTTTTAGTTTTCGCCAAAAGAGTTAGAGTATTCATTTAATTATAATTGACAAAATTAATATAGTTAAGGCTTAAAAATACCTTAAATAACGTTCTTATAACAGTTATATTGCTATTTTATGCCAACCGAAGGTATCATGCGACCTATTTATCGGAACATCAGTATAAAAGCTATCGGATAAAGACTTTAACCGGCTAAGAAGAAGGCTCGAGTAACAAATACGGAATTTATACCGAGGGATTAATATGATTTTAATTAACCTATTGAATGCTAAACTATTAATTTTTACCAATAGGTTTTTCATAAATAACACTGACTTTTATTTATAAATAGGCTTCCTAATAACCCTCGTTCACATAGACATGCGGAAAGATTAGTTTATCATTATTGGTAGCTTAATTTACTAGATATTTGTCAAATGTAAAAAGATTATGCGAAGTGTATTAACTTTGGAGGTTTAAAGAATAATGATAGGTTTTAATATAGGTATAGTGCTATAGGAAGCCCTTAACGTTATTACCAGGCAGCTTGAAATTCCTTCAATCCCGGTGGTAATTTATACCGATTCGAGCTTATTCGAATACCTTTCAAAACTCGAAACTACCAGCAAAAAACGCTTAATAATTAATTTTATAATACTTTGTGAAGCCTACGAAGGGAAGTAGATTGGGGGGTTCCGATAGATGAACGGCAAAGATAATTCTACTAGTTCTATAGCAAAGACACCGCTAAATAAGGTCCTAAAAAGGTTTTTGAATAACAAAAGGCTGACCATACGTATTTAGGACTACGTTAATAGGCCGTACGGGAAGCCTATATTACGTAATAACAGTAAGAGATGTGTTGGTAAACTAAAATACTGTTAGGGAAATAAAGGACCTAACGATAGCGACTTACTTGATTAGCACGGTTAAAGTAGAGGTTTCTAAAGGTTTGTGGCGGAAGAACTTTTTATAGAAGTTGATAAATTCGGACCTCTAAACCGTGGGGCAACTAACGATAATTGGAGTTAATTTGTATACAAAGGGGTGTATTTCAATGCGAATATTAATCAAAATTAACAAAGGTTTAACTAGTTAATGAGGTCGTATTTTAGAATTTACTGAAAAAGATTGGTCAACCACACTAGCATACAAATACAAACTAAAAAGCCGCCAATGTTGGAATAGTACTACATGTAGTATAATAGGTCAACTTTACTTACAATAAAAATAACTATACTTAACTGCAAGTTAAGTATATTATTTTGTGTAGGCTTACTGTATTAGGTGTGAGTCGAGTACTGTATGCCACACTTTACACTAAGGCACGGGCCAAGAAATTGGCCATACACATTATGGCGATACCCAGATAGCGGTCTGCCAAACCTAGAACAATACAAACACTACTTGAATACTGCAATACTACTGTTACTTCGAACAATCGAATCGACAACGTTGCAACGTCTAAAGCCCTACCAACAACTTCTCTATTATAGATTTTTATTATTATTTTCTGATAAAGTACTAGGTTTTCAAGTATTTTATCAAGAATTTTCATTGGTATTATGTTTTTTTCCAATGTATAATCTTAGTTTAACGCGTTATAATCTAATATGTATGATAATTAATGAGGTGGAAATTGTATTCAACGTGATTTTTTTATTTTGTAGTATAACTTGAAAAAGGTATAGGTTTTTGTTATGAAAGTTAGTTAGTGGATTTTAATATAGCCGTTGAGGATGTTTGGAAAAATTGAGTAAATTCTTGATGGATAAACCTCTATTAATTGGCAGATATTAAGGAAGGTATTATCTTCATATCAAACAAATTATAGAGTTTTCTATCGTAATTTTCTTTATTACTCCAAACTTTATCAAAATGCATACGTACATTATAATTAACGCTAACCATTGAAACTAATTTTGGTATCATGTTAAAATAGTTATCTTGAGAACAGTTTATATTTTTTATTAGGTTTTTTTTAATTGTGATGGTAAGGATATATTTGATAGTTCATTCCGGTGGGTAAATCTTTGTGGTTAAATATATGATGTGGTTTTGTGTGTAGGCATATGAATTTTTATAGTATTGATCCAAGTGGTCTTTAAGGTTTTGAATAGTTGTATCTTCAAATTTATATACAGTTGTATTTTGCAAGATTTATATAATCACGCCTTTATTATCAGGATAATGATCTTCGATTGAACGTTAGATTACATTAACATTAATTCAACAAACCGTATTGATTATATTAGCTTCCTGTATTCGTCTACTTTCGCTTTCATTTTTTGTACTAATCTTCTTGAACATTTAATGATTTAGGAAATTAGGGGGCTTTACATTGCTAGTATATTACAAGACAATACCTAGAGTTAAGAGGTTGGATATTAAACTTATTTTAGGGTTGAGAGCTAGATCTTTATAATGTAAATAAAGATATTGATTATTTTCAACAACATCTTTTTCTTTTACTTGAGGATTTTGAGGATATTTGGATCAAATTATATAATTTGATGAGATTGTTTGCCAGATTGCCCCTTTTATATAAAATTATTTTCTTTTCTTATAAAGCTACTATTGGTAGAGCTTTAGACGTTGCAACGTTGTCGATTCGATTGGTCGAAGTAACAGTAGTATTGCATAGTCAAGTGGGTATATGTATTGTTCTAGGTTTGGTAAACCGCTAGCCGGTCTGCACTGTAATTTGTATATCTAATTGCATGACCCGAGCCTTAGTGTAAAGTGTAGCCTACTATGCTCGACTTATACCTAATACAGTAAATCCACAAAAAAAAAAAATACTCAACTTACAGTTAATATAGTCAACTTTATTATAAGTAAAGTTGACCTATAACATTTCATGTAGTACTTTTTTAATATTAGCGGCTTTTTAATTTGTACGCGTACAAGAATATGGTCAACTAATATTTTTCGAAAAACATTAAATTGATACCTCGTTAACTGGACAAACCCTTATCAATTTTAATTAGTCTTTATATTTAAATGCACACATTCGCATAAGAATTAACCTCAATTACCATTGGTTGCCTCAAGGCCCCGAGGTTCAACTTTATCGACTCTTATGAAAAGTTTTCCCATTACAAATATTTATAAACCTTTACTTTAGCTGTATTAATTAAGCACGTTGCTATCGTTAGTTCTTTCACTTCCCTAGTAGTTTTCCAGTTTGTTAGCATATCTTTTACTACATTTACGTTCCTTGGGCTTACCAGGTGGTTTATTAATGTATCCTTTAATACGTATAGTTAGTTCATTAATATCTACAAACCTTTTTAGGGTTTTGTTTGACGACTTCTTTGTTATATCATTAGCAGAATTATATTTTCCGTTAATTTATCGAAACTCTTTAATCTACCTCGTTTTGTAGGCTTTACGAATTGTTATTACGCTGATTATTGAGTGGTTTTCGCTAGTGGTTCCTAGTTTCGAAGGGTATTTGAATAAACCCTTCGAGTTGGTATAAATTATCACCGGAATAAAATGAATCCTCAATTAACTATTTATTAAGTTAGATGTTTCCAATAATAATATTCCCCCGTGAAGAGTATTACTATACCATAAACTTTTAATGTCAATATGTTTTGTATAATCCTTTTACATTTGACAAAGGTTTAATAAATAAGGCTACCGATAATATTAAACTAGTCTTCACGCCTTTTTTTTCATCAACGAGGGTTATTAAAAATCCTATTTGTAAAAATAGGTCTGTGTTATTTGAGAAAAACTTTTTCATGAAAATCATTAGCTTAGCCTTCGATAAGTCAATTAAAACTATATTAATTCCTCGGTCTAGATTCCGCATTTGTTATTTAATTCTTTTATTAAGCCGGTTAAAGTCGTTACTTGTTAGTTTTTATACTTGAGCCGCGATAAAAAGATCGTAAAAGGTCATCAGGTAGTATAAAGTGGTAATATAACTGTTACGGGCACGCTATTATAGGTAACGCTATGCTTTAGTCACGTTATTCTTATTGATTATAGCCAAATTAATGCCTTACGCTTTTAACGAAAACTAAAGCTAATGTTAATACTAAGTATACGGATTAACAATCCGTTGAAATCAAGTTAATTACCTTTTGTTAACGTCGTTAAAGACTTATAATTTTAAAACTTAAAGCCTTTAATCGCCTACTTTTACAATGACATCAAGTTAGTCATTATGATAAACAGGGTATCGTTATTTTATATACCTACTAAGCCAAAGCCTTTTTCTTACGTCATTGACAAATATAGGTCGTATGTTAAATAATTTATATCTAACTGTAATTTTAAATACGATTAGTAGGCTAGAAACCAATCGACGCCTATTTTAGCTAATTTTTATAATAACTTAATATATTATATTACCGTTTCAAAGGGTAAATAACACGTAGTTCCTATAGTAACTTTAACAGTACGATTCGTTATAAATTTGTTGTTAATTGCATATAGGTTTACATTATATTACGGTTATTAATTATAAATTTAGGTTTAGGTTTGGCTAATAAATTGGTTTTTAAAGCAACTACTAAGCGTTAGCTGATTCTTTAAATCGTTAGCGACTATATAAGGATCTAGGTTTTGCCTTTATCACCGTATCCTTAAGCGATGAAACGTAACTTTTTGTACGGCCGCCCTATAATCTTACTTTTAACCTCGTATATAATCTTTGATTTAAAAATCGTGATATTCGGGTCGTAAAAGTTAAAACTAGCCTTCGGTATAAATTGTACAAACCCTCAAGTTAATAAATAGTTCATTTTGATCTTATTGTTTCCTTAAAAGGTTTTCCGAAGGTTTTAATAATCCTTTTGTTGGAATGGCAGTTAAGTGCAGTAGAGTCAAGGCAACTTTACTTGCAGTAAGGTTGATTGTACGTACTGTAGATTGACTGTAGTTTGTAGGATTTGAATACACTGCACTACAAGTGCAGTGCAGTAGGTACCCACTTCAAAGTGGGGTACAGGCGGAAGCGTTTGGCCATACAAATTAGTATGCAGACCGGCTAGCGGTCTACCAAACTTAGAACTTACACACATCAATTAATAATATGAATGCAACACCAGTTACTTCGACCACAGTGATTAGAATCGACTATTTTATAACGATAAAGGCCTATCAACACTGATTAGTACTTATTAGGTTAAGCACAGATTAGTTAAATAGAAGAAAAAGCTATTTTCCAGTTATTACGCTTTGTTTAAGCAAGGTAGAGGAAAGGTTTTTGCGAAGTTCCCTTATAGTATTGTGTTGTCTTTGCGGCAGTACGTAGGGAAGGCTTCTAGATTGTGTTATCTTTGCGGCAATTCAGATGTAGGCATCGGTATCGCTACTAAAACCACTAAAAAATCTTTATTAATCCTTTTTGAAGACGTTAAGATTAACTGTCAAAAGTCTTAAAGTTCGGCAAGTTAACAAATGGCTAAGTTAGTATTACTATAAGTGTTACTACCATAAGAAAAACGATTAAGTCCTTACTCTAAACAATTTACACTATTAACGACCTTCGATCTTTTATACTAAACGTTTGCCTTTACTTCACTCTCTTTACTCCCTTTACGCCACATCAATTGTTAAGTACGCTGCTCTAAGCGAAAACCCCAAGTAGCGCCAAAAAAGCCACGTCGCGCGACCCCACGCTAAATCGCCAAGCTTACACGCCTAAAACCACCAAGTCTCTCGCCATACACACCCTACACGTCCTACATAAGCCGAAACATTAAGATGTTTACCGCAAACGTTCACTTTAAAGCCATTACCGATCTCGAACGAAAAAAACTAATTAAAGACCTCTGTAACATCTTCGAAAAGCATTATAACGAAAAGCTATGATATACTGAAGTTACCAAAGACTTTACTTTAGAATACCTAACTAACGTAATTGGTTAATTTTTTCTCGACATAAATACTATTAGAAATAGACGTAAACCTATCGCTTTTGACGATTTTTAAGAATAGTTCTGATATTGAAGTCTACATATACAGAAAAGGATGAAAAAGTAGGCAAAGATAAGACTAAAGCTCGACCTGTTGGCTTGAGAAGTTAAATTTCCTACGAAGAAAGGAAAGGAAGAAAGTCTGGCTAACCTATTTTATAAATGCGTTACAAATGAAGACCCTTAATAGACCCCAGTTAAAGGCAAAGAAATTATTTGCGACAGTAACCCTTAATGTTCATATACACGTTCGTAAAGACCTGACTAAGCCTAAATAAGTGAACGTAAAAATTCAGTTGACCTTAAACTCGTAAGCTCTCAGATCTATTAATTAATTAAGTAGGAACATCGGCGAATCTTTTAACACCAAGAGAATTATTACCAAGTCCCCCGCGACGGAAACATCCAAGCTTCTTAATACATGGAGTTTTAATGGAAAAATTAAATAAAAACCGGCTTTACGCGCAAGTTTACTATAAACACAACTATTAGATTTGTACTTTAAAATTTAGCCTAAGATATCTATACTATTTACTAACACCACTAATAACCTTAGTTCTTTCCCCAACGAAAAGATATAAAAGGTCACTACAACCAGTAAATTACCCTTCTCCCTTAATGCGTACCTATAAAGGATATGGACTATACGGTAATCATCACGTTCGTTAAGATTTAGGAAGGAAAGGTAAAGTATAACGGTAAGCTGTATGACTTTTTCGACGTCAAATTACACCTATTCTTCCACGTCTTCCGTCAAATAAAGGTTAAACTGTTAGGTTTTTTCTCGCTATTTTCCAGTATTCTTACCGGTTAAACCGAGGATTATTACCTTCGATACCCGATGAATTATACCTTCTTCCGCGAAATTTCTAATAGCTTAAAGGGCTATTTCGAATACAATATTAATCTTGCCTAGTATTACACTGACTGGAATATTATCAAGTGGTTTTATATACTATATTACAAAAAAGAGTCGGAAAGTAAAATGGATTTCCTTAATCAAATGTTTAACAGGTTAATACTTTACCAATAAATAATAGGAAACATATGAGCTGGCGAAGGTACCCTACTTTAACAGGTCCAGTAAGCAATTACAGGTTATAAAGAATTCGAATACACCTTCCAATACATTAATGCCACTTGCGAAGAGTTTTTTTAGCCAATTACATTCCTCGTTAGCGACCGTAATTATTTAAGTTTCCGACTCGACTGGTATATACTCTTAAGCTCCGGAATTCAGTAACAAAGAAGAAAATCCTTTTCATTCGTATTATATTAATCAAAGGTACGGAAAGCCCGGCTAATATGGTTAATGAAAGATCCGGACCTTTACCTCCGAAGGAGGGTATTTCTTTTCTTTAAGATTTTAAGTAAGCTAATCAAGTTTATATTAGGTGTCAAAAATGTTGGATTGATAGTAAACAAAACTACTGGTTAACATATTATACTGTCATTAAGTGTAAAGTAAAGTAGGTAATATATTAAACTTAATTCTGATTTACTTTTAATTAGAACTGCATAGAGTAAATTATATAGTTTAAAAGAATTAAAAATAAAAAGAAGTAAAACAAGCCAAAGGCTATCGGCTTACACGGGGATACTAGCACTAGGACTAGCTCGAAAGAAACGTTATAACTAGCCTACTATGACTTTTTATACCGCCTTACAAGTAAAGACCCCTACCGTCGCCATGACGATGAAAACCCTAGCTATATACACCTCTTTACTATTCGAAATCGTTATACTGAGCAATTCTTTCAGGGGATTATGTCGGATACGGGCGTAATATGGTACTTAATAGGAGGCTATTCGTAATACATCGCGTTACAAAAGAATATTAATACAATTATAGAATTTGACTACGTAAATGTTGATACAGCTAAGGTTAGCTTTGGATTTGAAAAAGAGTTATCTTTATTAGAATCGACGACGGTTAAGATTTTTATTAACCCTATTGTTTTCTACATTTTGAGATCCCCTATCCGCGTTTTCCATTACCTCAAAGACATGAAAAACCTAGGCGTTAACATTGACGTTTAGACTAACAAATTAATATAAGTTAAATCCGGTAAAAGGTTTTTACTTAACCTTAAGTAGGGGTATTTTTGGTTTTATTTTTAAGGGCTAAAGATAATACTGTTGAATATAACAGAGCCGAAACTTTGTTAATTATACCATAGGTTTAATTACCCGGTAGCTGACAGGTTTTATAAGGTTTTACAGGTAGTTAGTTACGAATATATGGATTTGTCAGTACTAGAGGTAGTTAAGCGTCTTTTCCATTACTATTAAATATACTTTTAAGCCCCGTTAAGGTTTAAGTTTACGTTAAAGAAAAATTGAAACTTTAATTCGAAAGTTTTCGTAAATATATTTCACTTAAACAACAAGTTAGTATTACACGTTATAAACTTGACTACGGTTTTTTATGACATGAAATTCCTTGAAATTATTACAGTAAAAGAAATATAAAACATATTATATACTTTGTGGATTAACGCGTATTTTAGCCTATTAAACGTGTTAGTTTACGATACCGATACCAACTTTATTATAATAGAGTTTTAAGTTAATATAAAGTTATTAGGGATTTAATGTAAATAAATTTCCGTTAACATTTATTAAGGTATTAGTAAGGTCGAAAGTGTGTTTACTCTTTTATAAAAAGCTTACTATATCTTTATACTGGAAATAGAAAGCTTTAAAAATTAAGAAATACGGCTATAAATAGTTGTAAAAGGGTTTAATAATACTATTAGCCCTAACGAATATATATTGACTTTATTGGTATTTAAGGCTTATCCACATATAATAGCTAAGTTGTTACCCCCATTAAGTACCTAAAAACGTATTATAGTATATAATAAAACTTTAAATGAAATAAAAAAGGAATCGGTATATCGCCAGATTAATAATGCTATTAATATCAGAAACGAACCTTTAATAATAAACGTGTTTTTACTCCCCCTTTAAAGTGAAATCATTACGTAGCGCGAGCCATGTAAATGGAATGGGCTGTATAAGACCTTGAGTATTACCAATTTAAACATAGTGTTTAAAACTACTAACAGCTTCATGATTTTCTGAATTACATAGTTTAAGCTGTACAAAAGACCCCTCGGTTTTTTAAGTTTGATAAAGATCTTAACGTCAATAACCTCCAAGCTGAAAGAATTGGTTAATACAACCTTTTCAAGCCGATTGTTAATAAGCTAATGGAACGTCGACAGCGTAAACGATTATTTAAGATAAGAATACACATTGAAGAGGAGGATAATAAAAATTATAAGCCCGGTAAGATATATATAAAGACGTAGGTATTTCAAAAGAAAATGTCTAATAAAAAACATATCTTTAAGTTACTTTTTGAAGTTATTATTAATATATTAGGTAAGCCCTTTAAGGAACGTAACTAAGTGGAAATTAACGTTCTTTTATTAGAGGGAGTTATACAATTTATACTGTTAACGTAATTAAAAGGTTAAGACGTTATTATTTTTAAGTCGAAGATAGTTTATGAGGTTAAAGGTAAAACCACGGATTAGCCGTATGAAAATTTACGGTTAATCGTTTAAGGATATGGTAATAAAGGTAAGGACTAAATTTTTATTTAATCGCTTATTATTTAAAAGATTGACTAACGTTTAATTATCGTTATTACGATAAGTTTAATTACTGGTATAAGGGGTCGGTTTAAATTTAATAGCCGAGACATTATGTAAACGTATACGTAATCTGCCATCGATCTTTGGCGGATTATATTATTAAAGTTGTTTAAAAAAAACTAAGGGATAAGTTTCCGGTAGATACAGTAATACTTTATATGAAGCTTTTATACGGATTGGTCAAAGTAAATGTATACTAGTTCTTAACGAATTAAACGCATTTTAAAAACAAGTTCAGTAAAAATACTTTAACCTTTAACCTGTACCTATTAATTATAAAAGGTAGAAACATTAGTATCGTGGGTATATTAATTAACGATACATTCTTTTTGTAGATATTAGGTTCATAATAGCGAAATAACGTATTATCGAAAAGTTAGGCCTTTAAAAATATTAGTTAATGAAAATGTTAGTTAAAGGTATATAGCTTAACTTGAATGAATCGTTAATTCGTATTTATAATATTAAAGTTAAAAGCGGTATTTATATTAACCTACGTTAAAAGAGATAAGTCACTAACCTAACGATTATCTATAAAACCGACAAAATTAAATTAAAAAGATATATAAAATAAATGGCCTGTACGGTTAATATTATTACGTTATGTTAACTGGAAATATCGTACGATCTATTTATGATAATATAGGTATAAAACCTATAAAACAAAAACTTTAATAAGTTAAATGAATGGATATAATAACAAATAGACTATATAAAAAGAAATTAATATAGTTTTAGTGGATTTAACGAGGGCGAAGTTAATAATCTTTACGGACGAGTTATTTACCAATAATATTAACCTTATATTGTAAATTAGCTTCCTAATAATATTCGTTAACGAAGATAAGTTTTAAGGGTAATTTACGATTACCAGAAACCTTGTATACTGGATATTTGTCAAGTATAGACGTGGAACCCGGAGTATACTAGCTTTAAAGATTTACGGTTTAATGGCAGTCTATAATATCGGTATAATAATTAACGGCATATTAATAATTATTACCAAATAACTAGGATTACTACCGATACCTATAATAGTATATACTGACTCTCGAAGCTTTCATAGATACCAATCAAAACTAGGTACAATTAATAAAAAACGCCTAATAATAGACGTGATAACGTTAAAGAAGGTATATAAAGCCCGGGAAATTGATAAATTCCGGTAAATCAATAGTAAAGATAACCTTACCGATACCATAATCAAGGCTACCCCTAACGGCGCCTTAAAAAGGTTTGTAGATAGTAATACGTTAACCATACGAATCGAGGGATACGTAAACCGCCCAGTATGTGACGTGAAGGAATAGGGTTTCCCTAGCAAATAGGAAGACTGCCAAAGCAATGGTGGCAATAGTAGTAATTTAAACTATTGGCAAAAGGTACGCAAGTGTTAGCGTACCTGATTTGCATAGGTCGGTGGCGAAAAATCTGTGTATGGGATTTAAGGAACGAAGATCTTGGAAGGGTGGAGTAAAAGGGCTACAAGAGGCCGTAATTGATATCAATTTCAGTAAAGATTGATCGGAATTAACAGGGATCTAGCTTGTGGATTAAGGAGAGATTTCAGAGGTTACCAACAATTGATAGCAAGCTATGCTGGCGTGTAGACACAAAAACCAAAAAGCCACCAGTGTTGGAATAGCAGTCAAGTGCAGTATAGTCAAGTTTACTTTACTTGCAGTAAGATTGATTGTACGTACTGCAAATTGATTGTAGTTTATAGGATTTGAATACACTGCACTGCAAGTGCAGTGCAGTAGGTACCCATTTCAAAGTGAGGCATAGGCCAAAGCGTTTGGCCATACAAATTAGTATGAAGACCGGCTAACGGTCTACCAAACTTGGAACTTACACACATCAATCGATAATATCAACGCAACACCAGTTACTTCGACCACAGTAATTCGAATCGACTACGTTGCAACGATAAAGACCTACCAACACCTTTATATTCAAAGCTTTAATATTAAGTCTTCATCGTGCTCTTCTTTTTTACCTACCTAAACAGTATTGAAAATACGTTCCGGTAAGTATTTCTCCTCTTTAACATTCCTATTCTTCGGAGATCGTTTGCGTCGGCGATGTTTTATCTACTTATCGATAATGGGTTAATGAGGTTCGTATTAACTCAGTCGCTTGAATTAAGGATCTTTATCATTAGTAGCCCTAATATAAATCTTAGCTTAGGTGATTTGGAAAAATATAAAACCGTTAGTAGTTTTGGAAACTATTTTAAAGTTTACGATACTTAGGATTCTATACGAGCTTTCCCATTTGACCAGCTCCTACTACACGAGAGCTTCACTTTACAACAGCAGAGAAAATACATCGATTGTTGTAAAGCCGTTTTTGTTATTAAGGGTATTATTAACCTAACGACGTGTCGATTATCTTCGTAGTTTCCTTAAAGCTTTACCGTAAGTCGTAACATATTTTTGGATACTTATTAATAATAGAGATTTACTCGCTAAATATGGGTACGCTTTAAAAACCAGTAATGTTGGTACTAGACTATTAAGGCCTATAATATCACCTAGGTCTTTATCGCCATTTAAAGGCGTGCTTCTGAATTTATAAAGCTTTTAATTTCTAGCGTAAAGATATTATAAATTTGACGAAGTAAAGCGTATACCCTTTTAATCTTTATAATACTTCAATACGCTTTTAAAAATACTTATTTACACTAAATACTCATTATCTTAACATATTTTTAAAACTTTGCCGCCGTAAAGTTGGTACTGATATCGTAGATAATGATATTAGATAATTTTAGATACGTGTTAATTTATAGTATCCATATTATTTTCTATATATCCCTTGCTGATCGGGACTTCAAAAACTTAGCTTTGTAAAAAAAGGTTGTGGAGTTAACGACAGGAAAATCAACCTTATTATTTAAGTAAAGCATATTAATAAAAACTTTGTGATTAAAATCTTTATTGTTTTTAGTATAAACTTAAATCTTCGAAAGGCTTAGGTATACGTTTAATAGTAGTAATAAAGCTTTTTAATAATTTCTAGGGTAAAGTATTCTACATTTTTATACATTACAGGCTTTAGGACTTTATATATCCCATTAATAACTGAGTAGTTAAAGCGCCGATAGTTAACGTATCTTCGGCTTCATTAGGTTTAACACCACTACTTTAGGTCGTTAAATATAAAACTATAGGTACCTCTACTTAAAGGTGAAGAGAAACCTCCAGTGATTTTTAACCAGCTTGTTTACGTTAATGTTGACGTTAATACTGAGGGTCTTTATATCCTCTAAGTAAAAAATAAAAGGAGTAGAAGACTTAAAGATATAAAACGTAATTATTTTTAATAGTTTAAATTAACGGTATTCATAATAACGATAGTTATTCGCCTAGTTCGAAGCCAACTTTAGCCTTATTAATATCATAACGATTAATTTCAGTAGCTATAGTACTTTCCTTCCGCAGTATTATGTACTGCGAATGACCTCCTATTAGGTACTTTACTGTACTTATATTTAGTATAATATCTTAAAATATATAGTCCGCGTAGTAATCGCAAAAGTTACAAATATATAAAGAGTTATGATCTTGGTTAGGGCAAAGGTAAAAGTCTTTACCAATCAAATGGTATAAGAAGGCGTAGTTAGCTAATTACTAGGCTACGTTAAAAACATTATTTTTATTCCACTTGATCTTCTTAGAGGTATTATCGCTGTGAATTAGCTTATAGCCTTCGAAATTTACGATTTAATTTGAGTAATGATATTCAAAAGTAGTAGGGCATTAAATATAATACATGACATTACTATTGTTTCGTTTAAGAGGGGGATAACGATTTTACTAATAACCAGACTTATTACAAATTTAATATCTTTTGTTACTATTGTAACGATAGTGTTTACGATTATCAAATCCACTTAGATATCATCTCTATTGGCATTAACTTGGTTATTACCTCTAATTTATAGTCGATGAGTTAGACCTTAAGCGTTAAGAATAACCATAAACATACTTGTGGTCGATATAATTAATCACCATAAAGTCTTTTTCATTTACGTTAGGAAAATTGCTGGTTTAAGGGTATATACTAAACAAGTTTGATATACGCACTATTACAGTGGTAAACGAGGAAAATAACTAGCTAAAAAAACCTTTGCAAGTGGTATTTAGGCGTTATAAAGTGTATTTAAACTTATTAATTCCTATGACTACTACTCATACCTGCTTGCGGAGTATAGCTTCGTTAACGTAGGCCTTCCCCATTGCCTTTTAACACAGAATTAACTTATTAATTATCTGATTAAGTATATATATTAGTATTTCCTCCTTTTTCTTTTTAACTATTATCTTTACCTACCTCATAATAGCCTAATTTATATAGTATTACGCAAAGTAGACATCGTATTCGAAATATTCTTTTATACCATTATAAACGTCGCGAAACGTAATTTCTTGTATTAAAAAGTATAGGTAGTAATTCTCGGCGTACTCTTTGAGGATTTCGGAAAACAATAAGTAAAAACTAGAGAGGGGAACCGCCATCCACTTGTAAATATTCAAAAAGGGCATTATCTTCGTATTAATGAGGTTATGAGGCTTTCTGTTATATTTATTTATATCGTTTAAGATTTTGGCGAAGTTAATAAAAAGCTATTGATTAAGATTAATTATTTTGATAGGGTTTAAAGGCAGGTTACGATAGTTATCCTAGTCTTTGTTAGTAGTTTTTCCTGGCAGTTTAAGCCTTAGTACCTTCGAAACATAGTATTAAGGGTAATTACCAGTCTTTTAATTCAAGGGGTAAACTCTTGTAATAGGATTTCTGGTAGGCTTACGTGTATAAATAAACATACCGTCTAAAGGTTTTTAAAGTACCTGTTGATTAAAGTATTAGGAGGCAATAGGTACTTAAAGGTTTTAAGGGACTTGAAGATCTTATTTAATTAATTGGTATAGAACGCTAACGTTAATACTTATAGTCGCGTAGGCAACCGTTGCGTTATGTACTTTGCCGCTGCTAAAGACGTATTTCGTGTTTCTATGTAAAGGTATTAAGTTGCTAATCAAGTTAATGGGTTTCTCATCATTAACGCGTAAAGAAGCTTAACCTAACTAATGATAAAGGAGAGGTTCCCTATATTGCATATAAGGGTGTTAAGGTTTTTTAATATACTTTCCCTTAAGGCGTAGGTTTTAAGGGAATTTTTCAATTATAATAGGTCGAAAGGAGCTTGTGTTAGCCTTGTAATGCCTTATACTTGAACATAAATCCCTTATTCCTCTAGTTTTAACTTTAACTTCAACTTTATCACTTTTTAAATTGCCTTTTACATATCAATAATTTAGTTGTTAAAAAAGTTGCGATAATTACGGAAAATACATTTAAGGTCTTAGTTATTATTATGTTTAACGATAAAGTATTTAACGAAGTTAGTAAGGTGTTTTTCCGTTGATTTTTTATCGATATCTTACGCCTAAAGGTTTTCGTCGTTGTACCTAATAAAATAAATTCCGAGGGTTTTGATTATTTTTTTCCCTATGGAGTAGGTAATGGATTCAAAATAAACACTAGCAGTAGAAATTTTATGGTTCTAGCTTGTATAAGACGTGTAGAGGGTATAGGGTAGGGGACTTAGTGATTTTTAGACGTAGGAACTTGGTGTTTTAGCGTGAAAATGCGTGTAAATTTAGCGATTTAGCGTGGAGTCGCGTGATGTGGCTTTCTCGGCGTAACTTGGAGATTCTTGGTGTTTTCGCTCAAGACAGTGAACTGAACAATTAAATTAACATAGGGGAAGTAAAAAGACTAAAATAGAGGTAACGGTTTGGTATAAAGGGTAAAGTCAAAGGTAATTTGTTATTGTTTATGGAAAGCGAAGGTCGAAATTTATAAGCTGTGTAATTCAGTCGTTTTTGCAGTAGTAGCACCTGTAGTAGTACTGACTTAGCCGTCTACTAACTTGACGAACTTTGAGACTTCTAACAGTCAATTTCAACGTCTTTAAGAAAGATCCGGTCAAAATTTCTTAGTGTTTTTAATAGCAATACCGTCGTTTATTCCTAAATTTCCGTAGTAAACTGGCGTAACCTAGAAATCTTCTCCGTTTTCCTGCTATTATGACTGATGCAGTACTAATAGAGGTACTTTGTAAGAATTTTTCTTCTACCCTAGCCGCTATTGTAGCTGTAAAGCGTAACCAGAAAGTAGTTTCTTCTTTTACTTAGCTTATCTATACTTAACCTAATAAGTATTGATCATATTGATAGAACTTTAGACGTTACAATGTTGTTGATTCGATTAATGGAAGTAACAGTAATATTGTATGGTCAAGTGAGTGGATGTATTGTTCTAGGTTTGGCAGACCACTAGCCAGTCTGCATTATAATTTGTATGACCAATTGCTTGGTCCGTACCCTAGTGTAAAGTGTCGTCTATTGTACTTGACTTACACTCAATACAGTAAGCCCACACAAAACAATACACTCGACTTGCAGTCAGTATAGTTAGCTTTACTGTAAGTAAAATTGATTTACTGCACTACATGTAGTACTATTCCAACAGCTATGCCTTTAATCAGACTTTAATTATATTTACAATTTTTATCCATATAAAAATAGATTAGTCTTCGTTTTTTTATAGAATCCTTTAAAGTTTCAAATGTTGGGGCTGAAGCTGTTAGAACTTAAGTTGAAAATGTATTGTCCAACGTAGTTCATCAAGTTTTTTTCGATGAAGTTTTTATTAATATTTTAAAACTATAGATCTTTGTTTTATTATTTGGTAAAAAAGAATTCAAGCGTTTTGATTTTATTTATATTTGTTGTTAACTGCTGTGTTGACGATTGACCATTTGTTTTGATTATTTGGTAGAATTTGAGATTTTGCAATTCAATATGATTTTGTTTTTGATCATGATTTAACAATTGACTTGTTTATCATAATTTGGCAATTGAATTATTTGTTGCTATTTGATCACTTATTACATTAAGTTTATTTGATTTGGAAATTAAAAAGGTTTAAGCAGTTAATTTTCAACGTTTTTATCAAAATAACTTTGGAGATTCCTTTATAACTTTGGTAATATTGTAAATATTTTAAGACAAATAAAACATAAATGTAATCTATAAGTATTCTCCTGCTACCACTATAATAAACTGATAGTAGGATTCTTTTATAAAAATCTTTATTTTATCTTATATAATAATATAAAGTAACTGAGAAGTTGCTTTTTTTTTACTTGTTTTATTTATACCTAACTTGTTGTTAAGTACTAATTAATATTGATAGGCTTTTAAATGTTGTAACATATATTGATTCGAATTGTAGTCAATGTTATAAGTAGTATTATATCAGTTAATTGGTAGATATCAATATCTGAATTAGGTAAGGTGCTACTTAGCTTGCATTCTAATTTATATAAGCTAAAGCTTATTTGTACCAAATATTGAATTGAATTCAATATAGTTAACCTAAAGCTATTGTAATTAACTGCTGTTACAATAAAGGTTTAATATATGTAATGATTACCTAATAAAATCACATTTTTTCTATTGTTATACTCTTTATATCTGTAAATCAAAACGGTAAAATCATTATTGTTTAATGTGTTTTATATGTAGAAATATACTTTAATTCTCTATGAATATTTACTTAATTTTACGTATGATAAAGCTCATATATAATCTTTTTCTCAGCTTCAAAAGCTTCGGCTAAAGGATGATGCGGATATCCATAATATGACGGCTTCCTCTATAAGTCAGGTTGCAATACAGTCTGCATGTTGATGCAGGTGTAATGCCATTCTATTAGCTGCATCGCTGATCTATTGTGGCCTGTGCAGGTGGCCACATCAAGTTGACGGCAGCTGCGAACAGCTGAGAGGCTGACTCATCTGGCGTTTGCCAGCTGCCAGTGCAGCCTGGACCCAGGCTCTGGCAAGCATGGGCAGCCCCACTGTGCCTTCCCTGATTCGTCAGCAGCGAATTTTCGCCCTCGCACACTTCAACTACCAGCTCCAGAATTTCGCGGGTGCCCCGTTGCGCCGTTGGAATTTCTGCACGCCAATTGAAGACCTGCACCCATCTTCCACCCCCACTCTTAAGTCTTCCAGTTCTTACTCTTCTTTGTTGATCTTTCTTCCTATCGCCGAAGCAATCCAGTATGGCTGAGCAGCTCATTCTCAAGGGCACCCTCGAGGGCCACGTAAGTTCTACATGGACCCCGTCGCCGTTTCCACCCCACCCCGCGATGCCTTCAATCCGCGCCCGCGATGGCGCCCTCGCCCTGACGACAAGCAGCGATCATCGCGGGCGGGCGGACGAACGTGCTGGCAACATTTATCGACGTATCCTTTGGCTGACGAAGCTTGCTTGACAGAATGGCTGGGTCACCAGTCTGGCTACCTCCATTGAGAAGTACGAACACCGCGAAACATGACCCACACCCGATTCGGCCGATTTACTTACATGCGACGGTATAGCCCCAACATGCTCCTGTCCGGATCGCGTGACAAGACTCTGATCGTCTGGAACCTCACTCGTGATGAGTCCCAGTACGGTTACCCGAAGAAGTCTTTGCACGGCCACTCCCACATCGTCTCTGACTGCGTACGTACCGATCGAGGATGATGGAACCTCTGGCCCACCGTGATGGAATTCACGTGACCTGGCTCGACCAAGAGATGTAGGGAATATACCCGCTGACAGAATTGTGCTTGGACAGGTCATCTCTTCCGACGGCGCCTACGCCCTGTCCGCCTCGTGGGACAAGACACTGAGACTATGGGAGCTCGCTTCCGGCACCACCACCCGCCGCTTTGTCGGCCACAACAACGACGTCCTGTCGGTCAGCTTCTCTGCCGACAACCGTCAAATTGTCTCCGGCTCGCGCGACCGCTCCATCAAGCTGTGGAACACCCTCGGTGACTGCAAGTTCACTATCACCGACAAGGGCCACACCGAGTGGGTCTCGTGCGTGCGCTTCTCGCCCAACCCCCAGAATCCCGTGATCGTCTCCTCCGGCTGGGACAAGCTCGTCAAGGTACGTGTCCATCGGCGGTGGCTACGACGCTCCACCTATTACCCCAGCATTCGATATGATGATTTGCAACTTTTCAGGAAAATATTTGCTACTTCAGAGCTTGTTCGGCAAGCCATGAGACAAAACATTCACCTCGCACTGATCGCCGACCACTGGTCACCATTCTTCAGTATCTATGATGCCTTCCTAGGATGGCTGTCCGCTGACCCATTTCTAATAGGTCTGGGAGCTCTCTACCTGCAAGCTGCAGACCGATCACATCGGCCACACCGGTTACATCAACACCGTGACCATCTCCCCCGATGGATCGCTCTGCGCCTCCGGCGGTAAGGATGGTACCACCATGCTGTGGGACCTTAATGAGTCGAAGCACCTGTACTCTCTGAGCGCCAATGACGAGATTCACGCCCTTGTCTTCTCCCCCAACCGATATTGGCTCTGCGCCGCTACCGCCTCCAGCATCATCATCTTCGACCTTGAGAAGAAGTCCAAAGTTGACGAGCTCAAGCCCGAGTTCGCCTCGAGCGGCTCCAAGCGCCGCGACCCTGAGTGTGTCTCCCTCGCCTGGTCCGCTGATGGTCAGACCCTCTTCGCTGGCTACACCGACTGTATCATTCGTGCGTGGGGCGTCATGTCGCGCGCATAAGCGCATAACCGCGCTTATACCGGTGGGGGACAGTTTGGGGCTGCAAAGGGCATGGACGAAGATGGTGTTTGGTGGCGGAATACGTCGGTGGTCCGCAAATGAATCGCCGCTACTTGAAAGACCAACCACCACGCCAGGGGCTGGGATTTGAAGGTTCATGGTTTTCGTGGGGCGTACAAGGACTGTTTGGCCTCTTTTCCGGTCTTGACTCATGGGGGGAACTGGGGCAACATAGCCATCTTAAAGAACAATGCCATTCTCGCCGTCAAGACACGAGGGTTGTGCAAGAGGCACGCTGACTGGTGATTAGATCAGGCACCCTGTCGAGTCAACAAAATACTTCCAATCATTGCCACCGTACCGGACTTGTGTGATGGGTGTACCATCGAGTGAGAGATAGGGTTTTCGGCAGGGCACGTGGTGCTTTGAGGTGGTGCTTGTCTTTGCAACGCCCGTTCGACGCCTGAACATAAGCAACGCTGGTCGCTCGTTCTTGTCGCGCGCTGGCTGGCGCAGCTTGCTTGGATTTCTGGCGGCTGGCGGCCTTGAAAGACGTCTCCCTACCGAGATCCACACGTTTATGGCCAGGGACACCGCCGCGTCGGAAAGAATTTGTACTGACCTAGCTGCCTTCAGCCCACACTGAGTGGCCGGCAGCACCGAGGTTGGGTAGGATTTGAGAGAAAAACAAGAGGTGGCTGTGGCAAAACCGAGGCGATCTGTCAGTTCAAGTGTTGTTGACCAACCCATTACTGCATTGCTCCACGTCAATGTCCCAGGACAACCGGTCGCATCCACGCTTTGCTCTTGAACTCCAAGATCCCGGATCGAAATCTGCCAGAAGCCCCGCGGTTCGGCTACCTTTCCGATCAATGGCCACGGTCAGCACGTCGCGATGCCCGCTATCGGCAGTAGCACAGCAGCCTGTTATGTTTATTGTGCAGTCCTGCCCGCAGAGCTGGTGGACCGCGACAGGAGACACTGGCCAGGGATATCACAAGAATAGCTAGCGCGGCGCTAAATTTTCCTCACCCGCACTTTGTTTCCCTGGGGGCGACGAATGTTAGCGTCGCGCGCCCTCTGCCTTTGCACAGGCCTGACTTGACTATATTGCATTACACTACCGCACATGTGTGTGGGTGGGTGGTGGCATGAGGGGTGTCTCGCCGCCGCAAGGCCGTCGGCCGGCCAGAGTCGTCCATCCACACTTGCGCGAGGGCTCGTGACGCTCGTGTCTAGTCCTGCAACGCCGAGCGCAGATCATTGGTGCGGCGCGGTGTAACGTGGCCCAGGTCGATCACGTTTCGGACGCGCCACCGCCCGTGTGTGCACAACGCGGCAACGCCTGCTCGTGGCGGAATGCGTCGAGCACGCGATGGAGACAAGACACGTCTCAACCAACCCCCCTCAAGAAATGAC
Organism: Anisogramma anomala; assembly: GCA_038502455.1. NCBI lineage: Eukaryota > Fungi > Ascomycota > Sordariomycetes > Diaporthales > Gnomoniaceae > Anisogramma > Anisogramma anomala. Next base: position 29,424,540 of record JASMMZ010000002.1, on the reverse strand, counting down.
AAGAACAGGACAAAAAAAAAAAAAGAGGAGAGAGAGAGGTCTCACTTGAGCCGCATGCCGGACGCGTGACCAAGAAGAAAAAAGGTGTGTGTGTGTGTGCCATCCCAACCTGTCGTGGGCTGATGATGAAGCTGTCGCAAAAGTTGGTGGGCAGGGGGTCGGCCCCCCTCCCCTCCCCACCCCCCGCCTCACAGTGCGTGATGGTCGAGCTGTCAGTGTTGCCCTTTTCGGCTGCCTCCGGGAGAGAAGTGCCGGAACTATCGCCAATATCCTGTATACTGGGAGGGGTTTCGCTTGTAGGCATTGACCGCGAAACTGAAATGCCCGTTCGTGTCAATGCCCGACAACTCTTGCAGTGCGTGCCGAGAACTGGTGCCTAGTGGTTAGTGTGCAATCTTGTTGTATAATATGTATAAATGAAGATATGTTCGTAAATCTATATATATCTACCTGTATATTTGTATGCATTTGTGTATATATTCGTATGAATAATCGGCATAGGGGTTTTTATCACACGTGCAGTCATGCAATCCACCAAGGTGCTCAGGAAAAAGATCCACGTAGACATTCACATTAGACACATGAAAAGAATGATCATGGAGGCATTAGAAGACCCTTCAGCAACATGAATGCTCTCATCAGAAGGAGGGATGTTGGGCATCATACGTAGTAGGAGGCTCTGTCTGAAACCAAGCCCCGTCAAGCGATGTAACGCGGAAGCCTACTATGTACTTGCACAGGGGGAGGACCGAATGTCTATAGTGAAGGTGAGTGCCGAAGTGGCCGGTGTTATTGGTATGGATCGTGAAAGCCGTTATCAATGTTCATGCCCGGCGACGGGATGTGGTCGGCGTGTCAGTCCGGTGGTGCGTCGTTTCTGACAATTTTGTGTGGCAGCATTAATGTGCTATGTACGGTACTATGTAGAGCCGGCTGGGCTAAAAAGGCGGTGCCGGCCAGAAAAGCTTGTTGCAGACTGGTTTTGTCATGCCGCATATCACAACCAAATGAACGGCGGCGCATGTCTCTCTTCATATTTGCACACGATCATGCTGAGGTCTGAGGTCATACTGTGTCGACTCAGCGGTGTCACAAGTCGTTGTGGGCGGCCAGGTACAGCCGTCATGGCGAGAGGCACACCCAAGCCCGGGCAGCCAATCATAGGCTCTGGCACAACCTATTTCAGCAACACTTGGGCCCAAGCCATCAGGGGCACTTCAATTTAGAAACAGGTCGGTGGGTCGGTGGGTCGGTGGGTCTTGTGTCCACCCTCCATAGTCACTGCATAGGTGGGCAAAGATAAATAAAGAGTGCCGAGTGCAGATAGACAATTCAGATGGGAGATTGTTCCTGCTTTCTTCCACTTTCATGCGTTGAAACGATGCGAGGACACCTCGTCGCCACTGAGCGTTTGAACAGTACATACATACATAGTAAGTACCACAGGAGCGAGATGGTCCCCTTCTCCCTCCTTCCGATTTGGGCTCTTCTCACACCACCCACACGTTTCTAATTGCACCCCTGCCCCTGCCCCTGCCCCTGCCCCTGCCATCCCTGCCATCCCTGCTGTCTGTACCGATCGAAAGTTCGATCCCGGAAGGCACGCAGGGTCGCACTCTCGATTGAGTAACCCACACCCACCTTCTCCTTCTGCGCATCTCGGTCTAGTCAAACATCCTCATTCTTCCACGAGATCCTCTCTGCCCTGAATCCGGGCGCAACATTCCCCTTCTTTCCCTTCTTCCGGTACACTCCTCCAGTTCAGTTGGCAGTTCTTCCAGACGCCGGCTTTTGTTCTTTTGGCTCTTCACCGAACTCTTCATGTTGGCTTCTCCCTTGATACCCCTCTTCGACTCATACTCCTACACTTCTTCTTCGCATCCTTCTTTTGTACATCGTCTTGGGACCACTTGCACCACTTCACAAATCTTTTCGCGCGACGATTTCCCTCTTGTGCGTGCGCATCTATCGACGTCTCATTCTAAAACCGACTGTACTACCAAAGAGGTCACTAAGAGGGAGACGTGTTGGGACACGGGTCGCCGAGTCAACCCCATCCAAGTCTTGTGTCGCGACTTCCATATTCTGGAACTTGAGGTCGGAGGAAACCCAGGACTGGCGTCTTTTGGCAACCTCACACTGAAAAGGGCTGGTCAAGCCAAGGCTTGGTAATCTAGGAGGTGGGAACGCGTTCGACTCGTCCCTTACACACTCCTCGGCTTTGGGTCGACTATCTTTGTGGGAAGGGGGGATTTTCCCACTACCTTCACCACCGCCTTTTAATCAACCCGCCGTCACAGGCGCCCCGTGTATATTCCCGATGGCAGCAATGCTGCTTCGATCACTGGCGCCAGCTATGCTGGCCATGGTCGGTTTGGTTGACGCTCAGGTCTTCTCCGACCTTTCTCACTGCGGGGTATGTCTTTTCTTGTGATTTGATTCTTTACATGGTGGGGGCCGATGCTGTAGATGTAGCAGCTTTGCAAACGACCTGATGGTCTAGAAGGTGTCTGTCTTGTGGGAGATCACAAGAGCGCCAATTACTGACACGACTCACAGCAAACCTGCATCAACAACATGAACACAGCGGCCGGTTGCGTACCAGTCACACCGCAGTGCCTTTGCTCCAACATCAACTTTTTTTATGGCATCACAGATTGTACCAATGCCGCCTGTACCGCGGACGAGGCCAAAGCCGCAGTCAGCTATGCCAAGGCTTCGTGCTCGGCCGTATTGGCCACGGCAACAGGAACGACGCCGCAACCGACCCCGATTCTAGACAAGCCCACCACTCTCGACGCTCCCAAGCCTCCAACCACTCCGTTGGCAAGTACTGCCCCAACAAAAGCCGACTCCATCGCGCAAAATCCCTCGTCAGACAGCCTCCCAACCGCTGGGGTCGTTATAAGCTCAATTGTTGTAAGTCCTGATTAGGAGGTTGAAATCATGCAGTCAGACCCGCTAACGCATATCAGGCACCATCATTGGCAGCCTTCGCAAGCCATCCAACAGCAGCGCCAACACCAGCTGGAGATTTGGCAGCACCAAGTGCTGGCTCAAAGAAAAATGGAGCCAAGGTCTCGGCTGCTTCATCGTCCATCGGCGCCAGTGCCACCGGCAGCAGCTCTGGCCACACTGACAGTAGCTCTGGACACTCTGCCAGCAGCTCCGAACACTCTGCCAGCGGCTCCGAAAACTCCGACAACAGCTCCGACGACTCCGAAAGCTCTTCCTCACGCTCTTCCGCGACGGGTTTGACTACAGGCGCCAAAGTCGGAATTGCCGGCGGTGCCTTGGGCGCCGCCGCCTTGGTGATGGGTTTCGTCTTGTGCCTAAGCAGGAAGAGGCGCAAACCGCAGCCAAAGGGCAACTGCATGCAGATCTCTCCTCCACTACCAGGTGCTGGAAGAGTTGGAGATGTAGATGATGAATGGGAGAGGTTCAACTACCCGCAGTACTCACCTCCGCCACAGTCGACACATTCGACAGAGCGGAACCCATATTCCTCGGGCTCTACCACGAGTGATCTCGATAAGAGCGCAAGACCATACGAAGAGATGGTTCCACGTACGACTCCAGCTCGCATGGTGTGATCAGTGTGTCTCGGGGGATGGGGAGGATGCATGAACATAAAAAACCGAAATAATACTTGCTTTCTGTCTGTTTCGGACGCCTACCTTTTGGTTTGTACATAAATCTCATGTGGGCCATTGGACATACCCATTTCCTACTGTTATTTTGTTAAAAGGTTCAGCAGGCCGTGGCACCACTGATATTCCCCATGGGTTACCAGCGCCAATCACTATTTGGAGTTCGTACTCATTGAAGACTGCAATGTTGCATAGTTCACCTTGCTGCTCCCCACATGCTCTTCTTTGGCAAAGACAAGATGTGCAGCCACGACATGGGAGCCATGGGCCATCAAGAAAAATCCTTACGGCGTGGCTATAGCCGGTTATAAAAAAAGTCCTCGTAACATACATAGCCTATAAAATTGGTTATAATGGCTATGAGTCAGCTGTAAACCTTAGATCTATATAAAAAGTTGATTTTTTTATGGCCAGTTATGCCGGTTACGGGCCGGTGATAACCGGCTACAGAGAACAATCCTTATAACATAGCTATGGCTGACCACGCTATGAAATGTAGACAAAATCCTCATAGCGTGGCTATGACCGGCCTTATAGCCGGCCACGAGCCAGCCATGCCATACATAGCTCTCATGTGGTGGCTGCCATCCTTGGGCAAAGACTTCACCTGTCATCGACTCAAGTAAGTAGTCCACAATTATGCCTGCTGTTAGTAGGCCTATATCGTTGCAACGGAGTCGATTCGGATCGGGGTCGAAGTAACTGGTGTATTGCATTGAAAGTGGTGAGTGATGTGTTGCTTCGAAGTTTGGCAGACCGCTAGCCGGTCTGCGCACTAATTTAATTTGTATGGCCAATTGCTTTGGCCCGTGCCCTAGTCTGAATTGGGCGCCTACTGTACTTGACTTGCAGTCAATACAGTCAGTCCCACAAACGATTCAGTCAACTTGCAGTCAGTACAATCAACTTGCAGTTAGTATAATTGACTTGGCTGTACTGCAATTGACTACTGTTCCAACAGGAGTTGACTATCAAGATTGTTGTGTGCCATTACAGTTGGTGGTGTTGACTGTTGTGTTGGTAGGCCTTGCCTGATAGGCCTTTAGACGTTGCAACGTTGTCGATTCGAGTGGTCTGGTCGAAGTAACAGTAGTATTGCAATGGTCAAGTGGTGAATGTATTGTTCTAGGTTTGGCAGACCGCTAGCCGGTCTGCACAGTAATTTGTATGGCCAATTGCTTGGCCCGTGCCCTAGCGTGAAGTAGGCGCATACTGTACTTGACTTGCAGCCAATACAGTAGGCCCACAAACAATACACTCAACTTGCAGTCAGTATAGTCAACTTTACTTGTAAGTAAAGTTAACCTACTGCACTGCAATTACTACCATTCCAACATGTTGGCTTATTGCATGCCAATGCAGTTGACAATATAGTCAACTGCACTACATATGCAATAGTCACAACAGAGAGAGAGATTATAATGATATTTGTAAATAGCAATCGCCAGGCAAATGAACTATAATTGATATTAAAGCAGGGCACACGTTGGGCAATCACAATCAAGGGCGGGTGTGAGGAAACTGTTGTTTACTGCTAGCCAAGCCTGAGGACCGACGGTCCCTGGCTTGGTCCCCGGCGGCCGAGAATTACCCGCCGGCTCACGTCCCTCGTGTTTGCCTAGCAAGCGTTTGAGAGCCACGTCCCCGTGGCGTGGTGCCGGCGAGCTCTGGTTGAGGTGTGCGACAAGATCCGAGATGGTTGACGGCGGGGAGCGGGAGCATTGGCCTGCTGCTGCTGCTGCTGCTGCTGCTGCTGCAGCTGCGGGCCGGATTGGGCGTGATGCCCGGCGGGGGTGTTGGAGCTTGAGGTCATGGAGGGGCCACGTTAGTATACTTTGGAAGAGAGAGCCGGGTGCATGTCTCAAGGAGCCTGTCTATCAGGAGAGCGTACCCGTTGGTATCATAGGCGTCGCCAGGCGGCGGCAGCGGGTACGATCCCTGGGTCCATGATCCAGCCATGAAGACGTCTTGGTCCTGTTGCTGGTGGAAGCCTTGCTGGTGGAAGGCATGCTGGGCTGGACCGATGTTGTAGTAGGCTGATCCAGACGCTGCATACACTGGGCCCAGGTCGTGTTCACCGGGTCCGATACGCTGGTTGTGGTGGTTTTGGCTGTAGTGGTTCGAGGTCAGCCACATGCCTCGAAGCGGCAGTGCTCATGATATGTAGAATGTGCCAACAAGATGTCCGTGAAGTTATGACGCACACATCCCTGGCCCCCGTCTGGTAGGCTAGGGCCCCGATACGGTGGCCGTCCTGCCATGCTTCCGCCATATACGTGTCCAGTCGTTGTGCTCGAAGCCCGTCTTGGTGGTCGGTATCGTCGCCGGTTGCGGCGGTGGCTGCGGTGGGGTCGGAGCTGAGAAGGGGCGCCGCCTTAGCTTCACGGAGGGCAGACTCGCGGTCATGACACACTGAAGACTCACCCGGTCACAAACTGCGTGGAGAGGTGATCATTGGGCTCGGCCGCGGTGTTCTGCTCATATGAGATGGCCATAATGGATGATTGGAGGTACCATGTGGTGCCGAGATAACTAGCGACCGGGCTTCGTCAAGGCTCGATCCAGAAGAGTAGACTCGCAGGCGCGGCCCAACTGGTAATCGGTGCCAGGTGAGACAAGCACATAAAGCGGTCTTGGCTCCCTACTAATTTAAATCGTGGTGGTGGTATTTTCAAGAATGGACAATGAGCATTGATTGGCCTTCGAGTCCTCGAGCGGCAATAGCATCGTCTGCCTTTCGCTGTAGTTGATACCTCGAAGTTGAATTTCCATAAGACCCCCTCGTAATCAAAACACAAGAGCTGGTTGGCCGACGAGCCCTGGCTTGGTTGCCTACATCTCATCGCAACAGACTCCAGAAGCGTTGGTCGAATCGGGCGAGGCTTTTTGAGGGGCGCCACGTGAGCGATGCTGACTCGGTGAGTAGCCAATGGGTACTTTGGTTTCCAACCCCAAGGCATGCGTTTGGGGTAGGTGGTGGCGGACCTGTTGTCCCGATAAGTTTCGATAGTAGAGCCGTTGCTGTGATTTCCCACGGACGAATTTGTAATATAACACCAACATTCCTCGGTGCCCAAGCGTAAGCCTCTGAGGATTCGTCGATGAGTGGTGAATCGTGGACTTGTAGCCTGAGATCAGACAGGCGCCCGCATCGTTGCAAGAGGCCATGTACGGCGCCAGTCGCTCATGGCTTTGAATGCTCATGAAAGAGAACTGTCCACAAATGAGACGCATTACAAGCCACAAACACAAACTTGCAAAGCTATGACATCCATGTGCCCAAGCGGACAAGCAAGTGAAGATAGCCCATGTATGGCCTCTGCCCATGTGGCTTCTGCCCATATTGGCTTCTGCCCATATATGGCCTCGGCAGACGCACAGTAACACAGAAAAAGGGGAAAAAAGGGCAAGCAGAAGACACAAGTCATGGGACTCATGCTCTTCGAGCCACAACTGGGCGCATTGAAGTGGACAGTGCCTAGCAACTTCTGAGTATCACCACTGATGACATGTTCACCTGCCCAGGTGGGCAAGCCAGCATACTCGATTGCGCAGTCCTGGTTCACGGCTCCCAGATGCTGAACCTTGCCGGTGTACTCAGACCACTGTGCGAGAACGCCTCAATTCCTCTTCTTTTTTGCCAGACCTCCTGGCCTGAATAAGTAGAGAATACATTGAGTAAAAGGGCGACCAGATGCCTTACTCCATGGATCAGGCTTGCCTCCGTGGTTTTGCCCGACTGATTGGGCATCAAGAGCGGGGAAGTTACACAAAGGGGTCATGAGGCCCTCCTCGCTTGAGAGAGGGCCTACCACAACAGCAGGACAAGCAATTGTGGTATGCAAGGTGTCAATAGTGTAGCCAGGTGCGAGGCAGCCACGCAAGAATCGTCTGACCGGTGAGCTCATGGTCCGACATTGAGGGTCTGCATGTACGACTCAGGCAACCGACACGAGGAGGCACTTGCCTGGTGCCCAGGCGGCAGCAGATATGGGCCCACCCACACATGTTCCAGGCACTTCTCGCAGCGCTGTCAGTCCTCCTTGAGGATCTTTCTGGCCCACCAACTTGGACCGCCATGGGCACTGCGCTTCGGGGTGGCCTCCAGGTGCGACTTGCTCAGGTATACCTTGCTGTGACATGGCCGTTGGGCCGTTGCGCATGACGGCAGAACAGGCTTTGACCAGAGTCGAAGGCGATCCTGTCGGAAGGTGTGATGATCCGAGGCCGTCCACGATGCAGGGCGTGCCACAAGCTCCGCCAGTACCTGCGGATATTCCGGGGAAGAGAAAGAGCCAAGTTGGGGGCCAGAAGCTGCGATGAGGCTGGCACATGGCCTGGCAGCAGTGGCCAGAGGCGCATAGCATGGAGAGACACTGCTGCATATTAGACCAAGTGTACCATCGACAAGGCAAATGCAGAAGAACCGCTTTTTGGGAGGTGGATCGGGGGGCAAACACGGGTCTTGCCTCGAAATTCCAAGCACCTGTGGCCGTTCGCGGATTCTTTGAGCTGCTGACAAGCATTGGCTCTTCTTCCAAGCACGTCCAGGGGAAATGTGCAGCATCGTGGTTGTACTGGCCGTTCTCATAGATTGAGGTGTGCAATGGCTGCACTTTTTCCGGATGGCGTCTTGGATGGGGTAGGATCCAAAAGCTGACGGCTGAAAGGACTCGAATAACGGATCTGGCGGATGTAGGGAACGTAGACTGTCAACACTTTTTTCCCACAAGCCCAAGAGGCCTAACATGCTGGGTAAGGATGATGAGAAGTCAATAGAAGATTAAAGACGACATTAACAAAACACGTATTGATAAGATCAGAGCGCGACAGGCGTTGAACAAAACTTGGAAAATACAATGATCAAGCAGTCATGAAGGAAGACGCAGGGAGAGCATCAGGGTCAGGAAGGAGTCCTAGAATATATGCCACCACGAGCCGTAGTTGGGGTGAATAAAATCGTCCATGACGTGTTCATGCAGCCACCTTAGACAGGGATGTAAGGGGCAGCCACCCATCTCATGGCCCCCGATGGGTGGCTGCCCATGGCCATTTGCAGCCCTGTCAGGCGTCGAGACATCCATTTATAGCGAGTCCTTCAGGGTCTTCCAGAGCGCCGCCCTTCTCTACCCGTCCCGAAATAAAAGCCTCCCTGTCAGGTACCGACAGGGATAGAATGCATGGCTGTTGAAGTGGGTGTACGGACCATGTGAACATGACATGGACGCTTTTAATTGCCCCTACCACATGTGGCCATGTTGAAGACACCTTTGGGGGCCGCGAAGGTGGGACTACATCCGAAATTGGAGGCGTGCTGTAGTTCAACCATCCACCCTTGCATCCACTGCCCAGGACTGGAACGCTCTCTGCGATGCATACCCCCAAGTACAGAATGCGTACCCCTTCACTATCCCAGACCATTCCAAAGTTCAGGAGCATGTCCGACTGCCTGTTGTGCAAACAGCTTCAGGTGCGATGATTTGCGACTATGGGGCGGATGGCAGCTGCTGTTTGTTTTTGTGGATGCTCCATTCATCAAATATCCTGTGCCTGATGGGAGACCCTGTGCCATCGTCGCAAGCAAGCCAAGTAGTGGTGTGGTTGCCAATGCCAGGCCGATGTCTACGCAACCATCAAGGCAGCACAGTATAAATCCGTATCTAACATGATGTGTGGGACCAAGACGAGGGCAAGCCTACATACGGTGTGTATCTGATTGCTACAGTCTCCGTACTGTGCTGAGGGTCTTACTGTACAACGTTGTACGACGGCGTTCAGCAGATGCTGCCGACGTGGACCAACACATGCGGCACAAGGTGTGCCGCCTTGATCCCATGTCTAGGTCGCTGCCATCGCACCTCCTCTGGGGAAGCCCTGGACCCAATCCATGGCAGAGCGCAGGTGCTCAGATCGGTAGCAATTTGGGCACGGCATACCTATTCCACTGTTCAGCGTGTGGGCAGCGTCATTCCCGCGAGTGTAGTAGCAGGCGTCATCGACTTGGGAGCCCAGCGGCCACAGGCTGCCAGTTGGTGCAACATATGTAGGTGCTCTGGACAACAGGGCGAACACACCCATCAACTTTCTCTGGTCGGGTTGGCCCATCGAAGTGTTGTTTGACGAGTGTTGATGCCGCTTGGCGATATGAACACAAGACCTTGGGGAGGTGGACGGGAAGAAGGAGGACCATTTGGGAGCTCAACATGACAAGGTGCGCAACCCACACAGGCATAGGCTGTAGGCAAGGATATGCTCTGACCTATAAAGAATAAGATCTCGGTGCAAACAAAAACGAGATGGGACATGACCCTGTCAGAAGCCCGGTCAACAGGAAGTGTTGTCAGATGCTGTGCGAAACGGTTCTGTCCATAGTAGCAAGTCGCATGTTGTTCAGAGGTCGAAGGGACTGCATGATTGTACATGCACTGTAATGTAATAACAACGTAGCCATATACATGGCTAGCTGCTGCGGACCACATTTCCGCGAGACAGCCCTCTGTCCCCTACCACGAGTAGAAAGGACGCTGGGCAGTGACGGGCCTGTTCGGGAGATGGATCCAGGGTCCCTTCTTGAACTCCTTGGCTTTCCTCTCCTCGGCCTCTCGTAACCTCGACTTCTCCTCCTTGAGGCGGATCGTGATACCTTGAAACTTCAGTAAGCAGGTGCAAGAAAGGATACTCTCGTTGTCGGAAATACAACTCACTGGCTTGCGGCATCTGGATGATATTCATCGCTCCTCTCGCCCTGTAATTCGGCCTTTGGCCTCGCCACGGGCCCTTGTTCACCCACGCCTCGTGGACATACATCCTCGTCGGATCGTCGATCTCCACCCATTTGCTATGCCTGACGTCCCGGATCCTCGTCGGCTCCGCCAGCCCAGGCACAAACTCCCCATTCAACCGGCCCAGGCCCATGCCCCGCTCCACCACCGCCCTGTCGCGCGCGAGGTCCAGCTCGTAGAGCACCTCGCGCGCGAACTTCTTGCGCGAGAAGCGCATCTGCGTGCGCGCGTCCTCGAGCGTCTTGCCGCTGACCTGCCGCGCCAGGTGCACCAGCTTCTTGGTGCTCGTCGCCAGCCACGGCGACCGGCTCAGCACCTCGCGCTCCGTGCGCCGCAGCCGCTCCGCGCGCGTCTCGCGGCCGCGCACGTCGAGCGCGCGCGCCACGCGCCGCAGCACCATCTTGCGCTCCCAGCGCCGCCGGCTCTTGGGGTCCGGGTCGACCGCGTGCCGCGCGTGCGCCGCCTGCAGGCTGGCGCCCATCACGCTCGAAGGCGTGTTTGTCGGCAGCGCCGCGTCCGCCGCGGCGGCCGCCGCGCCGCCGCGATCGCGTCTGCGGTGGCGGATGTGCTGGAAGTCCTCGTCGAAGATGGACTTGGACTCCAACACGGTCGCGGTCATGCGGCTGCGCATCTCATCCTCGAGCAGCTTGCGCGTGCCGGCATTTTTCAGGCCCTCGAGAATGTTGGGGTCCCTTTCGCTGAGGCGGGGCTTCCTGGAGGACGCTGGGCGGGTTTGGACGGGCAGGTAGGTGAGGGTGGTGGGTGCTGCGACGGTGGGGCGGAGCGTTTGGAGGATCGTCGGAGCTGGGATGGTGTCAGTCCATTGGAGTTTCGAGTGGAGCGTGCATAGGCAGATGAGGAAGTACCGGTCGCAAAGATCCTCCGCGAAGGAACGTGGAGGCTCATACTAGGCGTGGGTGCGGCATTTGGCGATCTCACTGTGCAAGGTTTCGTCTGGAAGCTTTCCAGAATCTGGAAGTCACCGGTGGCTTTTCGCAACTTGGCCCGGCGTGTCTGGGCCGGCAGTCGGTGCTGACTAAGCACGTTTTGATTGAGAGAGTCGAACGTCAGTCAAGTCCACTTCCTGTGCAACGATTTGGGAAAAACATCGACGACAGCAACATACTCCACTCCCTACACCCCGAAGACGATTACACACAGACGAAATGGCAGGAGCTAGAACTGGAATCAAGCCTATCCAAGGCGTACGTTTACCCCCGGGCCAGCGCGGACGGGCTCAGTGGCTCGCCGAACGCGACATGACGTAAGGGAAAGAACAGACGGGCTGACTGGGTTTTGGGTCCAGATGCTTCGGCGTCATCTCATCGTCGATCTCGGTATTGCATTGGGTAGGTCTCTTCTCCTGGTCTTGAGAGAGCGGGCTGGTACCGGGTCCTGCGAATCACGCGATGCCTCCGGGGGGCGTTCGGAGACAGAAGGACTCGAGCTAATGCTGGTGACAGGTTTCGGTCTTTCGATGGGCTCTCTCTTCTGGTACGGTTGATACGACTTCAAGCACTCCTTCCGCTGGATGAAGTAGATTAACAGATGGTCGGACAGGCACGGCTTTCACATGCCTCGCACGAACGCCCGTGACCGGTACTACAAGACCCTCGAGGATGAGCGCGCAGCTCGACAGGGTTAAGTGCCTTGGAGAAGGACAAGAGATGGGCGACAGAGAGACAACCGTGCATGAGGAGAGCAAACGGAGGCCCAGTGCAGTTCATCGAGCTTAGGATCGAGTGGCGGCTGGGTTCGATACGCATAGACGAGGCGAGCAATGAAAGGAGAGCATCTACACCAACAAGGGCAGGTGGGATATCTGTCGTGTGAAACTCAATTCATGGCGGTCCTATGTTTGGCGCCTGTCCACGTGCCACACCTATCAGGTCACCAACATCGCCGTTGACAGTGAAGTTGCCCTTCGGATCCAATCAAGCGTCGTGCGCATGCTTGGCTAGCGGAGGGCTTGGTGGGCTTGGTGGTATGCAATGCAGTTCTCGATGTCTTGGTGACTTGCAAGTGGGTCGGGGAGCTGGTCCAAGTTGCGTTGAGGAGTTGCTAGTCGAGACTCGTACTCGGTTGACGTAGGTCGACGGTACTAGATGCCGTCTACTTCATGATTTTCTTCAGCTTCGGCAAAATAGCCGGCCCTGTTGCCGTCATGCCAATGAGTCGTCATTTTCGGCTGTTGCTGGGAGCCCGTGATGGTGGTTGTGGCTGTGGTGGAAGTTGCGGCCTGTGTCCCTTCCCAGGCGGTTGTCTCGACCATGAAACTGCCCTTCTTGTCCTGGCATCTGCCTCCGTTCAACTCCACTGTCAGCTGGCTCGTTCCAACTCGGCATCTCCACTGTCAGTTCGCATCTCCAAGCCCACTCAACCTCATCGCCCTTGTCAGTTCATTGGGACTATACAATCTCCAATCTCACCTTCTGAAGTACCTCTGCATTGGGTAGCACAACACCGGACTGCTGCGCTGCTTCGGGTCCGCAACTTCACACCGGTACTGCACCAACTCCAACAGCTTGCACGTGCTCAGGTCGATGGCCCTGCCCCCTTCCGTCTTGCGCTTCTTCCCATCGACATCGATTTGGACCTGCGACGGCAGTTGAGACGCTGGGAAGCTCTGGCACGGTGGCGCCATTGTAAAGAGTGCGCCCAGGAGCTTTGCCTTCGACTTGCGGCTCCAGGATGTCCGAAGCAGCAACAGGACGCCGGATTCTCGGGGAAATCGAGGAAACAAGCCTTGACGAGGTAAGGAAGCAATCTCTTGCCGTCTCTCGTCTCTCCGTACAATGGACTCGGTTGGGGGTGTCTCTCTAAGTGAAGATTCTTATCGGCGATAAGAGGCAACCAT
>JASMMZ010000002.1:29276907-29404481 GCA_038502455.1 Anisogramma anomala | reverse complement strand
TCCCCCCCCCGCCCAGGGCTCCGTGGCCAACAACTGGGGTGGAAACAGTCGGTGACTGGTTGGGATGGGGAGCGTGGTGGTGCATTCTAGGTTTGGCGTTCGGGTGGTGAGTGACATAGCTGGCAGGTACAGTAGTACATCCTGCATGGAATGATCTGGCAACGTCTGTGGATCGTGGGAGCGTGCTGGCTGTTCTTGGCTGCGTGCTGGCTTGAACGATACCAGGAGCTGGACTGGACCTTTTTTTTTTTTCTATGTGCCTTGTTTGTCGAACTTCATATACCATGCATGTGTTGAAGCGATGAAATGTAGCAGCAACTGGATTTCATCGTTGTTTGTTGTTTTTGGAGAGAAAGGACGGCAGCTAATAACTGCTAGCGGAAGACCTTTGGGGACCTTCCCACATAACTAATCAGCCTAAAACAGGTGCAGGTTCCAACACAAACCCTATTTATAGTATAAACTAAGTAAAATAAATATATAAAAATTGACATGCCTTAACACAGTTGCAATTCCTATTATTATACACACACATATATATTTGTAATATGGTTTTTAATACTGATTTATTGATTCCTTTCCATGGTTTTTATTTACATATGTATCAAAGATTTCAAACCTATCAACAATGTCTTTCAATATTAGTTAAAGTAGTATTAAAGTACACATTACAGTAACATTTTTAGTATAATTAGTGTATTAAATGTTGTATTTAATATTAATACTCTAGTAAATAATGAACTAATAAATAATAATAAATTTGGTTAGATTGTAGATTTGTTTTTTCATTGTAAAGGAAATAAACAACTTAATTATTGTAACTTTCAACTATTTAATTAAAATAGTGTATTTTAATTTTTTTTTTTTTTACTGTATTTACTTGTTTAAAATATTTATTGTTATTACGTCTAATAATTTTCAAATGAAGCATTAACTTATATAACTTGTATAAATTCGCGTTGTAATATGAATCAATATGTGAGAACTGGTTAGCGTTTTGTACGATTCAAAATTTTGAATTTACTACTTTTTACTTAATATATTGAGATAATATTTAATTACAATAGCTGTAAGTTGATTGTTAGGTACTTGCTTAAGAAATGGCAGTAATCAAACTTTTACCCATAAACGTTAATGTACCAACCAACTAGTAGTACATAAAATTTAGATTTTATATCTACCACTTAACTTTGTAATATCATTTATTACTTTAACTATAACTCGAATCAATAACTCATTATAACATTTAAAGTTATATAAGTAAGCTCTTCTAACACTAATCAATTCTTAACGGCTAGTTAAGTACAGATAAGATAGGAAGAAAAATGAGCGGATTTTTCTAGTATTTATCAATAACAAAGTAAAGGGAAGATTTTTATAAAACGCCCTTATAAACTCAGTCGGTTTTTACAGCAACAAATAAGAAACGTTTCGAGATTATAGCGGTTTCTACGGCAATTTAAAAGTGGCGACGGTATTGCCAGACTATCGAAATATATTAATTAATATCATCTTAAGTACTGTTGATAAGCCTTACCTAATAAGCCTTTAAACGTTGCAACGTTGTCAATTCAAATCATGGTCGAAGTAACAGTAGTTGTTGGTGGGGCTTTAAACGTTGCAACGTTGTCGATTCGATTGGTCTGGTCGAAGTAACAGTAGTATTGCAATGGTCAAGTGGTGGATATATTGTTCTAGGTTTGGCAGACAGCTAGCCAGTCCGCACAGTAATTTGTATGGTCAATTTCTTAGCCCGTGCCCTCGTGTGAAGTGGGCGCATACTGTACTTAACTTGCAGCCAATACCGTAGGCCTACACAAAACAATACACTCAACTTGCAGTTAGTATAGTCAACTTTACTGTAAATAAAGTTGACCTACTGCATTGCAATTACTACTATTCCAACAGTAGTATTATATAGTCAAGGGGTGGATGTATTGTTTTAGGTTTGGCAAACCGCTAGCCGGTCTACACCTTAATTTATATAGTTAATTGCTCAGCCCGTACCCTAATTTGAATTGTGCGCACTGTATTTAGCTTTACAATTCATACAATTAACACATAGAACAATATACTCAACTTGCAATCAATATAGTGAACTTATGTTAACTAACTGTACTATAGTTACTATTGTTTTAATACTAGCGGCTTCTTATTTTATACGTACACGCTAGTATAGTCAACCATTTATTTCTGGTAGCCACTAAATCACCTCCTTATCAACTAGTCAGACCCCTGCTAATTCCGCAGCCAAATTAACCCTAATTATCCTATAGTTCCGAGTTCCAACTTTATCAACTCCTATATATAAGTCTTTTATCACAAACTGATATAAACTTTCAACTTAATCGTACTAGTTAATCAAGTCGCTGACTTTAATTTTCTGGCAGTTTTTCAATTCGCCAGGGTATCTCTGCTTCCCTTCCTGCTCATCAGCACATAACTTAGCCTTGCTAGGTGGCCTTTTAATGTAACCATCAATATGTATAGTCAACTTATTACTGTCCATAAACCTTTTTGAGGCTTTATTCGATATTGATTTTGTTATGGTATCAGTTGGATTATTTTTACCTGTTGGAATAGTAGTAATTGCAGTGCAGTAAGTCAACTTTACTTATTGTAAAGTTTACTATACTGACTGTAAGTTGAGAGTATTGTTTGTGGGTTTATTGTATTGGCTGTAAGTCAACTACAGTATACGCCCACTCTATGCTAGGGTATGAGCTAAGCAATTAACCATACAAATTACCATGCAGATCGGCTAGCGGTCTACCAAACCTAAAATAATACATCCACCACTTGACCACATAAAACTACTATTACTTTTACTAATTGAATCGATAATATTGCAACATCTCAAGACATATCATAGGTAAAGCTTATCAATACTGGTTAGTATTTATTAGGTTAAGCACAGATAAGCTAAGTAGAAGAAGAAACTATTTTCGGTTACGCTTTATGTTAAACGGCGGCTAGAATAAAGGAAAGATTTTTACATAGGGCTTTTACTATTATGTTAGTCTTTATAGTAGTAAATAAAGAAGACCTTTAGATGACGCCAGTCTCTACGATAGTTTAGAGTCAACGACAGTATTGTTATTAAAAACACTGGGAAATTTTTACGGATCCTTTTTGAAATGAGTCGAAATTAACCATTAAAAATTTCAAATCAACAAGTTAGTAAACGGATAAATTAGTATTATTAAAGGTATTATTACTACAAAAACAACTAAATCCTACTCCAAATAACTATAACAAACAAACTTCGATTGTTACCAATAACAAATGACCCTTGACCTTGTCTTTTACACTAAACCTTTGACCCTATTTTACTTTTTCCCCCTTCCTTTCGCCAACTTAATCGTTAAAATCTTTTCTTTAAGAAAGAAAATTGGGAATCTTTAAGTTGTGTTGATAAAATTACATCGTTCGATTTGATGTTAAATTAACGAATTCATATACCTTCAAATTACCAAGTTTCTTATCCACCAAGTCTTACGTTAGTCAGAACCCTAAGATGTCATTTATACAAAAATCACAAAAAGAAATTAAAGACTTCGGATCCATTTTTTCAAAGTACTACGATAAAGACCTCTAGAGACTAAATGTTAATGAAGACTTAACCAAAAAGAATTTAGTTAATTTAGTCGGTTACTTTATTGTTAAGTAAGATGATAGAAAAGAACTTGACAGTAGCGACCGCGCCTTTCGTAAATATCGTAAGTTCTTTGACGACAGGATCATTGACATATAAAAAAAGATTTAAAAGGGTTTAAAATCTAAGTTAAAGGTGTAATTCGAACGATGAGGGATATACGTGCCAGAAAAAAGCTTTATTAAGCTAATAAAAACCTTTTTCGAGTGGGCTTAACTTAAGGAATACCCTTAAGACTCATGTTTCAAGGGAAATATTGTTGAAGATCCTTAACACCTTTTCACCTGTTTTAGGGGCCTTTCCATTAAACATTAGTTAAGGTAGGTCTCTTTACGTACTGATGATGAAGAACCTGTTAATTTGTTTGGTAGCTTAACATCTTTATATAATAGCGCAAAGTACGCTTTTAGCGGTGGTAAAGTACGTAAATTAGTGGTTACCAATATGGTAGGATGTATTGATGTCGACGTTATCTAACGGTTAATTAAATAGGAACGTTGATCTTCTTATAACTCATTTTATGGTTAAGTTCTCATTGCCCTTTGAATATTTATTCAGAATCGCTAAGTCCCTTAAACCGATGCTTTCTATAGCAAGTACGCTTATATATATGAGCCTATTATAGGTTTTATAATAGGAATTTACTTTTTGGAATAGGCGACTACCAATTACCCTTAATACCTTGATTTGGAGGCTTCAAAGCTTCAATTGATAGGAAATACCAATGATAATTGGAAAGATTATTGCGACCTTCCCTCGAAACCTGTTAAAATGATTAAAATTAATTAGAAACTTCTTACAGATTTCGCCAACATTTGAAATAATATAGAAAAGTAGGACAGGAAGCTTTATAATATTTTTAATATGAATATAATGCCCTTTTTAAATATTAGTAAGTGGATAGAAGTTTTTTTTTCTGTTTTTTACTTACTGTTTTCCGGAATCCTTACAAGGTATTTCAGGGATTATTGATTGACTTTTTGACGCGATTAAAGACCTTTCGAGAGATTTATAATGGTATGAAAATTTATTTCTAGTACGGCGTTTACTTTATGTAATATTATATGAATTGATTTACTATAATGTAGATAACAATAATGGTAAAGAAGAAAGAGAAGGAAATACCGATTAATGTTTTGAGTGAGATGTTTAACAAGTTAATGTTGTACCAGTAAGCGATAAGAAAATGTTACGTTAGTAAAATTATATTTAGAAAGTAGGTATATATAGTTGTTACAAGTGTTAATGAGTTTGAATATTATCTGTAAGGGTTTTTTTCAGCTAATTATGGTTTTTATTCACGATTGTAATAGCACTTATACCAAACTCTTTTAGTATATATTCCTAAACTTATAATTTTCGCGATGTGGATAAAAAAAACCGCGTAATAGTTGTTAAATCGACCGGAAATACGGGCGACCTTAGCGTTTAAAATCAGGTTTAATACTTTCGAATTAAAGTTCATGATTATCATGGCATTCATAACGAGGGTAATATTTAAGCGGAGCTATTAACCGTAAAAATTATCATTGCAATAGTGGTAAAAGGTATTGGGTTTTTGTTTAGTCCAGTTGTTAATTCACTTGTTATTTTTTAGCCAAAAGTTACAAATAGTAGGCAATGTATTATATTTAGTACTTTATTGCCTTTAAATAAGATCATTTTGACTTCATCGTAGATTTCGAAGGTAGAGAGGATTCTGACGATAACAATACATCTAAATAGGTTACATGATATGATAATATTGCTCCTAGCGCAGCTTAACAACTAATACACTTCGTCCTTTTGTACCGCTTGAGTAGCGAAGACCTTTATCTTTGTCTTGATTAAGCCACTAACCCTTTACATACCTTTAACCTACGCGATTATTATGTGGATCATACGTTTTAAGGTATTATATCCGATATAGGGATAGTAAGATCCTTAATATGAGGCTATTTGTAGTTCGTGATATTTTGGAAGGAAAGTACCATTATTATCGAAATCAATCATTAAAATACTAGTAAGGCCAGTATTAACTTTGGCTTAAGAGAATGATTATTGTTATGAGAAATAACGATAGTTTAAATTATTATTCAGTTCATTATATTTTATATCTTTAAGTCCTTTTCTTCTTTTCCCTTTTACTTGGAATATATAAAAACCCTTAGTATTAACGTTAACATTAGCGTAGATTAATTGGTTAAAATAATTAGAGGTTTCTCTTTGCCTTTAAGTAGGGGTATTTATGGTTTTATCTTTAAGGCCTAAAGATAACGGTATTAAATTCGACGGAGTTGGACATACGTTAACTATAACGGAGTTTCAATTATCCCGCTATTAATAGGTTATATAAAGTCCAAAAGTTCGTAGGGCATAAGGATATGAAATACTCTGATTTGAAAGCCATCAAAAAGCTTTGCCATTACTACTAAATGTATACCTAAGTTCTTCAAAGATTCAAGTTTATATTAAAATAAAACAAAGACTTAAATTACAAGATCTGTTGGTAGAGATTTAGACGTTACAAAGTTGTCGATTCGATTGGTCGAACTAACAGTCGTATTTCGTGGTCGAGTGGTGGATGTATTGTTTTAGATTCATCAGACCACTAGTTAGTCTGCGCAGTAATTTGTATGGCCAATTGCTTGGCGTATGCACTAGTATCAAGTAGGTACATACTGTACTTAACTTGCAGCTAATATGCTAGGCCCACACAAAACAATATACTTAACTTGCAGTTAGTATAGTCAACAATAGTGAGTAAAAACCAGAAGGAAGAACCTCTATCCACTTTCAAATATTTAAAAAGGGCATTATCTTCATGTCGAAAATGGTATAGAGCTTCTCATTATACTTTTCTACATCGTTTCAAATCTTATAAAAGTCCGTAAAAAGCATGTAATTTATGTTAACCATTTAAACAGGTTTTAGGAGAAGGTTGCGATAATTATCCCAATCTTTATTGATATTACCTTACAATTTAAACCTTAAAACTTCTGATATACGGTGTTAAAGGTAATTGCCAGTAGCCTAACCTAAGGGGTAAATTTTTATAATAAGACCTATAATAGGCTCGCGTGTATAGATAAACCTGCCGTAAAAAGGCTTTTAAAGAGCTTGGCGACTTTAATTTAAAAAATGGGGGGTAATAGGAACTTAAAGGTTTTGAGGGGATCAATAATCTTGTTTAATTAACTGGTGGAGAACGCTAACGTCAATTCCTTTGACCGCGCTAGCGGCTGCCATTTCCTATATCCTGCCGCCGCTAAAAACGTACTTCGCGTTGTTAAGTATGGGTGTTAGGCTGCTAAACAGGTTAACAAGTTATTTATCATTAGCGTGTGAAAAGGTTTAATTTAGCTAAAAGTAAAAGGAAGGTCCCCTAAAACACGTATAGAGGTGTTAAGATTCCTTAATACCCTTTCTCTTAGGGAGTTGGTCTTAAGGATATTTTTCAAACTAGGCTAAGTCAAAAAAGGTTTTCACCAGCTTAGTAAAGCTTTTTTCTGGTATGTAAATCCCTCGCCGTTTAAATTTTTCTTTTAAATTTAACTTGATACCTCTTTAAACATTTTTTCATATATTAATAGTCCAGTTGTCGAAAAACTTACGGTATTTGCGAAAAATAATATTATTGCGGTTAAGGTTTTCTCTTTCATCGTAATCAACGATATAACTGCTGACAAAGTTAATCAAGTACTTTTCCGTTAAGTTTTTATCAATATCGTACCCCTAAATCTCTTTATTGTAATGCTTTGAAAAAAAGAGTTCGAAAGTTTTTATTGTTTTTTTCTTAGCAGGGTCGGTAATGGCTTCAAATTGAGTGCTTTAGATAGCTATATTAGCGTTCTTACTAGTATAGGGCTTAGTTTTTTAACGTAAAATCGCGTAGGAGTTTAACTTAGTATTGAATCACATGGCATGACTTTTTCGGCGCGACTTGACGAATTTTAATATTTTAACTTAAGGTAGAAAACTTGGAGATTTAATTAGCATAGGGAAAGTTTAAAAAAAAGTAGGAGGAAAACTTGGTATTAAGGGTAAAGTCTAATGTCGTTTATTGTAGATAAACATCGAAAGTTGTTTATTGTTTTTAGTCATAGGACTTAGTCGTTTTTAAAGTAGTAATACCCGTAGTAATACTAATTGAGCCGTTTGCTAACGTGCCAAACTTGAAAACTTTTAACAGTTAATTTTAACGTCTTTAAAAAAGAACCATAAAGATTTCTCAATGTTTTTAAGTAACGATACCATCACTTACTTCCAGATTACCATTATGGACTGACGTAACCTAAAGGTTTTTTTTAAATTTTCCTGCTGTTGTAGACTAGCGCAGTACTAATAAAAGCCTTTCGCAAGAATCTTTCCTTAACCCTAGCCGCTGTTTGTTAATGTAGAGCATAACTGGAAAGTAGGATTTTCTTTTACTTAGCTTATCTATGCTTAACCTAATAAGTACCAATCAGTGTTGATAAGGCTTTAGATGTTGTAACGTTGTCGATTCGATTAGTACAAATAATAGTAGTATTTTGTGGTCAAGCGGTGGATGTATTGTTTTAGGTTTAGCAGACTGCTAGTCGGTCTGCGCAGTAATTTGTATGGCCAATTTCTTGGTCCATATCCTAGTGTGAAGTAGGCGCATACTGTACTTGACTTGCAGTCAGTATAGTCAACTTTACTGTAAGTAGAGTTGACTTTCTGCACTGCAATTACTACTATTCTAATAAGATCTTCATTAACGTATTTTACTTTAATAATAAGTTTGTTTTTTACATTATTGATTTCGTAACCTTTTTCTATAGAGCTAATTTTTTGAAGTTCCTGTTACAAAAAGATACGTGGGAAATATTAAGGATATTTTAAATTTATACGTATTTGAGCCTATCTAACGTCGTCATTTATAATACCAATATTAATTTAGCGGCGGCAGAGTTTTAGATAAATGTTAAAATAATGAGGATCAATTATAAACAGGTGTTAGTGAAGGCTTATTAGCGTATTAGGAAGGTCGAAAGGGTATATTCGTTATTTCTCCAAGTATATGACATCTTTACGCTGGAGATTGGAAGTTTTA
The DNA here is from genome assembly GCA_038502455.1 of Anisogramma anomala. Lineage (NCBI taxonomy): Eukaryota > Fungi > Ascomycota > Sordariomycetes > Diaporthales > Gnomoniaceae > Anisogramma > Anisogramma anomala. The sequence goes on along the minus strand of JASMMZ010000002.1, from coordinate 29,395,770 downwards.
TAAATTAAGAGATACGCTTTTAAATAGCGGTAAAAAAAAACCCTGAACGATATTATAGGCTTCGACAGCTTAATGTTAACGCTGTTGGTTTTTGGAGCGTACTTACGCTTGATAAGCGAATCTCCAGTATTAGCAAATACCTAAAAATGAGTTGTAGCCTACGGAAAAGCACTAAAGAAATTACGGAAGGAATCGGCACGGCGTTAAATAAATGATACCCTTAATACTAGAAATGACATTACGATGATAGACCTGCTTATTTTTTTGTTATGGAGTAAAGCTATTGTGTAGCGGAAGCCTAGCAAATTGGAGAGCTTATATAAGACCTTGAATATCAATAACTTTAAAATAGTTTTTAAAACTGTTAACGGTCTCGCAACGTTTCATAACACCTAGGTTAAACCGAATATTAATGAGATTAACGATAAAAACATCTAAGTTATACGAATAAGCCAATACTACTTTCCCTTACTTATTATCGACAAATTACTGGAACGCCGCCGGCGTAGAAAATCATTAAGGAGAAGAGACGCCAAGGGGGAGAAATATATATCGAGTCGTAATTATAATACTGTTTGGGTAAGTGGAAAATATAAGGATAATGAAGACTTAGTATTAAAGCTTTGGATATAAAGTGTTATTAAAACCTTTGGTAAACTTTTAAGGAAAGTAATGGAGTTGAAATTAGCGGACTTTTGACTTAAAGAGTTGTATAATTCGTGCCTAAAACTGACTTTAACCTTTAAAAATCGAATATTACGATTTTGAAATCGAGGATTATATATTAGGTCATAGTCAAAATTACAAGGCAGCTATATAAAACTTTATGTCTAATCGCTTAATAATACAATAATAAAAGTAAAAACTAGATCTTTATGTAGTAACTAATAATTTGAAAGATTAGTCAGAGTTTGGTAATTGTATGAGCGGTAAGTTTATTGGTTAAGATTCAAGACAAATTTACATCTAATAACCGTAATATAACATAAGTATAAACGTAATTTATAAACGATTTATATCAGATTGTGTTATTGGAATTACTACAGGAATTACGCGATACTTACTTTTTTAGGATAGTAATACGATATATGAAACCACTGTATGAATTGGCTAAAGTAGGCGTTTATTGCTTTTTAACATATTAGTTACATTTTAAGTTACGTTCAGGTATAAAGTCTTCAATATACGACCCGTACTTATTGATAACGTGAAAGGAGGGCTTAAGCTTAGTGGGTATGTAAATTAACGATATATTTTTCGTTGGAACTACTTATTTTTTAATATTGAAATGACAGACGATTAAAGACTTCAACTTTTGAATTTGTAAGCCGGTTACGACTTTGACAAAGGGTAACCAATTTGACTTTAACAGATCTTTAATCCATATATTTAGTGTTTATATTGGACTTAGGTTTTTTTGAAAGAGCTAGGGCGCTGATTTGGCCATAATTCATTATATTATCGTAGCTAAAACTTAACGGTATTTAGAATAACGCGCTCGTGTCAGTTACATTGCTATCTAATATCAATTAAAAGACTTTTACGATTTATCAATTGCTGAATATGGGGGAAAACCAATAAATAAAGACTTTAATCGGCTAAATAAAAATCTTGAAAATTAAATACAGAATTTGTACCAAGGGATTTACATGGTTTTAATTAACATGTTTAAGTCTAAATTAATGATTTTTATTAATAGGGTTTCATTAACAATACAGATATATTTTTATAAATCGGCTTTTTAATAATCCTCATCAATACAGATAGGAGGGAAAACTAGTTTAACATTATTAGTAACTTGATTTACTAGACGTTCGTTAAATGTAATAGGATTAAAGGTAGTGTATTTGTTTTAGAGGTTTATAGTATAATAGCTGGATTCAAAATAGGTATGTTATTATAGGAAGCCTTTAATATCGTTATTAAGCAATTAAATATTCCTTTTATCCCGATAGTAATTTGTACCGACTCAAGAAGCCTGTTCGAATGTTTTTCAAAGTTTGGAACCACTAGTTAAAAGCGCTTAATAATCGACGTAATGGCACTTTGTAAAGCCTACAAAGGTAGGGAAATCGAGAAATTCCGATAAATCGATTAAAAGGATAATAATATTGACGTTATGATAAAAGCATAGCTAAATACGGCCTTTAATAAGTTTATAGATAGTAATAGACAAACTATACATATCGATGGTTACGTTGACAAGCTACCTAATAGGGCCAAGTTACGTATCAATGAATACGAATATATTGACAAACTAAAAGATAGTCAGAGATATCGCTACTTTTCTAAGTAGTAAAGTTGAATGAAGGGTAACAGTATATTAATTAACTTATGTTGGTTAAGATAATTAACGGTAAAGCGGTAATAGTGTTAGTAGTGACCTAGTTAACTTATGTGGGTTATTAAAGTGGTAGATATCTTAACCCACGTTGGTTAACAAGACTAATAGCAGCGGTAGGCCAATACGCGTAAGCCTGTACTAGAAGACTTGTGTACAATAATAGGTAAAGTCGAAACTCGGAGTCTTTGGAGCAATCAAAGATAATTAGAGCTAATTTAGGTGCAAAAATCAATTGGAATTGACAGGGTTCTAGGTAGTTGATGAGGATGTAATTTGGCGGTAAACGGAAAAGTTTGGTCAATCACACTGGTATACGAGTATAAAATAAAAAACCGCCAGCGTTAGAATAGTAGCAATTGCAGTGTAGTAACTTCACTTTACTTAAATTAAAGTTGACTATACTAATTACAAGTTAAGTTTATTGTTTATAGGTCTACTATATTGGGTATAAATTAATTATAGTATGCGCCCACTTTACTTGAAGGCCTAAGCCAAACAATTACCTATAAAAATTATAGTTCAGATCGCGTAGCGGTCTGCCAAACCTAGAACAATATATCTATCACTTGACTACGCAATCCTACTTTGACTTCGATCAATAGAATCGACAATGTTGCAACGTATAAAGGCCTATTATAAGCAAGGCCTACCCGTTGGAATAGTAGTAATTGCAGTGCAGTAAGTTAATTTTACTTACACTAAAATTGACTATACTAACTACAAGTTGAGTATATTGTTTGTGGATCTATTTTATTGTCTGCGAGTTGACCATAGTATGCGCTCACTTAATGCTAGGGTACAGGCTAAGCAATTGGTTATATAATTTACTTTGCAACCAGCAAATAGTCTACTAAACCAAGAACAATACATTTACTACTTGATCACGCAATACTACTGTTACTTCGACCAATCGAATCAACAAAGTTGCAACATCCAAAGGCCTATTATAGGCAAGACCTACTAAGATTACCGTTAATTTATTTAAACTTCTCGATTTACCTACTTTCGTAAGCTCCGCGGATTACTATCATGTTAATTATAAGTCGTATTTTTCCGGTATTTTTTTAATTTGAAAAGGAATTCGAACAAGCTTTTTGAATCGATATAAATTACAATAGATATAAAGGGACTAAGGCCGGAGCTGTCGCTCAAGGTGGTCGGATTCTGTTTATAAACCTCGATGAAGAAAAAGAAGAAGAAGAAAGGTCCTTGCTAGGGAGCGGCTATGGAGCCAAGATGGTGCAACCCCCTTCCCAATCATGTGACGTGTGATGGCGTGTCTTTAAGAGGCTTCCTCCCTGCTGTAAAGTATCGTAAGAGCGTGTAAAACTACCAGGGTTGGATCCTTAGTAATACTAGCCAGGCACTAGCTTATAACATTACCTCTAAAGTTACCCCTATTGTTCCTTCCCCCGTCGGTTCTTTTTTTTTTTTTTTGTATAATATTATTGTGTAAGACGCCGTAAGTATAAGAAATGTATACGCGCCTTTCAGAATATTACGGTTTCGTGTAAAAGGCACTAGACTAATGTCACGTAAAAGGTTCTTTAACACCTCCCCTTTCCACTTCCCTCCCTATAAATAATCCTTGAAGTCTCAATTACAAAAGATAAAACTTTTTTTCCCTTTAACTTTTAATCTTTTCGTATAACTTTAATACTTATAACCACCAATACAACACTTGTTTATTTTACAGTTTCAATACTTTTTATAGCTCCCCTTATAATGTTACGATGAATCCCCAATTCGCCACCGAGGTAAATAAAGCTATTGAAAGGGTAGATTATAAAAGTTAAAGTTATTTGGTCCTTACTAACGAATATAAAGTTCCCTATATTAAGGGTTATCTATATATAGCTCGACGGGACTCGCGAATAGATATATTTCGAATACGTTCATAAAATGGCGTATAATCCCCCAAAAAATTGTTAAAAAATCTAAAGGTAAATGGTTTTAATAGCTATAAGGGAGTTATTAACAAGTAAATAAATATTGGAGCCTGGTGCCGCCTTTGTTTCGTTAAGGCTACAGGTTGAAGTTTTGGTTGAACGTATACGCTGTTAAACTTAAACTCTAATATAAACGAGGCTGTTAAAGAGTTATCGGAAACGTATCTAGCGTTTAGTTTTTAGGATCGAGGTAAGTGTACGTTTTATAAACCGCTTCTTAGGTGTTAACGAGTAGCTAAAAAGCGTACAGATTTAGGTAATCGCCGTTAAAAAGGTTATAAAAGTCCATAGTGCTACGTAACGTAAGGTTAACACCCGAGGAGAAGGGGATTTTATTCCCGCCATTTCTGTGCGGTTTGGAGGCTTACGGGCCGTACAATTAATGAACAAAAAACGTAATATTTGGGCAAATTCCTTATAACTGAATAAAAACGTTATTAAAAATAATATAAAAACTTATTAAGGTTTCGAAACTTATTAATATTAAGCTAGGTTGTATAGATGCTGAACTAAGTTAACTTATTAAAATAGGTAGCAAAATACTAGGTAAGAATTCGAATTAGGACATTTAATACCCGTTTATTAACGGCTTATACGCTGCTCCATTTAGTAAAATAGAATGTAAAATTTATACCCGTTTGCGAGCTAGGCATAAAAGCCTATCGTTATGTTTAGATAGTTTATAACGCGATTCGAAGGTATTAAATGCCACAGTATTAAAAAAGTTTAAAATCGGCTTTTACGTTAGGTGTATATAATCTATACATTTAACTAAAACCTGCCGTTTTAGTTAATTATAAAGTCGGATACGTTCGACTTAAGATTTATTATGGGTTTATAATGTACTTTTAACTTAATATTTAGGTTTTACTTTACCGTTGTTGTTTTTAATAATTATCATTTACGGTTAAAAGTTTCGAGTTTACTAGCTAAAAACGGATCCGAAACGACTCGAATAGGTTAATTTACATAAAATCAAAAATGTTTTCCACCCGATACATGAAATTTAATAACTTAAAAGTTGATTATACGTGTTACTTAGTACTTATTATAAAGTTAATTTAACTTTTTTAAAAATTCGTTTAACTTATAGTTTTTAAAGAAAAGCTAACCGTCGTTACCGACTCGGAAACGTTTCGAGGAGAAACGCTGCTTATTAACGGCTTTTTTATACGTTATTAAATGACCATTACTAATACTTGTACGAATTCCATAACTTTACGAATCCGTTAAACAAAGTTTTTAATCTTTATGTATAACATTATCATTGAAACAAAAAAAAGTTATACCGATTATATAAGATTAAATTAATAATTATAAGTAATGAAAAATAGGCTAATACTGATGATTATCGTATCTTTATTATTTAATACCAATTAATAACCGGATAATAAACGGCTTTGGTTAAGTTACGTATAAACAACAAATAAACATAAATACGTGAAAATCTTTTAATTTACACGTTCGGTTACGCCGTTAGTTTCTGGGTTAAAGGAGGTTTTTAGGTCTTATTTTACCCTAGTTAAATCGTAAAATTGTTTCCAAAACCCATTAATCCAATTCGAACCACGGTCTTTAATAAACGTATATGGAAAACTATAAAATCGCTAATAGTAATTGAAAAACCGCTTCGCATAAGTTTTGACATTTATAATAGTTATAGTTTCGAAGGTAACAACTTTACTTAAACGATTCGTAATAACTATAAGATAACGTGGGTCGCCTACGTGTTTCTAAGGTAAATTAACTATAAAATCGATGAAAAGTTAGCTTTAAAGCCGTTTAGAAATTAAAAAAGGTTTAAAAGGCCCTTTTAAACGGTATCTCTAATATGTTATACGGCTATAAACGTCGTAGTTACGGTAAAAGTGATGAACCGTACGATATAAGCTCAACTAAAAATACGTTTAAGCAAAAATAGCAATAATAACGTTGCAGTTTAGGTGGACGGTAAAAAATAAATCGTAGGTAACTTAAATTAACGCGGTAATAAGCGGTTCGTAAACAGATACATAAATAAGATCGCGAAACCTAAAACCTTTATTGTTATTTAACAAATATTTCGAAATTAAAACCTTCAACGTATGATCATTGTTGGTACAAATATTTGTTAGGAAATATTAATCACCTATACGTATCGTATATACTAAGTGGGGACAGGTAATATCTCACGTAATAATAGTATCTTAATAACTTTAAAGATCGACATTAATAAAAGGTTTATGGCCTTTTAAAATTAATTCGACGGCGACGGTTAATCAGAAAACATACCTGCGCGAAAGCGACTTGGAAACAATCTATTCGGAGCGTAATAATTAAAGTTTTCGGCCTAAGTAACGTAAGTCCGAAAAATCCTTAGAAATATCTTGATTTCGTCGTAATAATATATAGAGTCGCCTGTAATTTATTGATTTATTATATACCAATATAAAGTGGAATTGCGAAAGACGTTTAAATTAGTGCACTTATCGTTCGGAAAACCGCCGTATCGTTATAAAGAATTTTAAGTTTTTGTAATTCGCTAAAATGGTAAAAGGGTGCGCCGTATCTTAAAGCTTTTCGTTTTATACTTTTAAATAACTTATAATTCCGAAAAACTCTTTATCATGGATTTCTTAATTATATTTGGCGGAAAATAGGCGACGGGAGTAATAGGTTACTAAACGTTAATTATCATAGTCGTCGCGTTGGAAAAGGTAGCCTCATAGGGTCTGGCTAAAATAATCGATTTCGAAAAAGATATCGCGGTCAGGATACTATTAGGCGAATATAGAGTTGGAAATTTTTTTAAGTTTAAGCCGTTCGAAAGTATCTTTTTTAAACCCCTAACGAAATAAAGTACCTTTATAGGTTAACCAAAATAATAGTTTGATAATCGTTAAATAATCGCGAATAAAATAAAGATCAAAATTTAGGAATTTAAAAAAGCTCCGTACCCTTAAAACCGTCGTAGAAACCGCCTATTTTAAAATAAAGCGTAACTTTTTTTAAATTTATACGAATACCAACGCTAGTTTCAATGACTAATTTTAAATACTTGGTTTTTTAAACGTTCAATTCGTATTTAAAGATAATTAAGTCAAGTTCTGTAACGTTTAAAGCGTTAAAAATTTGCCTGCCCTTAATTATATAATCATTAAAATACTATTAAAATAAACGAAAACGTTATAGAGGTAAGTAAAATGAAAATTATTGAAAAAAGGGCGTAACAAATTATTAATATATCATTAAAAGGTAGAGAGGGCGTTGAAAAAGCCGAAAATAGTAAGAAGCTATTTAAAAAGTTTAAAACGTATACGAAATATAATTTTTTATTTATTTATTTCCTTAATACAAAATTTATAAAAAGCTATTTCAACATCCAATTTAGAAAACCATTAAGTTTACAAAATATTTACAAACGTTTCTTTTACGAATGAAAACGAGTAACGATTTACCTTCGTAATAATATTGAACCGGCGGTAATCGATACAAAATCTTAATCCTCCTTTAGTTTTTTCAACGAGAAGTATTGAAACACTCGCTAAAGAATTACTTACTCGAATATAATCTTGGTAAAGTAATTCGGTTAAAGTCTTACGTAATATAAGGAGCTTTTTATGCGATATACCATATAAAAAGCTATATGATACTTTTAAAGGTTGTTTTAAATTATCGGTACGAAAAACGATTTCGTAATCCGTTTTAAAACGATAAAGGAGTAGTTTATCGCCGAAGGCTTTTTCGAATAAAGGCGCGAATTCCTTAAGATTAACGGGAAATTTATTGTAAATAAAAAAAATTGGTTTTGTGGCGAGTATTTTATTAATATATTTGAAGGAAATGGCGACGATATACATAATAACAACTCAGTTTTTACGGGACTATCGTAAGATAACGTAAAATATAACGGAGTTAACCCCTTTCTGCACTTCCTAAATAAGCGTAAACCTTTATTTTTAAACGAGATATTTACCGGTTTGTTTTAAAAGTAACATATATTTCGTAACGTCATAAGTAACTTATTACTGTTTTATTTAGGGTTTACTTAAAATAACGTCGCATTATAAAAAAACTATATAAGCATATATCTGGTAACGGTATTTATCGAGGTTAACATCTAAAAAGGTTATAAAGGAAATAAGTTATAACGAGAAACCGGGTGTATAAAACGTAGTTTCGCCGAGTTATTATAGGGAAATAAAAAACGCGTTAATTTAAGCGGTTGATAAGCTATTTACTAGTAACGTTATAACATTTACAACATTGTTTATTTAAGCGTAAATAAAATGAATAAAATTTTAAAGTAAATTTATTATAAATGAGGAGCTATTTAAAAGTTGTGGCGAATTCGTTAAGTCGAATTAAAGTCCTGCCAACCCCTATATGCGACTATGTACAAAAGTTACGCTTTTCCCTCCTCGAGGTCAATAAGATCCTCGGCCGAAGTGAAATGGATTTATATAACGGCTTTGGCGTAAAAGCTGTTCGGACGTTACCTCGGGTCCTATAAGCATATATGGATCCAGTAACCGTCCGCGTCGTAACTTAAGTATAACCAAAGGTCTTTATAGCGGAAGAGTTCCGTGGGGTTAACTCAGGAGGCACGCCGTTTAAAAACGGCTCGAAAGGCGTTTACGCCGGTTATAATAATATCGCCCTGGATATCTTGATCTGTCGCGTTACCGCCGCTATTCCCACTACAGAAAGCGCCTCCAGTAACAATAGTATTAGTACCGCCATAACGAATACATAAATTGTAAAGGCGCCCGTCGATAAGTTAAGCGGGAATGACCTATTTATTATAATTCGATGGTATTTCGTGGGGTAATAGCGTATTAATAAGTGTATTCTAAATAACTCTTTTTAAAATGGCGAGTTTAACGGCGGATTTCCAGGTTATATCGCTAACTTTCGCGAATAAGGCTTTTCAAACGTTAAAAAAAACGTAAAATCGTTTATCAACTCCCTATTGTATACTCGTAAACCGAATAATAGCTATTTTAACCGCGTTTAGATCGTAATAGTAGGTGTAAAGTATAACTATAAAGGCGTTGGAGTCGTTAATAACGCCGTCGTTTTCGCGGGCATAATAGTTTTTTATAAAGGTTTTGACAAGGCCTTTTAACTATTGGAAAATAACGTAAAAGTAATCCTTTTTTATACCGATAAATTTCCGATTCCGACGTAATTTACGTATTATCGTAGCCTTTTATACCAGGAATTGTAACTTAATACAGGAAAATTTTACCGGCTAGTTAAAAGGTTTACGTTTAGGTCATTAACACCCGTTTAAAGGGGCGCTAATATCGTAGTCGAAGTCAAAGCAGTCGTCTTTATTTGGTGAATTAACGCGGTTTCTAATAAGAAGCGATATAACAACAGTTTGGTTCGTAATGTACGTAAGGGAAACCTTTTGGAGGGAAAGTTAACCTGAAGACGTAGGCGTGTTGGCAACTTTAAGCTATCGGATTATGTTTGTTAAAGCGTTTAGCGCGTTAGTATTCCGTTATTCCAAGTATAAAACGTATTTACGAATAACTTAGTCTCATTTGATAAGTTTTGTACGTAAAGCGTCGGTAAAGCGTTTGTATTAAGTCGTAAGATAATCGTACTAGTCTGTTAAAACGTTTTAAAACTGTTTTCTAACGCGAGCATTATGGAATTGCTCCAAAGTCTGAGGGTCCAGATTTGGTAGGTCGAAAGATGAAGATATGGCCCTAGGCTATAACTGCTAAAAAGTAGTTAAGACACCGTCGAAAAAAAAAATCGAGGTTTATAGGTAAAGGAACTAAGGCTGGAGCTATCGCTTAAGGTAGTCGAATTATATCTATAAACCTCGATAAAGAAGAATAAGAAGAAAGGTCCCTATTAGGGAATGACTATGGAGCTAAAATGGTGCAACCCCCTCTCCAGTCATGTGACATGTGGTGGCGTGTCTTTAAGCGGCTTCCTCCCTGCTCTAAAGCATCGCAGGAGCATATAGAACTACCAGAGTTGGATTCCTGGTAATAATAGCCAGACAATAGCTTGTAACAATGGAAATAAGTAAAATCTATAGCGATTTAATAACAATATTCAAAGTTTTTTATATCGATATACCGATATTGAACTGGCCATTATAGCTCAAACCTCTGTAACTAACACATTTCATATAAACTTTTCACATTTAACAGAGATTCAAAACAATTAGGATTCCAAAAATATTAAACGAATGTTCATATAATATATCCTGTTTAACGAAAATTACGAAGAATCCATTTATAACTATAAGTTGATATTGTTTTTAAAGAAGCCGTCTATAAGAATTATTAACTTAACCTTCAATAAGTTAATCGAAACCATATTGATCTCACGGTCCAAATTTTTCATCCATTTATCCAACCTTTTATTCAATGGATTGTAATTCTTGTTCGTTACGTTTGAAGTTTATACTATAATCAAAAAATCGTAAAATACTTCCGGCTAACATAAAGTTGCAATATAACTATCACAAACACGTTTCTTTAAATACCTTTAAGCTTTAACCACGTTACTTTTATTAATTAGAAATAAGTTAACACTTTAACCCTTTTGATGGAAGCTAAGGTAAATATGAATATCGTTAACATTATATTTTCAGATTAACGATCCGTTAAAATCTCAATATTTTGACTTTGTTAAAGCTGCGACCGTCCTGCAATGGGCAAAATTTGAACCATTAATCGTTGTCTATTACAATACTACAAAACTATCAAATTTGACGAAAAAAGTATAGTTAATTTGTAATTTTACGTAATGAGAAAACATGGGCTATAAGTTAAAGGTTGTATATACAATATTAACTTAAAATACTATTTGTACGTTCAAAACTTATAAACATTTGATTTCAATAATTCGTATAGTAATTTAACATATCGTATGACCTTTCCTAAGAGGTTCTTATTATGAAGTTTTTATAGTAATTTCAACAAAAAAAATACTTTATAAGGCAGTCACTAATTATGCATATGCTTGAATGATATTACAGTTATGAAAGGTAAACTTCTCATCGATCTTAGATAACAAGCTTGCTCCAAATACGATTACAAAATGTTAAATAATTATTTTAATCGTTGGTAATTACACAAAAATCCAGTTTTTACCTTTATTAACGTATACTTCAGCGATTGACCGTTACGTTTCGTACGGCCTCCCCGTGGTTTTGCCTTTAACCTAGTATATAATACTAGACCTGAAAATTATAAAATTTGGATTTTAAAAGTTAAAGTCGCGTTTACATACAAATTATACGATTTTTCAAATAAAAAACTACTAATTTCAATTATATTACTCTCTTCAAAAGACCTGCCCAAAGTCTTAATCATTTATTATACATAAAACTTAACAACCGTATCTTAATTTTGTTTTTTTACCGTTTTTTCAAATAATATTATAAATTCGACCATATGTATGTTCCTTATCTTCAATACTCCTTCTATTTGATAGTAAGCCGCATTTTCGTTATTTTATAGTCTTATTGATTACGGGAAAGAGAGAATTATATTAGCTAATTAGCGTAATATAAGGATCTTTATTAAGATCATTATAGTTACTATCAATCGCTTGAATATAGTATTTAACCAGAATTATATGAAACGCCTCAAAATAATTAGAATCTTTAACAATTATTTTAGGATTAACGATACTAAAAATTTAAAATAAGCTATCTTCTTTACCTAGATTTCGCTGATTTCGCTATACAAAAACCTCGTTTTATACAGTAAAAACAGTACATGAATCTTTATAATGCTGTTTTTGGTATTCAAGTCATCATTAACTTAACACTATGCCAATTTGTTCTATAATTTTTTTCAAACCCTTACCGTAAACTACCGCCTTCTTTTAGGTACTTGTTAATAGTGGTGATTTACTTATAAAACTAGGATATACTGTAAAAACAAACAACGTTAACACTAAGTTGGTTTACCAATAAGAACTTCATAAATTTAACGCTGTGAAAATATGTCATGTAATCGAAAACGTGAATAATATGCTCATTATCCAAATCAAACAAATTGTGGAAGATCCTATAATTGAAATTCTTCTCTTTTTTTAATATAGGTTTTAATTTAAGGAAAACTTAAACGTAGGTTTGGAATTAATAGCATAGCCTTTTAATAGTAGTTAATATAAATTATTCTATATTTATATGCGTATCGGACTTGAAAACTTTATACAGCTTATCAACAGCTTAATAATTAAAACTCCGATATAATTAACATATCTTTTACTTCGTTAAATTCATAACTTTACCTCTAAACCTTGAAGATAAAACCAAAAGTATGTTTACTTCAATATGAAAAGAAACCTTTAGCTGTTTTGAACCAATTTATCAACTTTAGTATCAACGTTCATGACGAGGATCTTTATATCTTCCAAGTAAAAAAGGAACGAGGTAGCGGACTTAAAATGTAGAAAGTAATCGGCCTAACAATTATTTTTACAGTCCTCGATCCTAATAACGATAGCTATTTGCCTAGGCTGAAGCCAACTTTAGCCTTACTAACATTTTAATCATTAATTTTCGTAATAGTAATAATTTTACATTATAATGCTAAATACTGAAAATAGACTACTATTAAATAACTTACTGACACTATATCTAGCATTATACCTTAAAACGTATAGTTTGCGTAACGATCGTGAAGGTTAAAAGTATATGAGGGGTTAAATACTGAATAAGGGAAAATATAGGTTTTTTTACCACTTAAACGATATAAAAAGTCATAGTTGGCTAATTACCAAGTCGCTCCAAAAACAATATCTTTATGTTATATAAATTATTTTGGTATTGTTATAATAGTAGTTAATTGTAGTATGATAAAATTAATTATACAAACAGTTGCTTGATTGTACTGATTGCAAATTAACTATAGTTTGTGGAATTTTACTTAATTAACTGCAAGTTAAGTATAGTAAGTGCCCAATTGATGTTAAAGCATGAGCCAAAGCAGTTGGCTATACAAATTAGTATTCAGACCAGCTAGTCTTCTGCCAAACTTAGAAATAACACATCATCACTTTCAATGCAGCAACAGTTATTTCGACCGAAGATTCGAATCGACTACGTTACAATGATATGGGTCTACTGAAACTGATCGGTGCTTATTGGGTTAACAAAATATAAGTTAGGTAGAAAAAGAAGCTACTTTCTGGTTACGGTTTGCAATTGCCCAATGTAAAGGGAAGATTTATATAAAGTGCCTCCTTCTGTTATATCTTCTGTTTCTAGGTAGCAAAAAGGGGGACTTTCCAAGTGCTTCTAATGTTTACAAGTATTTTAAAAGTGGTAACAGTATCGTCATTACCGAAAACACTGAGAAATTCTTTTTGGAACAATTTAGGAAGCGTTGGAATTAACTGTTTGAAAGTCTTAAAGATTGTCAAGTTGACAAACGGTTAAATTAGTATTATTGCGGATAGTATTATTGCGGGTAGTATTATTGCGGGTAGTATTATTGCAGGTGGTATTATTGCGGGTAGTATTATTACGGGTACTACCATTGCAAACTTTAAATCGAAAACAATCAAGTTCTACAGTTGTTATGACCCAAGCACGTTGGTGGGTCAGGAAACAGGCTAGCATGAAGCTGAGCTACCGAGAGCATGAAGTCCAACACACCAGGCGGGGAACATCTCTCGGTGAGCCTCAGTGAGCACCGGTGAACCTCAGTGAGCACCGGTGAGACTCAGTGAGCACCGGTGAGCCTCAGTGAGTACCGGTGAGCCTCAGTGAGAACCGGTGAGCCTCAGTACTGAAGATGGTATGAAGGCCATAGGATAAAAGGACACGGTCAGCACCACATAGATAGTATTTCCTTCATAGATCTTCAGTTCTCAATCTAAGTATTCAGTCTCAGTATATTCTGAATAGCCTCACGGCTTGTAATCATTACTTGCACGGTTGCGATATTGTTCACTCAGCACCTCTGCTACCTTCTTGATAACATAAACCCTCTGACACCTTCTATATACTCACGGTTATTTATTGTGATCATTACAACAGTATTCAACAATATGAAAGCTTTTACAGTAAATAACTTACAACTTACCTTATTACACAATTCTTTCCCCCTCCCACATCATTCAATTTTTTTTACGATGCCTTTAAAATTCGTTGAAATCAATACTTTTTCCGATTCCATTAAAAAGTAAACAATAAGAAACCTTGACATCACTTTTTCCGAGTTTTACGATAAAAACCCCTGGTTTTCAAACGTTGAAAAATATTCTTTAATTAAACACTTTACTAACGTAATCGGATATTACATTTTGAATTTGATATTCTCTAAAATCAATTAAGTTTTAAAACCATTCGTCGATTTTTAAAATTAGTTAAGAAACTTGACTTTAGATATATGAAATATAGTAAACAAATAGGTCAAAATTAGTTTACATATTAAATTATTTGAATGAGGCGTTGATCTTTTTATAAGGAAAGGGGGGAAGAGTAATTTAACAAATATCATGTAATAATGCGCTACTGATAAGGACCTTGAATAAGTATATATAGTGAAAGATAAAGGTATAGTTAGCGAAAGCATTTCTTAACGCGTTTAAACATGTTTCTAAGGTTAAGCCTAAACACAAATAAGTTTCTTCAACCCTTTTTTTTAAATAGAAAGCCGTAAGTAATCAATTTACCTACGTACGTAAAATATTTAAGTATACCAATTATTTAAACAGGAATTTCAACGAACTCATTGGTACCAAAAGAATTATTCTCAAATACTTCGCAGAAATCCTCAAGTTCTTTACCCCTAATGCCCTCAATTTATCCAATTTCAATAAGTTAATTAAGGAAGCAGCGAATTTACGCACGAGATTATTATGGGCACAACCATTAGATTTTCTCCTTCAAACTCCATCAAAAGTAATTATCCTACCTACTAATATTAGCACCTTTCTCAATACCGGTCGAGAGATCCAAAAGATCCCTATAACTAGTGCATCATTTTCCCCCTTCGAAATATCCCTATGGTTGATATGAATTATACGGTAATCACTACCTTCATTAAGATTTGTGGAGGAAAGAATAATTATAACAGTAAACTATATAACCTTTTCAACATTAAATTGCGCCCGTTCTTAAACATTTTCCGCTAGATTAGGATCAAGTTTCCAAGCTTTTACTTGTTATTTATTAGTTTCCTTTACAGTTAATATAAGGATTACTAACTTTAGTATTTAACGAATTGCTTGTTATTTCGTGATATTTAAAGTGGTTTTAAAGTTTATCATAAATACTATATTCATTTCGCCTAATATTATAAAAACTCGAATATCATCAAGTGGTTTTACATGCTAAATTATAAAACATGATCGGAAATCAAAACGAACCTTTTTAATTGGATAGTCAACAGGCTAATGTTTTTTCAATAAGTAATAAATAAAATGGGAATCAACGAAGGCATATTACGCCAGTAAGTTCACCAAGTTATTATGGGCAACAAAAATTTCGAATGCGCCCTATAGTACCCAGACGCAACTTTTAAAGTATTCTTTATTCATTTTCGGTTCTCGTTTGTGATTGTGATAGTATGTGTGCCTAAATTGACTGATATTTACCCTTAAGCTTCTAAATTCAACGACGAAGATAAAAACCCCTCCTATACGTATGACATATAATGAAAATACACCTGGCTTAAGCAATACCATTAATAAAATGCTACCTATAAACATAATTACCGAGTTATATGAAGAGTTGTATATTTCTTTTCTTTAAATTTTCAAATTGGTTAGGTAAATTCCATTTAAACGTGAAAAGGTGTTAGATTCATAGTAAATAAGGTTATGAATTATCACGCCACATTGTTACTAAACGCAAATCGAATTAGGTAATATATTACATATAGTACCCCTTGGCCTTTTATAAGGATTATGTTCAATTCGTTTCAAACTTTGTAGATAATGAAGTTAAAGACAGAGAAAATCAAATTAAGGTTGTATGTTGGTATAAAGATATTGGTACCTGTTCTAAAATAACGTAATAATTAGCTGATTACGTCTTTTCATACTGTATAACAGTTAAAAACCTTTATTTTCATTATAAAAATGAAAACACTAGATTTACATATTTGTTTATCATTTTTAATAGTTATGTGAAGTAATTATTTTAATATATTATACCAGATATCAAGGTAGTATAGTATTTAATAGAAGGTTATTTATAATATGTCGCATTATCAAAGGATATAAATATTCTTACGGCACTTAATCATACAAATACCGGTAAAGTTAAAGTTGGTTTTAGCCTTGGAAAAGATTTGGTTGCGTTAGAATCGACGACTATTACTATAGTGATTAGGCATATCGTTTTTATATATTAAAATCACTTACTCTATTTCATCTTTATTATGAAGATACAAAGAATTTAGGTGTTAACGTTGATATTTAAATTAACAAACTGCTCAAAATGAAAGATGATTAACGTCTTTAATTTAGTTTAAAATAAGTATATATTAAGTGTTACTTTTAATAGTTAAAAGCCGTGGTATTGAACTTAACGAAGTTAGAACTTCGTTAATTATGTCGACGGTTTAATTATCTGACAACGAATAAGTTATATAAAGTTTTTTAGGCAATCGTCTATAGGGATATGAACTTATTAGCAATAAAGGTAATTAAAAGGCTTTGATATCACTACCAAACATATTTTCAAACTCCTTTAAGGTTTAAAATCAAGTCAAAAACAGATTAAGATTTTAATTTTGAAGTTTTCATCGATGCATTTTACTTAGTCATAAAAACAATACTTTATTTTCTAAACTCTGCTACAACGTTTTATGACGTTAAGTTTCTTAAAACTATTATAGCAAAAGAAATTTGGGAAATACTACGTACTTTATGAATGAATATATATTTAAAACCTCCAATGGTACTAATTTACAATATCAGTATTAACTTTAATACGATGAAATGTTGAATTAATGTTAAAGCGATGAGAATTTTATATAAATAGGTTTTTATTAAAACATATGAAAGTATTAGTAAGGTCAAAATGGTTTACAGACTTTTACAAAAAGCTTACAATATCCTCACTATAGAGATTAGCATTTTTATAAGTTAAAAAGCACGATTATATATAGTTGTAAAAGGTCTTAACAATACTACTAACTCTAACAATATTATGTTATCTTTGATGGTATTTGGAGTATACTTACGTATAAAGATTCAATCGTAACTATTATCAAACACACAGAAACGGGTTATAACATATAACAAAGACTTGAAAGAATTAAAGAAAAAATCGGTATACCGTCAAATTAATGATACGTTTAATACATAAAACGGATTATTAATAACAAACGTGTTGTTTTTTCTCCTTGAAAGTAAATTCTTTACATGGAAAGAGCTAGGTATATATGATAAGCCTTATAAGATATTAAGTATCGCTAATTTAAACTCAATAGTTCAAACCTTTAACTATTCCGTTACATTCCGTATTACATAAGTAGAAACCTATAAAAGACTCTATAAATACTATGAGGATTCTTAATTTGAAAACTTTCAAACCAAGTGAATTGATTAATACAATTTTCTTGAACAGATTGTTAACAAGTCGATAAAATGTCGATGGCATGGAAAACAACCTAAAAGGAAGATATATGTTAAAGAAGAGGATAATAAGGAGAATCATAATCCTAAAAGACTATATATGACGTTATGTATATTTTAGAAAGAGAAGTCTATTGGAAACCTTGATTTAAATTTTCAAATAAAAAGCATTAATAATATATCGGGTAGATCTTTGAATGAAAGCGACAGAGTCAAGATCAATATATTTCCCATACGCGGAGTTATTTGATTTATGTCGTCGATGCAATTTAAAGGATAAAAAGTTACTATTTTTAAGTCAAGTATAATTATAAGGTAAAAGGTAAAATTATGGATCGATCGTACGAAAAATTACGGTTAATTGTTCAAAGATACGGTGGTAAAGGTGTTAACTATATTTTTACTTGATCGCATATAATTTAAAAAACTAGCTAATGTTTCATCATTGTAATTTCTATTAGTATAACTATTATTGTAAGCGATAAGTTTAAATTTGATGGTCGTGACATTACATAAGTGTAGACCTAATTCTTAAAGGATTTAAACGGATTATAATATTAGAATTATAAAAAAAAAATAACTTTCTGGACGATACGATAATACAGTACGTTAGACTTTTTACGGATCAAACGAAACAGGTATTCATTAGTTTTTGACGTATTTAATGTATTTTTAAAATTAACTAGGTATAAAAACTTTTAAGTTTGACCCGTATTTATCGATTAGGCAGGAAAAAAATGTCGATTATTATGGTCCAACCTAGGATGGTAAGCCAAGTAGGTGCCATATAGGATTTACTATTGAGGTGCGGAGGAAGACTAGAAGAGGCTACCGTGGCCCAACGTGCAGGGCCTTTGGGTAAGGCCAATGCCCAGCCCGTCACATGCCCTTACACGTGCCGTGCACGGATCGTGTCTGGCTTGTACCCGGACCGTGCCCTATCTGCACCCGGGCCGGGCCTGGTTCAAGCGCTGCCCATTCCGTTACGTGCACAGTCACGTAACTTATAGGCTCAATAGTCAACGACCTGAGTCCATGACATTGATATTATTAATATGTAAATTAATAATATTCTTTTCTTCGAAAACGTTAGGTTTATAGAGGCGAAATAACATGTTATTAAAATGTTAGGTTTTTAAAAGTGTAAGCTAATTAAAATATCAGCCAAAGATATATAAATTAAATTTAACGGATCTTCAATCCGTATTAATCATATTAACGATACCCTTAATAACGTACCTTGACTAATACAAAAGAGATCAAGTTACAAACTTAACAAAGATTAATAAAACCGATAAGGTAAGATTATAGCCATATTCAAAGTTGAAATCTTATACAGCTTACATCGTTACGTAATACTAACCGAAGGTATCGTACGACATATCGATTACAACATAAATCTATAATCTATAAAATGAAAATTTGAACAGACTAAACAACAAGATTGAATTAAAAATAGACATTTTTTAAAAAAAATATTAATATGATACTGGTAGATTTGACGACGGTAAAGTTAATGGTTTTTACGGACGACTTTTTTTTGCAAATAATACTAACCTTATACCGTTAATCGGAGTCCTTGTAATATACGTTAACGAAATTTTTTTTGATAGGCAATTTTCGATTACTAATAGCCTCATACACTAGATATTCGTTTAGTATAAGAGTATAATACAAAGCGTATTAATATTAAAGGTTTACGGTATAATATTAGGTTTAGATATCGGTATAATAATTAACGGCATATTAATGATTACTATAAAATAGTTAGAATTGCTTTCGATACTTGTAGTTCTATGTACAAACTTCCGAAGTTTTTACAATCACTTATTAAAGATAGGCACAACTAATAAAAAGCGTCTAATAATAAATGAAATAGGTTTGAAAGAGGTATACGAATCCCGGGAAATTGATAAGTTATGGTGAATCAATGGTAAAGATAACCTAGTAAATATTATAACTAAAATTATACCTAATAACACCTTGAAAAGTTTTATAAATAGCAATGCAATAATTATATGAATTGAGGATTACGTGGATCGTTTGATACGTAATGTAAAAGAATAGAAATACCTTGGCAAATTGGAAAATTGTCAGGGTAACGATGGAAATAATAGCGTGTAAAAAAGCATATTCGGGACTATTAGTAAAAGGTACGTAATTGGTAGCATACTTAATACGTATATATTCAGTGCGACAAACTTTCGTGCAAGAGTTGAAGAAAATAGGATTCAATATTGTGGGCAAAATAGCTGTAATTGGAGTTGATTTTACTATAAATTAACTGAAATTAGGTCACAATTTAAATTCAGTATAGATAAAGTATCCTTAATATATGACTCATTCTCAATAATTACATAAAAAGGTGATGAGGGCTTCGGTATAGTTGACATATAAACCGACAATACATATTTTATCGGAATTACCAACTTTATAATAATGGAGAATCATGTTATTAAGAATTAGAAGTTTTGGAATTGCATACCTGTGGAAACTTTAGCTAGGAGTAAACATTTCAATATTAATAAATTGTTAATACGCATGTATAGTGTAAACGATACCGATACCAAATATTTTATTTTTCGCCAAAGTAGGAAAAGAATTGGCCTAACCAAAAAAAAATTTACGTTGTTGAATCTGGGTGATACCTGAAATAATATACTTATCGTAAATACACTATAACTATATGCCTATAGAAGGCATTTTGAGATTTTTTTAATTACGACGTAAGCTTAAGAACCAACTAATGAGGATTAAAATAACTTGAATAAAAGTTTGAAATGACAGATAAATAATTTTGATCGAGGAATTAATATGGTTCCAATAGACTAGTTAAATACCAAGCTAATGATTTTATCAAATGGCTCTTTCATGAATATCGCTTATATATGGACGAAAATATAACTCTTCATCATAATTTTTAATAAAGATGAATTGAAAGATATCAAATTTTCAATTATTTGAAACTTAATTCACTCAATGTTTATTAAATATCGAAAGTTTAATCGCAAAGTGTTTACTTCAAAAGTTTATAGAATAATAGAAGGATTTGATATAGGCATTACCATGTGAATTTTTTTTAATATCATTGCCGAAAATTTCAAAATTGTACCGATTCTAGTTCATATTAACATAGATCTACAAAGCCTATTTAAATATCTTTTTAAACTCAATACAACCAATGAAAAGCGTTTTATTGGTAGGCGTCTATCGTTCCAACACACTCGATTCGAATCGTGGTTGAAGTAACTGGTGTATTGCATTGAAAGTAGTAATTTCATATTACTTCTAAGTTTTGCAGAGCATTAGCTGATCTATACATTAGTTTGTATAGTGAACTACTTGGCTTATACCTTATATTGATTAGAGTGCTCCACTGCACTTGGCTTGCAGTAAATACAGTCAACTTGCAGTTAGTATAATTAGCATGAAACTAGTACAGTTATTTTGAATATACTAAAATTAAATGCTATCCTAACACTACCGACTTTTTATTTTATGCATGCGCGCCGCTGTAATTAAGTTTCATGGAAATATCAGCGTATCATCTCAGTGTAACGCATTAAAAATAGCCTCTTGTTGAGTATCACAATGCCTTATTAACTGGTATAATACCTTGAAAGATTTTCTTTATGAAATGATCGCATATAGTGAACAGATAAGTAGATCCGAATCTATTATCATCATAGTAATAATAGAGGTTTCCGTCTATTAGGCGATACAAAAAGACATGGCTGGCTAGTTATTAGGATACTTTAAAGCTAGTATCTTTATATCAGCTAATAATCTTGCCCGTTTATTCCTTATTTTTTTTTTTTACCTATGTAACCCTAAAGTCTATAACGTGTTTGATGCATTTCCAGTGAACTTAAAAGGGTTATTAAGTATAGTATATTATTTAGTTCAATTAATACTCGATAATAAGTTATCGTTGAGACTAGTCTCTTCATATACCATTCATTTAACATCTTTCAATGTTATTTTAATATGGAAACGTATGCGGTTAACTTGAATTTGAGTTATAATATTTTCTTTACGCGCGCTGCTATTTGTATTTCAAATTCTAAACTTTTTATTAATAGAAATATTTTAGTTCTGTTGATAGGTCTTAAGATGTTACAACGTTGTTGATTTGAGTCGGTCGAAGTAATAGTAGTATTGTATAGTCAAGTGGTGGATAATTACTTTTAAGTTTAGTAGACCGGTAGCTGGTCTACATATTACTTTGCATAGGCAATTGCTTGGCCCATGACCCACATTGAATTGGGTACTCTACTGCAAATGACTTGAAGTAGGACTATCAACTGTGACAGCACTGCACTTAAATGCTATTCCAACGGGTTCGTTTTTCCCCCACTATCACCAAGCAACGCCCACTATCAATTGCGACGCTTCTGTTATGACCCAAGCACGTTGGCGGGTCAAGAAACAGGCCAGCATGCAGCTGAGCTACCGAGAGCCTGAAGTCCAACACATCAGGCGGGGAACATCTCTTTGTGAGCCTCAGTGAGCACCGGTGAGCCTCAGTGAGCACCGGTGAGTCTCAGTACTGAAGATGGTATGAAGGCCATAGGATATAAGGACACGGTCAGCACCACATAGATAGTATTTCCTTCATAGCTCTTCAGTTGTCAATCTAAGTATTCAGTCTATACACCTGAATAGCCTAACGGCTAATGATCATTCTACAGCACGAACAAACATCTTCTGATATTGCACCTTTGTTACCTCTGCTACCTTACTGCTAACATAAAACCTCTGACACCTTCTACTTACTCACGGGTATTTAGTGTGATAATTACAGCTTCATACTAGAAAATATACATGTAGATACTGGTGAAAAGGATCGCAACTCGAGGGCTCTCTTCCCTACCGCAACTAACCATAAACATAAGCTCTAAACAGCGCGTCATGTAAGATATAGACCTTCAAACCATTCTGTTGATCAAAAACTCAGGGTGCCTCGCAACTTATTAAGCCCATAAGCGTAAAAGTTAACCCTAGTTAGGTTGGAAAATCGTTCTTTTCAATTGCCACCCGATGCCTACTTACGCTGAGTATACAAAAAAACAGTTTCTCCTGAAAATTCAAGGTATTACGTAGATTATAAATATAAAAAAACCTATAAACAGGCGGATATAAAGTGTAGTATATCTATATACATCCAGTCGAATACATTGAATTAGTCCTTGGTTTTTTAATAAATTATCGGGGGACCATTATTAACTCATTGAGTGGTTTATACATTGTATAACCAGTTAAAAAATAATAGTTTTTGTCAAAATATTGAAAAATATTTTTAAATTACCTCAATCTCAATAAAATGTAGGTGTTTATTACTCGTTTATTAAGTATTTCAATACTAACAATAAAGTTGTAGGGGTAATTTGCTTTGAATATGAAACTAATTGAAAAGTAAATGATTTCAATTCCCTTACCGTTACTCCTTGCATTGTAATGTATACGGGTTTATGGTTGGCGCCACCCGTATAAAGTACTGTATTAAAGTAAACAGCAGCGTCGTCAAATAAGTCAATGACAACATTTACATTTCAACATGTACATAATGAAAATATCTCTGTAGTTTGGTTATACCGTCTCCACTTATAAATTACCGCAAACAACTGGTGCAGTTTATAAGCTTTCTCTAGTTGCTACCGCGAATGGCTTCATAGCTTCTAAGGATGTTTCGCAAAAATCTTTGCCCAATTCATGCAATTACAAATCGTAACCAAAAATTGGCTTTTTCTTATAACTAGTTTATCTTTAATTAAACCAATAAGCACTGATTAGTATTGGTAGGCCTTTATTGTTGAAAAGTACTCGATTTGAATTGTGGTCGAAGTAGCTAGTATATTGCATTGAAAGTGGTGATTTGGTGTTACTTTCAAGTTTGGCAGACTGATAGCCGGTCTGTACACTAGTTCACATGGTGAACTTTTTGGCACGTGCTCTATATTAAATTAAATACTCCACTGTACTTCACCTACAATCAATACAGTCAATTTGTAGTAAGTACAGTCAATTTAAAACCAGTAAAATTAACTCGACTATACTACAATTGACTAATATTTGAATCGTAAACTTGAACAGTTCAGGTAATAAAAAGAACTAAATAAGAAGCTCAAATAACAACGCGCGCAAAACTTTTTTTCGGGTTAAATTGAAATCATTCCCGAAAATATACTTATTAAGGTAATATTATAAGGTAAATAATCTGTAGTAAATGAAGCTCCTATTCAACATGCCATATTCTCATGAAACACTAATCGAAACATATGATATATGACGCCTAATACGAATTTGTGATTAACAAGAAATATATTAAACACGTTACAAACTTGGATAGCATAGAAGTAGACAATATGAAAAGAAAAGCCAGGAATCATTCACTGAAATAAAGATATCAGTCCCAAAGCATCATAGTAATTATAAAATCATAACTTCTTCTATCATTTCATGGGTAAAAACCGTGATCACTGTTATAATGATAACGACCCCGAATATATATATTTGTTTACTATCCGCAATCGTTAATTGGAGCCAATATTTCAAGGGAATATACCTAATACTTGGGTAAAGCTATAATCAAGAAGATGCTATTGATAATATGTTTTATTACAATAGGTTACTAATGATATTACAGATATTCACTTCATGAATAACATTGGAGCCAATGTTGGACTAAGCCTGAAAGTAGAACTGTCTTTGTTTAAATCAAAAATTAGAATTACAATTATAAAGCTTGTATTTTACTACACTTTGAAGTTCTTTATTTGCTTTATGTTTTACTTGAAACCTATGAAAAACCTTAACGTTAACTTTAACGTCTAAATTGAAAAATTTGTTAAAGATAACGTTCAAAGGTTTCCACTTAATCTGAAATGAAGACATTTAAGAATTTCATTTTCTAAAACCAATGTTAATGGTACAAAACTTAAGAAAGTCAGTATTTTGCAATTACACTGAGGGTTAAATCAAACCATGACTATAATACTATATAAAGTTCCTAAACTAGCTGTTTATAAAGATATGAAGTAATCTACATTCAAAATGATCAAAAAACTCAATAAATACTTCCAAACACATTACTGAATACCCTACAAATTCAAATTCACCTTGAAACACTTAAAACTTGAACTCTAATATCTTTGTTAATATATTTGACTTAAAAAAAAAGATAGTGTTTCACGTCTTCAACTCAACAACATTGTTTTACAACGCTAAGTCATTCAAAACTATCACAACAAAAGAAACATGAAAAATATTACATACACTATAAATTGAGGTGTATCCAGAACCTCAAAACGTATTAATTTACAATAATAACACTAATTTCCCAGCGATGACATTTGTAATGAATATTTGATCAAGATGAATGTATTATAAATGGGTATCCGTTAAGGCTTACTAATGTATTAGTAAGGTTAAAAGAAAACATATACTTTTATATAAAGTTTATAATATTTTGGCTTGAGAGATCGACAATTTCATAATTTTTAAGGAAAAACTATAAATATTGATAAATAGCTTTAACGATACTATTAATTCAAACAGCTTAGTATTAATATTAATGATATTTAGTACGTATCTATATGTAACGAATAAATCACCTTTGTTATTAAATATCTAAAGAAAAGTTACGATATATAGCAAGATCTTACAGAAGTTAAGAGAGGAACTCTTGAAACGCCATATAAACAAAGCCTTAAATAAGAGACATGAACCGTTAATAATAGAAATATGTTGGTAGGTCTTTAGACGTTGCAACGTTGTCGATTCGAATCGTGGTCGAAGTAACAGTAGTATTGCGTAGTCAAATGGTGGATGTATTGTTTTAGGTTTGGCAGACCGCTAGCCGGTCTGCACTGTAATTTGTATGGCCAATTGCTTGGCCTATGACTTATTATGAAGTGTAGTATACTGTACTAGACTTATACCTAATACGGTAAGTCTATACAAAGTAATACACTTGTAGTACGGTTAATTTTACTTTAAGTAAAATTGACCTACTGTACTGTATGTAATACTATTTCAATACTGGCGGCTTTTTAGTTTGTGCGCGAACGTCAGTGTAGCTGAATAATATTTTCCGGTTACCACTGAATTGTCTCCTCGTCAACTGACTAAACACCTATTAATTCCAGTTAACTTCCACATTAAATTGATCCCAATTGTATATAAATTGACCACATTTAACCTTAAATGCTCCGTTGCCCCGAGTTCCGAGTTTATCAACTTTAATAAAAAGTTCTTCCGCCGTAGGCCTTTACAAGCCTCTATTTCAACCGTGCTGCTTCAACTATATCGCTTTAGCTATGCTACTGAAACAGATCACTATTATCAATACCTTGGCAATCTTCCAGTATACCAATATATCCCTGTCCGCAGTCACGTGATTTGGGCTTTCCGGGCGGCTTATTAATATAGCCCCTAATACGTATGATTAGCCTATTACTATCCATAAGCCTTTTCAGAGCTTTGTTTGGTATTTCCTTCATCATAGCATCTGCGGGATTGTCTTTTTTATCGAATAATTGAAACTCCTTAATTTCCCTCTTTTCGTACGCTTTACGAAGTTCTATCACGTCGATTATTAGGAGTTCTTTGCTAGTGGTTCCGAGTTTCGAAAGGCATTCGAAAAAGCTTCTCGAGTTGGTAAAAATTACCACCGGGATAGGAGGAATCTTTAGCTACCTAGTAATAATGCTAAGGGTTTTCTACAGTACCATGTTTACGTTAAAGCCTGCCATTATTCTGTAAACTTTCGATACTAGTATACTTTGTTTAATCCTTTTATATTTAACGGAGGTTGAATAAATGAGGTTATTGATGATATTTAACTGGTTTCCTTGTTCATTTTCATTAACGAGGGTTATTAAAAAGCTGATTTGTGAAGATAAGTTGGTGTTGTTTACAAAGGACCCGTCTATAAAAATTATTAACTTGATTTTGAACAGGTTGATTAGGACTATATTAGTTCCGCGGTCTGAGTTTCGTATTTACTACTCGAGCCTCTTATTTAGCCGGTTAAAGTTTTTATCCGTTAGTTTTTGTACCTATACGGCGATGGATAGGTTGTAAAAGGCTTTCGGTTAGCATAAAGTAGGAATATAGCTGCCTCTAATACGTTATTCCAAGTATTGTTAAGCTCTAGCCTTATTAGTTTTGTTAATTGTATTTAAAACAACGCCTTAACCCTTTTAGTAAAAGCCAACTCCGGTATTAATATTAAATATACGGATTGACGATCTATTAAAATCAAGTTATATGGTTTTTTATTAATGTTGTTACCGACTTATAATTTTAAAACTTAAAATCCTTAATTTTCTATTGTTTTTGTTGGTAGGCCTTAGACGTTGCAACGTTATCGATTCGATTGGTCTTTGAAGTAACAGTAGTATTGCATTGGTCAGATGGTGGATGTATTGTTCTAGGTTTGGTAGACCGCTAGCCGGTCTGCACTGTAATTTGTATGGCCAATTGCTTGGCTACCCTAGAGTAAAGTGCAGCGTAATTCACTCGACTTACACCCAATATGGTAAGTCCACACAAAGTAATACACTTGCAGTACGGTCAACTTTACTTACAGTAAAGTTGACCTACTGTACTATATGTAATACTATTTCAACACTGACGGCTTTTTAGATTGTACGCGTACGTCAGTGTGCCTGACCAATCTTTTTCGGTTACCGATGAATGACGGCCTTGTACCCCCTATCAATTCCAATTAAATTTCATACTGCATTACACCCAATAGCATGCAAATTAACCCTATTTGGCCTTAATTGCTCCGCCGCTCCGAGGTTCGAATTTATTAACTCCCATAAAAAGTTTTTCCACCACAACCTTTCGCAATCTTTACTTTAACTATACTACTTAAATAGATTACCATCACTATTATCAATCCCCTGGCAGTCTTCCAATCTGCCAGCACATCCCTGTCTGCTATTACGTGATTTGGGCTTTCCAGGCGGCTTATTAACGTAACCCTCGATACATATAGTTAAACTGTTATTGTCTACAAACCTTACCAGAGACTTATTTAGTACCGCCTTTATTATGGCATCTACGGGGTTGTCTTTGCTATCGATCCATCGGAACTCTTCGATCTGCCTCCCTTCGTAAGCTTTACGGAGTATTATTACGTCGATTATCAGGCGTTTTTTGCTAGTGGTTCCGAGCTTTAAAAGGTATTCGAAAAGGCTTTTTAAGTATATACAAATAACCATCGGGATAAGAGGAATCCGCAATTGCTTGGTGACAAAATTAAGGGTCTCCCACAGTGATATGCCTACGTTAAAGCCCGCTATCACGTCATAAACCTCCGATGTAAACACGTTTTATATAATCCTTTTACATTGAACGGAAGGTCAGTAAATTAAATTGCTGATAATAATAAACTAATCTTCCTACCTATCTTCGTTAACAAGGGTTATTAAAAAGCTAATTTTTAAAGATAAGCCGGTAATATTTGTAAAAGAACCGTCCTTAAATATTATGAACTTGGCCTTCAAAAGGTCGATTAATATTATATTAATCCCGCGGTTAAGGTTCTGTGTTTATAACTTAAACCTCTTATTCAACCGGTAAAAGTCTTTATTCGTTGGTATTTATATCTGTACCGTAATGGATAGATTGTAGAAGGCTTCCGGTTGGCATAAATGTGATGGTCTTACTAAGTAAGCTCAAGCCGGTTAGCATGGCTTCCATCAGTTGATGTGAGTCAGCCCTCTTGATCGATGCGCTAATGTCAAAAGTACTAATAATCCAGACGTCCTGGATTACGCTAACCACACTATAAGGGCTGGACATGACAAAGAACATGGTGCACCTCAACATTCACATGACTCATAACTAAGACTGACGGCTCACAGCCTAAGTTCATAACAATAAAGTCGTAATATAACTACCCCGAATACTTTATTCCAAATACCGTTAAGCCTTCACCTTGTTGGTCTTATTAATTGTGGTCAGAATGATCTCCTGGCCTTTCTAACTAAAGCTAAAGCCTGTATTAATACCAAATATACAGGTTAACGATTTATTAAAATCTAGCTGAGTGTTTTCTATTAGTTTTGTTATCGGCTTATAATTTCAGAACTTGGAGTCTTTAATCGCTTTCTGTTTTAATACTATAAAGCCAGCCGTTCCGACTAAAAGAGTATCATTAGTTTGTATACCTACCACCCTAACGTTTTTCTTTTACGTTATTAGTAAATACATATCGTATATTGGAGAATTTATCGCTAACTAGGATTTAAAAAATGATTAGTAGGTTAGAAACTAGTGGACGCCTGCTTTTTCCAATCTGTATAGTGACTTAATACATCTTATTACCGTGCTTGGAGGGTAAATGGCATAGAGTTTTTGTGGCAGTTCTAGTAGTACGATCCGTTATAAATCCGTTGCTAATTACGTATAAGCTTTCATTATATTACGATTATTCAGCATAAACTTACCTTTAGTCTTTGATAATTAACGTATTGTCAAAGTAACTACTAAGTGTTAGCTAATATTTTAAATGGTTGGAAATTACATAAAAATATAATTTTTACCTTTATCGCTGTATCTTTAAGCGATTATTCGTGACTTTTCGTACGGCCGCCCCATAATTTTGCCTTTAACCTCGTAGATAATCCCTGACTTAAATATCGTAACGTTTGGGTCTTAAAGGTTAGAGTCGGTTTTCGGCACAAATTATATAAATTTTCGAGTTAGTAGGCCATTAATTTTGACCTTATCACTTTCCTTAAAAGTCTTGTTATAGGTTTCAATAATCCTTTATATTTGAAGCTTAAATACTAGGTCTTCATTATCCTTTTTTTCCCTACTTACCTAAGCAATATTATCAATACGCTCCAGTGTGTATTCCTTCTTTTCAACGTTTTTTTTCATTAGGGGTTGTCCGCATCGGCAATGTTCCATCGGCTTATCAATAACGAGTAAAAAAGATTCGTATTAACTTAGTCGTTTGGCTTAAGGGGTTTAAGGGTCTTCATCTTTGATACCTCAAATATAAGGCTTAAAATAAGTGATTTGAAAGGATATAAGACCGTTAATAGTTTTAATAACTATTTTAGAGTTTTCGATATTTAATATTTTGTATAGACCCTCTTATTTACTTAATTCCCACCATAAAAGGACTTCACTTTATAATGGTAAAGTAAACACACGTCGATTATTAACAGGCCGTTTCTGGTGTTAAAGGCGTTATTAACCTGGCAGCGTGATTATTTTCTTCGTAGTTCCCTTAAAGCTTTGCTATAGACCGCAGCACATTTCTAAGTACTTACCGAGAGTGGAAATTTACTCGTCAGGCGTAGGTACATTCCAAAGACTAGAATCGTTGGCATTAAGCCGTTAGGGTCTACGGTGTCGTTAATGCTTTTTACTGTTATTTATAGGCGTACCTCCGGATCTGTAAAGCTTCTAGGCTCTAACGTAAAGATATTATACGTTCGGCGAAGTAGGGCGTATGCCATTTTAACCTTACTAATACTTCAGTAGGATTTTTCAGGTACCTGTTTATATTGGATACTTATTATCTTGATATTCTTTTGAAATTCCACCGCGGTAAAGTTTATACCAGAATTGTGGACAACAACGTTAAGTTGTTCTTGGTACGTGTTAATCCATAGTATTCTTAACGTTTCCCATATATCCTTTGCCGAAAAGGACTGTAGAAACTTATCCCCATAAAAAGAGGTTACAGAATTAAAGGTGTAAAGGATAATCTT
The DNA here is from genome assembly GCA_038502455.1 of Anisogramma anomala. NCBI lineage: Eukaryota > Fungi > Ascomycota > Sordariomycetes > Diaporthales > Gnomoniaceae > Anisogramma > Anisogramma anomala. Next base: position 29,365,180 of record JASMMZ010000002.1, on the reverse strand, counting down.
ATTTTCCAAGTAAAACATATTAACGAAAATCTCGTAATTAAGATCCTTATCGTCTTTTAATATAAACTTAAATCTCTGGGGGGCTTTAATGTACGTTTGGTAGTATTGGTAAAGCCTTTTAATATCTTTCAAAGCAAAATATTCTACATTATTATGCTTTGCAAACTTTAGGACCTAGTACAATCTGTTAATGGCTAGGTGGTTAAAGTGCCGGTTTAATTAACGTATCTTCTGCTTCGTTATATTCAACACCATCATTTTTGAGCCTTAAAGATAAAACTATAGGTACCCCTACTTAAAATCGAGTAGAAACCTCTGGTCGTTTTTAACCCGCTCGTTTATCTTAATGTTAACATTGATACTGAGGGTTTTTATATTCTTTAAATAAAGTTAGAAAAAGAGGAGGAGACTCAAAGATATGGAACGTAATCGCTTTCACCACAATTTAAATTACCGTTATCCCTAGTAATAATAGTTGCTCGCTTAAGCCAAAGTCAACTTTAGCCTTACCTATATCGTAACGATTAATCTTATTGGCTGTAATTCTTTCCTTTCGAAACGTTATATACTGCGAATATCCTTCTATTAAGTACCTTATTGACCCTATATATGATATTATACCCTAAAACGTATGGTTCGCGTAATGATTGTGAAGGTTAAAGGTGTATAAAGAGTTAGTGGCTTGGTTAGGGCAAAGGTAAGGGTCTTTACTACCTAAACGGTATAGAAAGGCATAGTTGACTAGTTACTAAGCTGTATCAAGAGTAATATTTTCGTATCACTTAATTTGCTTAGGGGAGTAAACGACGTTCATTGGTTCATTGCCTTTGATATCTGCGATTTAATACAAGTAATCTTTTTTCGAAATTATAAGGTATTAGAAGTGATATGCTACTTTTATGTTATTACTCTAGGTAGTGCAGTGCAGAGTTAACTAATATATAGACTTATCACAGATCTAATAACTGTTATCACTATCATGACGATAATATTTACGGTTAACAGGTTCGCCTAAATCTTATTAACGCTAACGTAGTTATTACCTCCAGTTTAAAGTTAAGGTTGATAAACCAGATTTTAGGCGTTATAAGCATCTGTACTTTCGTTCGACATAATTAACCACCGTAAGGTTTTCTTTATCCGCATTGAAAAAGTTGCCAACTTAGGAATATATACCAAGCGATTTTGGTGTACGTACTATCACAGTGACAAAAGAGAAGTGTAACTGGCTAAAAAAGCTTTCTTAGGTGGTATTTAGACGTTATAAGATGTATTCGAATTTATTAACGCCTGTAATTGTTACTTGTACCTGCTCGCAAGATGTATCTTCGCCAACGTAAACTTTCCCTATTACTTTCTGATAAAACATTAACTTTCTAAGAATTTAATTAAGGACATCCATTAGTAATTCCTCTTTTTTCTTCTTTTCTATTATTATAGTTACCTCGTGGTGGCCTAATTTGTATAATATTACGCGAGGTGGACGTTATGCTCGAAGTAGCCCTTTATATTATCGTATATTTTGCAGAATGTAGTGGCATCAATCAGAAAGATTAGGTAGTAGTCTTCGACGTACCCTATAAGTATTCCGGGAAATAATAAGTGAAAACTAAAAGAAAAGACCCCCATTTACTTACAAATGTTTAAAAAGGGTATTATTTTGGTGTCCAGGGGGTTATAAGGCTTTCTGTCGTACTTCTTTATATTATTCAAGATCTTGACAAAGTCCATAAGGAGTTTTTAATTGACGTTAATTATCTTAATAAGTCTTGAAAAATGTTGCGATAATCGTTCTAGTTGTGGATGGTGTTCTTTTAGTGATTTAAGCCTTAGAGATTTTAAGGTACAGTATTAGGGGTAATTACCAGTCGTTTGACTCGAGGGATAAAGTTTTGTGGTAGGATTTATAATAAGCTTTCACGCGTAGGTAAATCTAAAAGAGGATTGTTTTGAAAGGGCTTGGCGATTAAATTACTAAGGGACGATAGGTATTTAAAAGTTTTGGAAGGCTTAACAATTTTTCTTAATTAACTGGTGCAAAACGTTAACGTCAATACTTTTAGCCGCATTAGCGGCTATTGTTTCACGTGCCCTGCCGCCGCCAAAAGCTTATTTCGCGCTGTTATATAAAGGTACTAAACTGCCGAACAGGTTAATGGGCTCCTTAGCACCAACGTGTAAAAAGGCTTAATTTAATTTAAGGTAACTTGAGGGTCCCTTAAAACGTATATTTAGGCTTTAGGATTCCTTAACGCCTTTTCCTTTTCCATAAAGGTTTTAAGGATTAGAGTCTTAAAGGCAGTCTTCCTATTGGACCAATTTAAAAAAGTCTTTTACCAGTTTTACTAGTGTTTTTCCAGGAATATAGATATTTCAGCGTGTAACCTCCCTTTTCAGCTTGGTCTTAACCGTGAGCTGGATCTTCTTCTACATATCGAGGGTCTAGTAACTGAAAAACTCGCGAAAATCTTAAAAAGCGCGGGCGCCACGGCTATATTCGTCGCTGAGGTTCGCGTCAATAATGTACAAACCAATGTAATTGGTTAAGTAAGCTTCAATTAAGGTTTCGTTGACATCTGTGATCCAGAGTTGTTAGTCGTACTAGTCGATGAAGACTGATCCGAAGGTGTTAACTTTCTTTATATATTTCTAACTTGGAGCTATCTTAACGGTTTGACTTGTGTAGGATGTGTAGGGCGAGGGACTTGCTATTTTGGCGTAAAGTCGCGTGGAAACTTGGTGACTTAGTGACTCGGCATTAGGTCTCGCAACATAGCTATCTTAGTGTGACTTAGCGATTGCTCGTGTTTTTTGTTCAAAGCAGCGAACTTAACGTTCGAGGTAATGCAAAGGGAGTGAAAAGAGTGGAGTATAGATAGAGGTTTGGTGTAGAGAGTGAGGGCGAAAGTCGTTGTTGTTAATAGAGGGCGAATGTTGTTTATTGTTTTGGCCCTGAGACTTAGTCGTTTTTACAGTAATAGCACCCGTATTAGTACTAACTAAGCCATTTGCTAACTTGGCGAACTTTAAAACTTCTGGAAGTTAATATCAACATCTTTTTAAAAAAAATATAAAGATTTCTTAGTGTTTTTAATAGCGATACTATTGCTAACTCTGTGCTGCCGTAAAAACAGACGCAGCAATAAAAGCCCTTCGCAAGAATATTTCCTCTACCTCAGCGGTCGTTTGACTTAGAGCGTAACCGGAAAGTAGCTTCTTCTTCTACTTAGCTTATCTATTCTTAACCTAATAAGCACTGATTAATGTTAGTAAGCCTTAGACGTTACAACGTTGTCGATTCTATTGGTTTTCGAAGTAACAGTAGTATTGTATTGGTCAGATGGTAGATATATTTTTCTAGGTTTGGCAGACCGCTAGCCGATATGCACTGTAATTTTTATGACCAATTGCTAGGCCCGTGCCCTAGATTGAAGTGTAGAGTATTGCACTTAATTACGCCCAATGCGGTAAGTTCACAAAAAGCAATACACTTGCACTATAGTCAACTTTAATGTAATTAAAGTTGACCTACTGCACTGCATGCAACACTATTTAAACAAAAGATATTTTTACTTCTAAAAATAGAATCATGATTTAAAGAGAGAAAAAATGGTACTTATAAATTATTCAATATTACAAAGTTTTACGTAGTAATTAAACCGCTAATAATTTTGTTACCTTTTGTACTACATAGGTTAAAATGTGTCAAAAACCCCTTTAAAGTGAAAATCATGAAATTAAGAAGATTAAATAACATAAACCAACTACATAAATCTTGAATAAACGCATAAAATGACTATATCACGGAAGACTTCCTAATGAAAGAATACACATTCAAAACATTCATAAATATTATAATATTGAATAAGTATATACTACAGCTCATATATCAAAAAAAAGTTTAGTAATGAATTAGCCATCGAATTATATCTTAAAAGCATTATTGATATACTAATTAAGGGTTTTAAAGAAAACGACCGAATCAAAATCAACAGTCGTCTTTTTTGCGGCGAAATTCAATTTATGCAATGAATATAATTTAAAATACAAAAGGTAAGAATTCTTCATCAGAGGATTATAAATAATGTTGAAGATGAAACCATGAATAAATAATACGAAAATTCAAAGTGGATGACTTAAGGTTACCATAATAAAAGTAAAAACTAAATTTTCACTTGGTAACCATCAATCTAAAATATTAGCCAACGCTTAATTGTTTTAATTAATAACAATTTGGATGTTAATGTTAATTTCTAGTTCAATATTAAAAGACATTATATTCCATTAACTTATATTTATTCTGCTATCAATTTTAAATAAATTCTACTTTTAAAGGTTTTTTAAGAAAAAACTACGCGATGAGTTTCCTACATAAATAATTATACGTCACATTAAAATGATTTACAAACTAACTGATACAAGGATTTACTTGTTACCAATATAATAAGCGTACTTTTAAACTTAGTTTAATGTGAAAATATTAATTTTGAACCGGTATATAGTAATTATAAATGGTAAAAAGTTTGAAGTAATCGGTATATGAATTAACCATACGTTTGTCTTTAGTAACTTAGGCTTCATACTAAAAACAAAACATATTATGAAGAATAAAGACCTTGAAAAGTGTAAACCAATTTATATGCTAACTAAAACACTAAACTAGACTTTAACGAATCGTTAATCAGAGTCTATAATATTAATAGCGATTGCAATACATATCTAAACCTACGCTAAAAAAAATAGGCTACCAATGAACAAAAATCAACAAAGCCAACAATGTAAAGATTTGGAGTTATCTAAAGCAAAGGGGTTAGGCAACTGACATTGAAATATTTTGTTAACTTGAAGAAATTTACAATCTTTTAATTGTAATATAAATTCAAACTCCCCAAATTAGAATTTTGAGAAATTCAACAAATGTACTTAATAAAAAAAGAATAAGTTAGATGAAAATATTTACATTCTATGAGTAAATTTAATGAAGTCAACTTTACAATTTTTTCCAAATAATTGATTTATTCATTGCGCCGATTTCACTTTCCAAATTCAATTTCTTGTAATAATTGGCAACAAAAATACATTCGATGATGTTAATAAGTGTTGGAATAATATTTCATGCAGTGCAGTAGGTCAACTTTACCTACAGTATAGTTGACTTTACTGCAAGTGTATTGCTTTGTGGAGACTTACCGAATTGGGTGTAAGTCGAGTGTAGTACGCTGCACTTCACTCTAGGTTATGGGCCAAGCAATTGGCCATACAAATTACAGTACAGACCGGCTAGCGGTCTACCCAACCTAAAATAATACATCTACCATCTGACTTCTATAATACTACTGTTACTTCGACCAATCGAATTGGCAACGTTGCAACGTCTAAGGCTTACCAATACTGATCAGTGCTTACCTGCTAGGTTAAGTACAGATAAGCTAAGTAGAAAAAGAAGCTAATTTTTGGTTACGCTCTACAGCTATAGCGGCTAGGATAAAGGAAAGATTCTTGCGAAAGGCCTCTATTAGTACTGTGACACTCTTACAACGGAAGGAAAACAAAAAAGACTTTTGGGTTGTGTTAGTCTTACAACAGCAATCTAAAAGTTAGCGACGGTATTGCTATTGAAAATACCAAGAAATCTTTATTGATCATTTTTAAAGAAAAACGTTAAGATTGACTGTTAAAAGTCACAAACGACAAGTGGGCAAACGGATAAGCCAGTACTATTGCAGGTGCTACTATTAAAAAAAGGACTAAGTCACACGGCCTATAACAAACAACCTTCGCCCTCCACCTACAACTTTTACTACCAATAACGACCATCGACCTTACCCTCTATACCAAATCTTTGCACTACTTCACTATTTTCACTCCCTACGCCACTTCGATAGTCAATTTCGCTGCTTAAAGCGAAACAACAAGTTAAACCAAGAAAGTCACGTCGCACGACATTACGCTAAGCCACCAAGTCGCCAAGTTTCTACGCAACTTTACGTCAAAAATACCAAGCTTTTACACCTAATATTACTAAGTTTTTTATCGCCCAAAACCTTAAGATATTATCTATCTTAAAGATCCAAAATTAAATTAACGCCCTCGGAACTAACTTTGCTAAGTTTTATGACGAAAACCTTTAGGCGTTGGATATTAACGAAACATCAACAGAAAAATACCTTACCAACTTCATCGGCTATTACATCATCCAATACAACAATACTAAGGACCCTAACCATACCTTTAGCAATTTTCGTAACTTTTTCGGCGACTAAACTATTAACATGTGAAACTTAGTTTAAAAAGGGGTTAAGTTAAGGGTTAAGGCCGAACTTAAAAGGCAAGGAGTCTATATATCATTAAACGGTACTACGAAATTATTACAAAAACTTATCGATCTAGTCTAGCTTTAAAAACGCCTTTAAAACCTTAATTATAAAAACCCTCAATGAAAAGGGAAAGGAGTTAAGGATTTCAATGCCTATATATACGTTTAAAAGGACACCTAACTTACCCTTAGCTAAGTTAAAAATTTTTACGCATTAGCGATAAGAAACTTGTTAACCTACTCCAAAGTTTAGTAATATCACATAATAACGCGTAGTATGCCTTTAGCGGTGGTAAAATGTGTAAATCAGTAGTTGCTAATATGGCCAGAGGTATTAACGTTAACTCTTTATACCAATTAATCAAATAAAATCGTTAGGCTTTCCAAAACCTCCAAAGACCTATCGACCCTTAGTATTATAATCGCTAAGTACCTTAAAAACACTTTTCCTTTGAACTTTCTTACGTATGTAAGCCGATTATAAGCCGTATTATAGGATTTTACCTATCGGGTTAGGCGACTGGCAATTATTTTTAATACTATACCTCGAAACTTTTAAAATTTAAGTTGTTAGGAAACACCAACTAAACCTAGAATAATTATCGCGATATTTCTTTAAGACCTGTTAAAATAGTTAATATTAACTATAAGCTAATAACGGATTTCGCTAAAATATGGAATAATATAAAAAAGTATAACAGAAAGCTTTATAACCGTTTCGATACCGAAATAATACCTTTCCTAAATATTTGCAAGTAAATGAAGGTTTCATCTTTTAGTTTTCACTTACTATTCTCCAAAATCCTTACAGGTTACGCAAAAGACTATTACCTAACCTTTCTAACAAACGCTACCACGTTTTGCGAGATTTACGATAATATAAAGAGCTATTTCGAGTACGACATCCACCTTACGTAATATCATATAAATTAGGTTATTACGCAGTGGACTATAATAATGGCAAAGAAAAAAAAAGGAGGAATTACCAATGGATATTTTTAATTAAATGCTTGATAAGCTGATAATATGTTAAAAAGTAATAGGAAAGACCTACGTTAGTAAAGTTACACTTCACGAACAGGTACGGGCAGTTATTATGGGCGTTAGTTAGTTTAAATACGCCTTATAACGCTTAAATGCCACCTGTAAAAGCTTTTTTAGCTAATTAAGTTTTTCGCTTACCACTGTAATAATACGTACACCAAACTCGCTCGATATATATTCCTAAGTCGGTAACTTTCTTAACGTAAATAAGGAAAACCTTATAGTAATTAATTACTTTGATCGTAAGTATGAGCGCCTATAAAGCCTAAGGTTAGGCCTATCAACATCGACTCTAAACTAAAGGTAACACACACGTCAACGCTAACAAGATTTTAAAGAGCCTATTAATCGTAAACAATATCATCGTAATTGAAATAAAAAAAAATTGGATTTATAATAATGCCAACTACTAGTTAATTCGCTACCCCCCCACCAAACATAATAACAGGAAAGCAACGAATTACGTTCAGTACCCTATTACTTCGAAATAAGATCACTTGGACCAAGTTACAGATGTTAAAGACGATAAGTTAACTAACGCCGCTAACGCCCCTAAATATATCAAGTGACACAAAAATAATGCTTTTAATACTGCAACTCAATAACTAATCGACTATACCTTTTTGTACCGTTTAGGTAATAAAGACCTTTACCTTTGCTCCAACTATGTCCCTAACACCTTACAAACCTTTAACATTTGCAATCGTTATGCGGATTATACGTTTCAAGGTATTATGCCAGATATTAGAGCGGCAAGATACTTAACAGGAGGCTATTTATAGTATATAGTATTACGGAGAGAAAACAACACAGTTATTAAGATTAATCGTCACGATGCGGCTAAAGCTAAAGTAAAATTTAACCTAGGCCAACAACTATCGTTACTAGAAATAACGGTAATTTAAACTATTATAAAAACGATCACATTCCACATTTTTAAGTCCCTTACCTCTTTCCTACTTTGTTTGAAGGATATAAAAACCCTCGGCGTTAATATGAACATCAATGTAAACGAGCTGGTTCAAAAAGGCTAAAGGTTTTCACTAACATTTAAGTAGGGGCATTTATAATTTCATTTTCAAGGCCTAAAAATAGCAGTATTAAACCTAACGGAGCCGGAGATACGTTCATTACACTGGCTCTTTAACTTCCCAACTGTTAATAAGCTGTATAAAGTCTTGAGATCCGTAATTAATAATGATGTGGAATACTCTGCCTTGAAAGCCATTAAAAAGCTTAACCACCACTGCCAAACGCATACCTAAGCCCTTCGAAAATTTAGGTTTACATTAAAATATAACAAGGACTTTGATTGTAAAATCTTTATTTATATGTTTTATTTGGAAAATAGGCCTTTTTTTTACGTCGTTAACTTCGTAACCTTCTTTTATGGGGCTAAGTTCCTAAAATCCCTTTCGGTAAAGGATAGGTGGGAAACGTTAAAGATGCTATAAATCGATGCATACTTGGGTCCATTTAACGTCGTCGTCCACGATATTGGTATTGATTTTAGGGCGGCAGAATTCTAAGAAAATGTCAAAATAATGGGTATTGAATGTAAACAGGTATTTGTAAAAGTATATTAGAATATTGAGAAGGTTGAAAAGATATACATTTTACTCCACCGAACGTATAATATCCTTACTTTAGAAATCAGGAGTTTTACAGATCCGGAGGCACGTTTACAAATGGCAGTAAAAGGCCTTAATAACAATATAGACTCTGACGGCTTGGTGCTAACGCTCCTAGTCTTTAGGGTGTACCTACGCCTGACGAGTGAATCGCTACCTTCGTCAAGTATATAGAAACGTCTTACGGCCTATAATAAAGCTTTAAGGTAATTGCTAATAAAATCGGCACGTCGCCAAATTAATAACACGCTTAATATAAGGAATGGTCCCTTAACTATCAATGTATTTGCTTTGTTACTATAAATTAAAATACTCGTATAGCGGGAGCCGGGTAAATAGGAGGGGCCGTATAAGATATTAAATATTATAAGCTTTAAAGTGGTTGTAAAAACTACCAACGGTTTTATTTCTTTTCTAATTACTTAAGATAAGCCTTATATTAGGGCTACTAATGATAAAAACTCTTAAGTTGAGCGACCGAGCTAATACGAACCTCCTTCACCCGTTATTAATAAGCCAATAAAACGCCGTTGACGCGGGCAACCTCCGAAGAAAAAAAAGAAAACGTTAAAAAGAAGTAATATATACCAGGCTGTATTTATAATACTACCTAGGTAAATAGAAAAAAGAAAGATAACGAAGACTTGGCAGTAAGGCTTAAGGCGTAAAGAATTATTAAGACTTTCGGTAAACCTTTTTAAAAAATCGACAGGTAGAAATAGATGGCTTATGAACTCGAGATGTAATATAATTTATGTCGAAAATTAACTTTAACCTTTAAAATTCAAACGTCACGATCTTTAAAATGAGGATTATTTACGAGGTTAAGGGTAAAATTACGGGGCGACCCTATAAAAAATCACAATTAATCGCTTAATAACAGGCGATAAAGGCAAGAGCTAGATCCTCACGTAGTCGCCAACAATTTGAATGATTAGCTGACGTTTGGTAATTGCCTTAATAACAAGTTTACTAATTAGTATTAAAGGTAAATTTACACTTAATGACTGTAATATTACTTATGTCCATAGATAATTAACAACAGATCTAAAGCGAATTATACTATTGGAGTTGTTATAGGAACTCCGTGCTATTAACCTACTAGAAACAGTAATACAGTATATTAAATGATCCTATAAATTGATTTAAATGGGTATTTATTGATTCCCAACCTATTAGTCGTATTTTGAATCCCTATTAACCATCAAGTCTTTAATATACGATTAGTACTTATTAGTAACGTAAAAAAATAACTTCTTTATAAAAGGTATACAAATTAAGGATACCTTTTTTGTTGGAACGGTTAGCTTTATGGTATAAAAATAGTACGTGATTGAAGACTTTAAAGTTTGTAATTATAAGCCGATAATAACGTTAACGTAAAACAACCAATTTAACTTTAATAGATCATTAATCCGTATACTTGGTATTAATACCGGCCTAAGCTTCTGTTAAAAGAGCTAGAGCGTTATTCTTATTATAATCGGCAAAACTAATAAGGTTAGGGTTTAACAGTATTTGGAATAATATATACGGGATAGCTATATTGCTACCTTATATTAACCGGAAATCTTATACGATTTATTCAATAAAGTATAAGTACAAATACTAACGGATCAAAACTTTAATCGACTAAATAAAAGGTTGGAGTGTCAAATGCGAAACCTAGACCGTGAAATTAATATGGTACTAATCGATCTTTTAAAGGCTAAGCTAATAATCTTTACGGATGGGTCTTTTATAAATAACGCCAACCTATCTTTATAGATCGGCTTTTTAATAACCTTTATTAACGAAAATAAGCGGGAAAACCAGTTTAGAATTATCGGTAATATGATTTACTAAACCTCCGTTAAGTATAAAAGGATTACACAAAGCTTGTTGCCTTCGAAGATCTATGGTATAATAGCGGGCTTTAACGTAGGCATAACGTTATGAAAAACCTTTAACCTTATTACTAGGTAACTAAAGATTCCCTTTATCCTGGTAGTAATCTATACCGACTCGAAAAGTCTTTTTAAGTGCCTTTTAAAGCTCGGAACCACTAGTGAAAATCGTTTAATAATCAACGTAATGATACTCCGCGAAGTTTATGAAAGGAGGGAAATTAAGGAGTTCCAATGGATAGATGGAAAAGATAATCCTGCAAATGCCATAACGAAGGCCACGCAAAACAAAGCCTTGGAAAGGTTTTTGGATATTAATAAGCTGACTATACGTATTAAAGGCTACGTAGATAGACCACCTAGAAATCTTAAATTACGTAATGGTATTGGAAGATTAGAAGATTGTTAGGGGATTGATGATAACGACCTATTTGAGTGGCACAGTTGAAGTTACGAAAGGCTATAGCGAAAGAACTTTTTGTAAAAGTTGATAAACTCGGACCTTGGGAAAACGGAGCAATGAAGGTTAAATAGGGTTAATTTGCATACAATTAGGTGTAGTTCAATATGAAATTCAACTGGAATTGACAAGGGTTTGGCCAGTTGACGAGGAGGAAATTTAGTGGCAACCGGAAAAGATTGGTTAACTACACTAACGTGCGCGCACAAACTAAAAAGCTGCCAGTGTTGAAATAATATTACATGTAATCCAGTAGGTCAACTTTACTTACAGTAAAATTGACTGTACTGTAAGTGTATTACTTTATAGGGACTTACCGCATTGGGTGTAAGTCAAGTACAAGACGCTACACTTTACTCTAGGGCATGGGCCAAGAAATTGGCCATACAAATTACAGTTCAGACCGGCTATCGGGCTACCAAACCTAGAACAATACATTCACCATCTGACTACTGTAATACTACCGTTACTTCGACCAATCGAATCGATAATGTTGCAATGTTTAAGGTCTACCAACAATAAGAATTTAAATGTTGCAACATTGTCGATTCAAATTGTAGTAGTAGTAATGATAGTATTTCAATAATAAGATGGTAGATTGTTATTCCCTTCCAGTTTAGCAGATTTTTAGCGAGTCTACATACTATATTATATAGGCAATTGATTATCCCATGCAGTTTACTTTAACTAAACTGCACTTGAACAATATTCTAACAGTTATTATAAATAGTGTTTGAAAAATATGCAGTGAAAAACCTATAGATAACATATATTTTGAGATGAAAGATAAATACTTAATATTACGATGTAAATATACTTTAAAGTCTTTTTATATAAGACTTATTGTTGGAATAGTCGTAATTGAAATATAGTAGGTCAACTTTACTGATAGTAAAGTTGACTATACGGACTATAAGTGGCGTGTATTGTTTGTGAGCCTACTTTATTAGCTGCAAGTTAAGTATAGTATGCGTCCACTTTACACTTGGGAACGGACCAAGCAATTGACGATACAAATTACTGTATAGATCAGTTAGCAATCTACTAAACCTGAAACAATGCATCTATCACTTGACCAAGTAATACTACTCTTAATTAAACCAATTGAATCGACAACGTTGCAGCTTCTAAAGCCCTACTAATACTGATAAATGCTTATTAGATTAAGTATAGGTAAGCTAAGTAGAAGAAGTAGCTATTTTCCGGTTACGCTCTACATCAAAAACAGAGTTTAGGATAAATAAACGACTTTTACAAAGGGCCTTTACTACTGTATCATTCTTTACGATAGTAACTAAAGAAATATTTGGGTTATGCTAGTCTTTACGGCAGTTTAGAGATAGCGAAAGTATAGTTATTGAAAAATAATAAGAAATCTTTACCAAAGATCGTTTTTAAAAAAGTTAAGATTAACCATTAAAATTCCAAATGTTTTCTAAGTTGCCATACAACTAAGTGAATGTTACTACGGATGTTACTAATATAAAAACAACTAATTCTTACGGTTAAAAAACAAATAACCTTTAACTTTAACCAATAATAAACGAATTTTGACTTTATTCTTTATACTAAGCGTTTGCCTTTCCTTTCATTTTCTTTCTCTCCTCCTTACACCAATTCAATTTTTTAAGATCGTTTCTTTAAACGAAAACACCGAAAATCGCCAAATTGCGCTGAAAAAAGCTACGTTTCGCAACTTTATATCGAACCACCAAGTTCCTACACTCCGCTAAATTACTAAATCCCTATACCTCTACAAATTATAAAATACCTCGCCTATTAAGTTTTACGCAAGCCAAAACCCTCAAACATCATTTACCTAAGAATTAAAAAAAGGATTAAAGCTTTCAAATCCTATTTTTCAAAGTCATACAATAAAGGCCTTTAGAGGTCGGATATTGATAAGGACTTCACCGGAAGGCATTTGGTTAACTTCTTTGTCTACTTTATTGTTAAGTAAAATGGAGTCGAAAAAAATAACCGCGCCAACCGTTCTTTTCGCAAATAAAGTAAGTTTTTCGACAACTATATTATTAATATATAGAAAAAATTAAAAAGTGTATTAAGTTCAAGTTAAAGGTAAAACTACAATGTCGAGGGGTATACATGCTAGAAAAGAGCTTTACTAGGCTGGTAAAGACCATTTTCGAGTTAAATTAACTTGAAGAATACCTTTGAAACCTACGTCTTAAAGGAAATAGAATTAAAGAACCTTAATACTCCTATACTCATTTTAAGGGACTTCCCCTTCATCCATAATTAAGTTAAGCCTATTTATGCGCTAATGATAAGGAACCCGTTAATTTGTTCAATAGTCTAACAATTCCATGTAACAGCATGAAATACGTTTTTAATGGCGGCAAAACGTATAAAGCAACAGTTTCTAACACCATTAAAGGTATTGACATCGGCATCATACAGTTAATTAAAAAAATAGTTAAATCCCTTAAAAACTTTCCTATGCTTAAGCCCTAATTTCACCTTAACCTTTTACTTAAAATATCTAAATCCATTAAAAATCTTTCTATGGTAGGTACGCCTATACATGTGAGCCTACTATAGAATCTATTACAAGAATTTACACCTCGGTCCAAGCGACTATTAATTACCTTTAATACCGTGTTTCGGATCCTATAGGGTTTAAATTGTCAGGAAATATTAATAAAAACTAGGACTATTATCTTGACCTTCCCTCGAGACTTGTTAAGATGATAAATATTAATTATAAGCTTTTGACAACCTTTAACAAAATCTGAAATAATGTAAAGAAGTATGACAGAAATCTGTACAACCTTTTTAATACGAAGATAACGCCCGTTTTTGATGTCTGCAAGTAAATGTAGGTTCCTTTTTCTGATTTCTACTTACTATTTCCTAAAATCATTGCAAGATATATTAGGAATTACTACTTAACCTTTTTAATACGAATGATAACCTTTCGCGAGATTCAAAATAATATAAAAAGCTACTTCGAGTACAATATTCACTTTATGTAATACTATACGGATTAAGCCACCATAACAAAAACCACGATAATACCAGAGAAGAATACAGAAGAAAATACCGATAAATATATGAAATTAGATGCTCAATAAGCTTATATTGTGTCAGCAGGTAATAGGAAAGGCTTAAGCTAGCGAAGCCATAATTTTTCGAGCAGGTACGGGTATTATTTACGGGCGTTAGCGAATTCAAATACGTCTTATAACGCCTAAATGCTACCTACGAAGGATTCTTCAGTTAGTGAAGTTCCTAGTTTACAACTATGATAATTTATATACCAAACTCGCTTATTATATACCCCCAAAATGATAAATTTCTTGATGTAAATAAAAACCCGCGCGATAATCAACCTTATCGATCGTAATTATAGCCATAATTGTCTTTAAAGTTTAAGATGTGGTTCAATGGTTTTAGATTAAAAGCTACAGCTATACTAGAACCAACGAAAGTAAGATTTAAGCGGACCTGTTAACAGTAAAACCTTTCGTTATAATAGTAACAAAACATATTAAATATATAGTAAGACTGGTCATTAGTTAATTTGTTACCCTTTTTCCAAGTGTAATAACCGGTAGGTAATATAACACATCTAATACATTACTATTTCCGGATAAAAATACTTAAACCACATCGCAAACTTCGAGGGTAAAAATACTGTTAACAGCGATGATATCCTTAAGCAAATTGAATAGCATGAAAATAGTACTCTTAGCGCGGATTAATAACTAGCCTATTGAACTTTCCTATACTTTTTAAGTAGTGAAAATCCTTAACTTTACCCTAACTAAGTTCCTAACCTCTTATATGCCTTTAACCTTTGTAATCTTCATGCGAATCATACGTTTCAAGGTATTATGCCAGATACAGGGGCAAAAAGATATTTAATAGAAATGAATTCGTATTATATAGTATTACGAAAGAAAAACACTACTATTACCAAGATTAATTTGAAAATGCTAGTAAGCTAAAGTCAACTTCGGCTTAAACGAATAATTATTTTTATTAGAGAGAACGGTGATTAAACTATTATTATATCAATTAAGTTCCACATCATCAAGTTATTTACCACTTTTTTCTCTTTATTTAAAGGACATAAATACTCTGGATATTCATATTAAAGTTAACGCTAACGAGCTGGTTAAAAACAACCAAAGTTTTCCCTTTACCTTTTAATATTGACACTTATAGTTTCATTTTTAAAGCCCAAAGGTAACGTTATTAAATCTTTACAAGTTAAAAATACGTTAATTATATCGACGGTTTAAGTAACCTACCGTTAATATGTTATATAAAGTCCTAAAGTTTATGGGGTATAATATATGAATGTTAGAATAGTAGTTATTGCATTGCACTAAGTCAACTTTATTTATAGTAAAGTTAACTCTACTAACTGCAAGTTGAGTTTATTGTTGGTGGGCCTACTGTATTGGCTGCAAAGCAAGTATAGTATGCGCCTATTTCACACTAGGGTACGTGCCAAGCAATTCGGCATACAAATAACTGTGCAGACCGGCTAGCGGTATGCCAAACCTAGAATAATACATTCACCACTTGACTACATAAGACTATTGTTACTTCGACTAATCGAATCGATAACTTTGTAACGTCTAAAGCACTACCAACACTGATTAGTGTATATCAGGTTAAGCATAAATAAGTCAAGTAAAAGAAAAAGTTACTTTCCGGTTACGCTTTATGTCAATAATATGTAATGATCACACTAAATACCCATGAGTAAATATAAGGTATCAGGGGGTTTATGTTAGCAGTAGGGTAGCAGAGGTAACAAAGGTGCAATATCAAGAAGATGTTTGTTCGTACTGTAGGATGATTATTAGCCGTTAGGCTATTCAAATATATAGATTGAATACTTAGATTGACAACTGAAGAGCTATGAAGGAAATAATATCTATGTGGTAATGTCCGTGTCCTTATATCCTATGGCCTTCATACCATCTTCAGTACTGGACCGCTGAAGTCGCTGGTCGCTTCCTGCGGTCCAATGTAGCATCGACTGGACCGCTCTTCGGTCCTTGCGGTCCCAACCCTAACCCTGGGTCCTTACCTAAGAGAGATACCTAGCTTGATGTATTGGACATCAGGCTTCTAATAGTGTAGCGGACCGCTGGCCTATTCCATGACCTGCAGTTGGTCCTTGGGTTATAACACAATAGTGGTTAATATAAAAGAAATATTTTTGCGAAGAGCTTTTACTACTATATCAATCTTTACGGTAGTATTTAAAAAAGAACATTAGACTATGCCAGTCTCCACAGTAGTTTAGAGGTAACGACGGTATCATTATTAAAAACACTGAGAAATATTTAACAAAGTTCCTTTTGAAAGACGTTAAGATTGGTTGTCAAAAGTCTCAAAGTTCGACAAGTATTATGGTCCGACCTACTATTATGGACTTAAGCTATGGGCCGTTAGTCAGTGTCATAAGACATATATATGTTGAGGTGCACGATGTTGTGACGAGTTATGTCCTGCCCTTATAGTGTGGTTAGCGTAATCTAGGACGTCTGGGTTATTAGTACTTTTGACATGGTGCAATGGTCAAGATAGCTGACTCACGTCAGCTGATGGAAGCCACACTAACCGGCTTGAGCTTACTTAGTAAGACCATTATACCTACGATGGTAAGCTAATTAGGTGCCAATTGGGGTTTACTATTAAGGCATAGGAGGAAGACTAGAAGAGGCTACAGTGGTTTTTCATAAAGGACCTATGGGCATAGCCAGTGCCCAGCCTGTTACATGCCCTCGCACATGCTATATACGGACCGTGCCTAGACCGCGCTCGGATCGGGCTCTGTATATCCCGTTATGTGTACAGTCACGTAACCTATAGACTTAATAGATAATAGCTTAAGTCTATAACATGCCCCCCTCTTCCTTAAACGTTATAAGAGCCACGGCATCCTACTAGTTAAACGTAGGATACGGGTCGTACCCGTCCAATACGCGGTCTGGACGCAAGTCAGGCGCGGGCCGGTAACGTAACTTCTAACGCGTCGTATAACGTATCGGCCGGTCTGACTCCAGGCTCCCAACACCGTATAACGCGCCCCTTGACATGCTATATAATACATTACTTTTGCCGCCGCTACTGTATAATGCGCCCATTAACATGCTGTATAATATATCGTTTTTACAACCATTACCGTATATCGCGCCCCTTATCGTACCGTATAATGTATAACCCTTATTGATTTTGGTTCGCTTATACCTATAAATACGGCCTCTATTATAGCTACTAAAACTTCCTTTCTTTTTCTTTTACCCCACCAACCTCTCTTTGATTTTTTTACCTGACCGTAATTTTTATAATAACTTTACTACAATTACCTATTTCCGAACCTTATTCAAACTTTTCACTGCCTATTACCTCTTTGTAACCTATTAACCTTTTTTATTAATATAATTAATATGTATAATAAACTTAGCTTAGGTTATATCGCCTTATTATATATAAATATTCTATCGTTCATAATATTTTATAATTTCCTCGCATTATAGGCGACTTGTTCATTTTCGACAATAACGAAGATAAAAACGAACTCCCCTCTTTATAAGCGAAAAACACTTACATATTTGATATTGATCGCTTTTTCAACTCCTACGTACCTTTCATCTACGTTTTCGTTTATCCTACGTAAGGTTGTCGTATGTGCTAGAAAGTTCATAATAAAATAAGTTGAAGAAATTAACCTTATTAGAAATCCTACCGTTAATTAACCCCTTTTTCAATATATTTAAAAGACAAATTTATTCACGATCCCGCCTGGATTATGCGTTTTATTACGGCAATTGATTACAGTTGTTAAAATGTAAATTATATTTTATCCTCCGTTTGTATACTGTCAAAAAATATCCCTGATTATAAACCTCTTTTTACTTTCTCTTTTTTCGAGTTACTTAATTACTTTACTCGGTTTCAAAATATTACCTAAACTTAAAGAGTTCTTTTTGTTCCAGCAATATAGATTGTTACCACCTTCGATATACGTTCCCGTTGCTTATTTTTCCCGGTCCCGCTATTTTTACAATTTCCTCATCGCCTTTTACGAATTCGCTTATTTACAGTAATAAACTTTATTTAATTAACCGTACGTTAATACGTATTTTTTTATACCAGCTCTCTTTGATACCCATGGCATATCCATTCATAAGTTTAACTGAAGTAACGAAAATAATATAATTACATAATGTTGGTAGGCCTTAGACGTTGTAATGTTGTCGATTCGAATTGTCTTCTTCGAAGTAACAGGTGTATTGCAGTAGTCAGATGGTAGATGTATTGTTCTAGGTTTGGCAGACCGCTAGTCGGTCTGCACTGTAAATTGTATGGCCAAGTGTTTGGCCCGTGCTCTAGAGTGAAGTGCAGTGTATTGCACTCAACTTACACCCAATGCGGTAAGTCTCCACAAAGTAATACACTCGTAGTACAGTCAACTTTACTTACAGTAAAGTTAACATATTGCATTGCATGCAATACCATTGCAATACTGTTCCAATACTGGCGGCTTTTTGTTTTGTGCTTGTACGCTAGTGTGGCTTGGCATCAATTGGTAGCAATCTCCAAAATCCCTCTTTTATCCACAAGCTAGACCCCTGTTAATTCCGATCAATTTGTAATGAAAACAACCTTAATTACGGCCCCTTGTAGCCCTTTTGCTTTACCCCTCCAAGGCCTTCGTTCCTCAAATCCCGTGTATAGATCCTTTGATACAGATTTGCGCAAATTAAGTACGTCACCACTTACATACCTTTTACCAGTAATTTAAACTTTAAGTATATCATCACTTGCGTACATTTTGCTAGTAGTTTAAACTGCTATTATCATTACCATTGCCCTGGCGGTCTTTTAATTTGCCGTGGCAACCCTGTTCCTTTATATTACGTGTTGGGCGGTCTACGTATCCCTCGATTAGTATGGTTAACGTATTGCTGTCTACAAACCTTTTCAGGGCGCCATTGGGCGTGGCATTAGTCATGGTATGGGCAGGGTTATCTTTGCCGTTTATTTACCGGAACTTATTATTTTTCCGGGATTTGTATGCCTCTTTTAACGTCATTACTTTTATTATTAGGCGTTTTTTATTGGTCGTACCTAGTTTTGATAGGTATTCGTAGAGGCTTCGGGAATCGGTATACACCACTACAGGGATTGGTAGCAAGCCTAACTGTTTGATGACAATCCTTAATGTGCCGTTAGTTGCTATACCGATGTTGGATCTGTTATTATATTGTAAATTTTAGAGGCTACTACGCTCCGAGTTATACGTTTATATTTAACAGATATCCAGTGTATAAGGTTTCCGGTGATCATGAAATGCCTTTTGAACCTATCCTTGCTAATGAGTATTATTAGGAAGTCTATTTACAATATAAGGTTAGTATTATTGGCAAATAACTCGTTCGTAAAAATTATTAGCTTTGCCTTCGTTAAATTCACAAAAACTATGTTAATTCCTCTTTCCACGTGATATATTTACCACTGGATCCGTTTATTTAACCTTTTAAAGTCTTTATCTTACGGGTCCTGTACCTGTATCGTAATGGAAAGGTCATATGATACCTTCGGTTGATATAGCGTGGCAATGTAGGCCGTACGGGCCTTTTACTTTAGATATCTTTATACCTTTGCCTCGTTAACCTTATCGATAGTTTTTAGGATCGTGGCTTGCCCCTTTTGGCGTAGGCTGATATAAGTATCGGTTTTAGCTTTAATACCATACATACGAAATGACGATCTATTAAAGTTAAGTTATATACCTTTAATTAATGTTTTAATTAGCTTATACGTTTAAAGACCTGACTTTTCGATAATATGTTGTTCCGCCATTACAAATTTAGAATCGCCGAGGAAAAGGGTATCGTTAGTTTGTATGCCTACGATTTCAAAGTTTTTGCCCTTTATAATTAATAGGCAAAGGTTAAATGTTAAAGTCTTTATACCTAGCCTATTTTTAAAGTGTACCTGGTACGTTAAGAACTAATAGACGCTATCTTTAATTATTTCGTATAAAGGCTTGATATAATGTATTATCGTGCCAGCCGGAAACTTGTCCCTTAGTTCTTATGGTAATTTCAACAGTATAATCCACTAAAGATCGGTGCTCAATTACGTGTACGTTTACGTGATATTCCAGCCATTAAGTGTAAACTAATCCTTTTCGCTAATAGTCAAATTGGTAGTAATAGCAACGATTAAACGTTAGCTGATTTTTTGATTTATAGGCGATTAAGTAAGGATTCAGTTTTTACTTTTATTACCATATCTCTAGGCGATTAGCCGTAACTTTTCGTACGGCTGGTCCGTGATTTTGCTTTTAACCTCGTAAACTATCCTCGACTTAAAGATAGTGATATTTTACCCTTTAAATTACGTTAACGGTATAAACTATATTACCATCCGTAATAAGAGGTCGTTAATTTCTATTTGGTTACTCTTTTTTTAAAAGGCTTGCTTAGTATGTTAATAATGCCTTCGACATGTAGTTTGAGGATAAGTTTAACGTTAAACTTTTCATTTTAAGATACCCATACCATTGTATATACCATGTTAGGCCTTTAATCTCCATTTTCCTTTTCTTTCGTGTATATTCTATTTTTGGTTGGTTTTTTACATCGTTGACGTTTTATCAGCTTGTTAATAGTCGGCTCGGAAGGTTTATGTTAATTGATTTGCTCGGCTCGGAGGTTATCTACGTTAAAATCTTCATCAAAATTAAGGGTTTTTCTATACGGCTCAACTTATATGACTCGGAGAGTTATAGGGTCGTTAACAGTTTTAACTACCACGTTTGAGTTGGTAATACTTAAGATTTTATACGGCATATCATATTTGCCTAGTTTACGCTACGTGAAGACTTTAATTTAAAGGGGGAGTAAAAGTACGTTTGTTATTAAAGGTCTGTTTTTAGTATAAAGGGTATTATTGACCTGGCGATGTGCTAATTCTTTTCTCAGTTACTTTAGTACTTTGCTATATGCCATAATACACTTTTAGGTACTTAATGATGGCAGTGATTTAGCTATTATACGTGGGTAAGCTTAAAATACCAGAATAGTTAGTATAAATCCGTTAGGGCTAATAGTATCGTTAAACTCTTTCACCACCATTTAAAGTCGTGCCTTTTAGTTTGTAAAACTTCCTATTTCCAATGTTAGGATATTGTAAGCCCTTCGCAGGAGTTCTTGTGCCCTTTCCACCTTGCCAATACCCCAGTAAGCTTCCACAGGGACCATGTTTCCTTCGCCTTAATGGTCTTGAGGAACTTGGCGCCGTGAAAAGCCGTAGCGGAGTCCACAACGTGAAGTACTGATTTACTGTACAGATAAAACACGTCTACGAAGATTTTCGAATTAAAGTCCTGGTTTTTCTTTAATGTAAACTTAAACTTTAAGGGAGCTTAGGAGTATATCTAGCAGTGGTGGCAAAGGCGTTTAACTGCCTTTAGTGCTAGTAAATCTACATTTTCGTAATAAGTTGCCTTTAAGACTTTACAAAGCCTGTTAGTTACCGGGTGGTTAAACCTACGATGTAATTGACGAAGTTTTACCTCCGTTAAGTTTAACACTATTACCTTTGGTCCTTAAAGATAAAACCAGAAATGCCTCCACTTAAGGTTAAGTAGAAACTTCTTACCATCTTTAATATATATTAGCTTATTAGTTTAAATATTAACGTCAACGTCGAGGCTTTGTATATCTTTAAAGTGAAGGAGGAAAAGAGTAAGGAATTCCAAAATGTGGAAAATAACAAGGTTAATAATAGGTTTTACTATCGTCGATCCCAGTGAAAATATCTTTTTCTCAAGGCTAAAGCCAACTTTGGCCTTATTAGCATTCGCGTAGTTAAGTTTTGTAGCAGTATCTGTATCCCTCCGCAATGTGATGTACTTCAAATAGCCTTTTATTAAGTACCGTACTGCCTCTGTATCTGGTATAATCCCTTAAAAGATTTACTCCGTGTACCGGTCTTAAATGGTAAAGAGGTATGTTAGGCTAGAGATTTTATCGTTATAACGGCAGTAGGGGTTTTTACCTGTAAAGAGGTATAAGAATGTGTAGTCGGTTAGTTATTACGTGGCTTCCGGGATAATACCAGTGTTAGTGCTATTATTTTCGTGTTAGCCGATAGCTTTCGGCTTGTTTTCCTCCTCCATAACTTCACTTCCATTAAATCACGTAATACGCTTTATATAATCCCATTTTAAAGCAAAGGGGTACTACGTATGGTATATAACCTGTTTTACGTTACGTTCGACGGTAGTGTGGCGTGTAAACCAATATCGTTATTTACCGTAAATCCAACATTTTTTAGTGTTGAAGTTAAATTTATTTAGCCCGTTTGAAGATTTCGAGGAAGATAAATACCATTTTTCGTAGGTAAGGATCCGGACCTTTTGTTAACCATATTTACCAGGTCGTTCGTATCGTCGATTAATGTAGTAAAAACTAGAAGGATTTTTTTCGTTACCGAATTTCGGAGTTTATGGGTATATACTAGTCGAGCTGAAGACTTGAATAGTTACGGTTGTAAACGAGAAACGCAATTGACTAAAGAATTCTTTCTAGGTGGTATTAGGGCATTGCAAAGCGTATTCAAACTTTTTGTAGCTCGTAACTGCTTGCCGGGCCTATTGGCGTAAGGTGCTTTCGCTAGCTTCCACATTTCCTATTACTTATTAGCAAAGTATTAGCCTGTCAAGCATCTGGTTTAGAAGGTTCATCTTACTTTCCGACTCTTTTTTATGATCTAATATGTAAGACTACTTGATGATATTTCAGTCCGTATGATACTAGACGAGGTTGATATCGTATTCGAAGTGGCCTTTTATGCCATCGTAGATTTCGCGGAAAGAGGTATAATTCATCAGGTATCGGAGGTAGTAGTCCTTATCTTAACCGGTAAGAATACGTCATACTTCTCTTTTCCTCCCCAGATCTTGACGAACGTGATGATTTCCGTACAGTCCGTATCTTGTATGGGGACGCGCTAAGGTAAAAGTGTAATATACTGGTTGTAGGGATCTTTTTCACTTGACTGGAGAAAGTATTGAGGTTGCTATTGGTGTTGGTAGGCAGGATATTTACCTTTGGCCGAGTTTAGAAGGAAAAAGCCAGTGGTTGTACCTATAGTCGTCTTACGTGTAAATCCGGTTCTTCCTTAACTTGACTGTTGAAACTGTATATATTGAGGAGCTTAGGAGAAATGGTCTAGTGTTATCCACTGTGGAAAGGTTGGCGATAATCTTTTTGATGTTGAGGGGTTCGGCGAGGCTTTTGCTTAATAGACTGGTGGATATGAAGGCTTAAAGGTTGTAGATTTACTAATTCCTTTTGGATAGATTTTTGTAAATGTGTGTATAGTCGTTGTAGGTTATTGATACTAGCAACCTCTTTCTCCTTAACTAAGGTTTATTAGGGGTTTTTATTTGTAATGCACTCGTAAAGTACGTTGGCGAGGTTGCTGTCTTTACCGATTTTTAAAGGTAGTGAAATCCTTCATCGGCGTAAGTTAGTCCTTAACTTGACTTTAACTGACTTTTTTATTTTTTTCTATATATTTAAACTTTAGTCCCTAAAAAACTCGGTATAGTCGTAAAAGGATTTAATACTCGTATTTTAATCGTTGTAGGCGATGTCGAGGATGAAGTGGCTGACGTAGTTGGTGAGGTGTTTAGGGGTAAAGTCTTTAGTGGCTTCGGTGAACTAGAGTTCTTCGTCGTAGTGTTTTTCGAAGATGTCGAAATCCCTAATGGCCTTCTTTCTGGCAGAATTGGTGACAGATTTAAACTGAGCGTTGGCGGAGGCCATTTTGGAGTTCTGGCGGGTGGAAGGCTTGGTGGTTCACTTGATGATCTAGGGCGTAGGAATTTGGCGATTTGGGGCGTGTGGACTTGGTGTTTTTGGCGTAGAGTCGCGTGGGAACTTGGCGACTTGGCGAAAGGTCGCGCAACGTAGCTTTCTTGGCGCGACTTGTCGATTTTCGGTGTTTTTGCTTAGGGTAGCAAACTTGACGATTAACGTAGCGTAGGGAGTGAAAAGAGTGAATTAGGGCAAAAGTTTGGTATAGGAGGTAAGGTCAGAAGTCGTTGTTGGTGGTGCAGTTTGTTTGGCGTAGGGACTTAGTCGTTTTTCTTGCTATTTGCAATAGTAGTACCTGTAATAGCAATTGACTTAGCCGTTTGCTAACTTTCTAGCTTGGTGATTTTTGAGACTTTTAGCGGTTAATTTTAACCACTTTAAGAAGGATTAATAAATATTTCTTGGTGTTTTCGAGTAGCGATACCATTGCTCATTTATAGACCGCTGTGAAAAACCGACGTAGCTTAAAAATCTTTTTAACTAACTGCCGTAAAAAACCGATGTAGTAGTAGAGGCCCTTCGTAAGAATTTTCCCTTTACCTTGCGCAATTATAAAGCATAACCGAAAAGTAACTTTTTCTTTTACTTAGCCAATTGGTGTTTAACCTAATAATTACTGATAAGTATTGGTAGGTCGTAGACGTTGTAACGTTGTCGATTCGAATGGTCTTTTTCAAAGTAACAGGTGTATTATAGTAGTCAGATGGTGAATGTATTGTTTTAGATTTAGCAGACCACTAGCTGGTCTGCATTGTAAATTGTATGGACAAGTGCTTGGCCCATGCCCTAGAGTGAATTGCAGCATACTGCACTCGATTTACACACAATGCGGTAAGTTTCTACAAAGCAATAGACTTGCAGTACAGTCAACTTTACTTATAGTAAAGTTGACCTACTGCACTGCATGCAATACCATTGCAATACTGTTCCAACACGTAAGCTATATTTTTCATAATTAATATCAACTAAGGTTTATGAAGTGTAACAAACGACGTTTAAAGACTAACCGTAGAAACCCCAATTTACCCGTATTTTATTTGTTAACTTTAATTAAAAGCGAGTTTATCGGGCAGATCAAAACCGGGCGAAAAATCGTATCCGGGCCGACCGCGTTACCCGGATATAAACTAATATATTATAATCTCTAGTATTCCATTCAAAAGGTCGTTTTCCCTTCTTCGCCTCACGTTAACTGTTATCGTCGGTCTTTCTTAATACTCGTTCCGCTTAACGTTACCCGTTATCATCGATATTGTTTCACTCCCACACCGTCCTTCGTTAACCCCTCCCGTCGGCGCTAATTAATACCTGCTCCGCTCTACGCCACCCGCCCTTACCAGCCTTTTCCAATATCTGAGGCTAGTAGTAATAGGGTTTCCAACATTAACAGCGCTATTATTCGTAAAGATCTAATAAAAATAATAATACTAA
The DNA here is from genome assembly GCA_038502455.1 of Anisogramma anomala. Lineage (NCBI taxonomy): Eukaryota > Fungi > Ascomycota > Sordariomycetes > Diaporthales > Gnomoniaceae > Anisogramma > Anisogramma anomala. The sequence continues at coordinate 29,339,528 of JASMMZ010000002.1, read as the reverse complement.
ATATGTAAAACTTTAATAAGTCGTAATAAAAGTTGCCTTGCGGTTGGATATTTATCTAAGGAAGCCGGACAATATATATTCGGCTCTATTTGTCGTATTATACTATAATAATAATAATAAATTTTCCCTTTTTTATAAATATTATACTATTTCCGAAATAAAGGCAATTCGCTTCGCGTAAATTACTTAATATATACTCGACGTTGATATCGAAATACCGGGCTATTATAAATCCGAACGTCCCCCTATTCCGCTTCGAACTTATCTAATGTTTTAATATTCTAATAATTCTCTAATGATTTTCACTTAGATTTATTATAACCTTTTTATTCAATTAATATATAACGAATTCCACCCCACCCCATTTTTACCTCGAAAATTCCTCAAACTTCAAATTCTTTATATATACCTTTTCTTATATTATTAACGATGAAAACTAATTTCAGGCGAATATTAAATAATATTCACGGGGGAAAAAGTTCTGTACTTACCCATTTAACCAAATCTACATAAAATATAAGGTATTTATCAATAATATTTCAAACGATATTTGATAGGTTTAAAAGGTCAACGACCTGATAATATTATAAAGCTAATCGAGCTTTGTACTTGGGCGATCAATTTTAATATTACTTAAATTAAGATAAATCTATTTGCCTACCTTATATCATTTCACCGGACGTCGTTAACGGTTTGTATCGGTAAGGTCTCAAGCTTATAAGGTTCACGTGAACTAATATTTTTGAAGAGTAATCAGGATGTTTGTTATTGTAGTATAAAAGATGATAGATCATTCAAGAAGAAGCATCCAGAGGTGTATGCCACAGATAAGGGCTTATAAGCCCTCTACTCAAAGCATATCACTCTAGAATATTTCTAGACTGATCCACGCATTGCCGTCGGTTTGTAATAGTCATTTCAGACCGATTTATACGTAATGCACTTTGCGCCTTATAAAAGTGCAGCCTGTAGCGTGACACGTTACTGTGTACCCTATAGGAGTATACTTTATACTATAGTGCACTATTACTTAACCTATGTATACTATCTATAAGGGTATGTAGTAATATCCACATAGGCAATCTTTTATTTTTTTCCCTTGTATACTATGTACCTATAGCCTAATAGTAATAGTATTATTGTAGTATTAATTGTAAGAGATCTAAATTAGTAGTTTTGGTAGTGATGTTCTTGTTATAATATTAATTGTAAAAGGTTTAAATTATCAAGTTCGGTTAGCATTAATAAAATTTAGCTGAGATGGTTATTGTAATTCGGGTTTAGTTCGTATAGTTAAATAGGGGTTATATGGTTGATGATAACGATTTTCGTGATATCTGATAGGGGTAGTTACGCAGTAGTGATTATGTAGGAGTGATTACATAGAGGTGATTACGTAGAGGTGATTACGTAATTACATGTTAAGTTAGTATAAAAAGATACATTATTATTGGTTTAGGTAAAACTTCCTTTCTTTCTCTTTTAAAGGCGCGTAGTTTAAGTAAATATAAGTCTCTTATTTTAATTTAACCTTTATCCTCATCAAATAAACCAAGCTGTATCCCCCTTTTACATTTGTTTATTTAAGTTAAAACAAGCCATTCCTATTGGTAGGTTATTTGACTATCACCTATTATTAACCTCTCTAAATAGATGCCGCGTAACAATCGGACCGTAAGACGTCGTTTGACATGTAAGCGGCGGCGTGTTAAAGTAATGTACTTGTGTCCGTAACCTTAAACCATTAATAAACACGCCTTACGTATCGTTTATCGCATTCGCGACCGCGAGTAAGTCTGTTAGCGATTGCTACAAAAGCGGGGGCCATTCGACTCTCTATTACCGTTACGAATGGACTGATAGCTCGTACGCTCCCGTTACGGTGAACCTAAAGCCGTAGGCCTTAGACGTGTTATGCTCCCACCTGCTTTTTAGTAAGTTTAAACCGAATTGTAAAAGTTTTATTTAACAAAAATACACCGTTCGGAACAATTCGAAAAATAAATAGTGGTAAGTAATTAAAATAAGCCGATGCTAATTAGTAATAGGAGTTAACCAGCGGACCAGGGAGACGGCAACCGCCATCGTCGTTTAGAAATGGGACCTAGGTATATACTATGTAGGCGAATTCGACGACGTTATCATATATCTTCGCAAAAAAGGTAATCCCTTTTTTATACCTTTACCTAAGAGCATAACCAATAAGGTGTAAAGCTATATCCTCGCTGGCACTAATAATATAGTTAGTGGTGATGGTGGTGGCGTTGACATAAAGGGGTAAAACGGTAGGGAGGACAGTAAGGACGCAACGGCGTCATCTTTTCCCTTTAATAATGAATAAATTCCCTAGAATCGGGCCGGCGTACCCGGCTATAGTGTAATACGTTATATAGTAATTTTATAGCTTTTCATAAAACAATTGTTAAAAGTAATAAATGTAACTTTGAATATATAATTAAAAACGTAATATGCTAGATTGGATGCAATGTCGTAGAATTTTAAAAAAAATCAAAAAAATCGGGGATCGGAACAAATGGTCGTATTTAATAAAGATAAAATCGGGGATCGGAACAAATGGTCGTATTTAATAAAGATAAAATCAGCGATCGGCACGAATAATCCGTTTAAACAGTGGTAAAACGGAAATCAGTGTAAAAGGCATCGATAGGCCGATCTGAGTTAATGAAAATTAGTATAACGTAGTAGTCTATTAGGGTTGTAAAACCTTTTTAACAACCTTAATAAATAGAGTACCTATAAATATAAAGGTTTTTAGTACGCCGTTCAATGTGGATTTGTCATTACATTTGCTGGGTTTAATTTATTATTAATTCATCTGGTTTACTCGATTTCCCATTGTTCGTACAATTGAGGTAAAGTTATAATGTCAATTATTAATCTATTCCAATTTATAATACCCAATTTAACAAGGCACTTATAAAGCGAAAAAAAGCTAGTATAAACGATAAGAGTAATAAGGCGTAAGCTAGGGTTAAAAACTATTATTCAGATTGTTATCGCTATAATAATACCTAAATCGAAGCTTTTAACCAGACCATAGATTTCGGGAATTAAGATGTTTTTCTCAATCCTGTTACACTTGGTAAATTTTTAATTAATAATGTTTTTTTAAACGTAAAGTCGGTTGGAGTCGGCATTTCGTTAACTAAAATTAAAATAAAGTCGATATGTAAACTATAGTCGTTATTATTAGCGAAAAAGACGTTAATAAAAACAAATAACTCTATAATACTTATATTTAATGATACGAATTATAAATAGAGTTCAGGATTATTTATTTGCTTCAAAAAACGTTTATTAAGCGTTTAATACGTATTATCTATCGGGTCGGTTTTATATAATGCGGCGACCGAAAAGATGAATACCACCTTGTATTATGTTATAAAAATAATCCAAACGTCGCGTATACATTAATATTTGTATTCGTCGGCCCGTTTTATATTATCCAAAACGATAAAGGCAACTTTATTTAGCTGCGTTTTGTACGTAAGGCTTAAAGTACCGTTTCGAAGGGTAATAGTAACGTTATTAAAATCGATTACATAGTTTTCCATTAGGTACGCTTTAAGTTTAGCTTTTAAAATGGCTTTTAAAAGTTTCCTCTTTTTAAATACAGAAAACGAAAAGTTATATAACTTTAGGTTATCGTTTATTTACATACTCGTAAATACAAAAACCTTAAAACGGGCTATTAATACTAATGGGAACGGGTCGAAGATAAAGCTAGTCATTTTGAGTCATTTTTTTATATTTTTTTATTAGTTATTATATTAGTAAATACCGATTTTAGTTGAATTGTAAAATGGTTTTATAATGTATAAAATCGTATTAAGTAGGTGGTATTACCTAAGGTTTTTAGGCATGTCGATATAAATCCATCGTTCAAGTCATTTTTTAAATTATGTGTAAGTCTACTTTATATTTCGAAATTCGATATATAAGTTATATAAATCGTTAAGGGAGGTAACGAAAGTAAAAATAAAGCGATAGTTAATCCATTATAACGTAAGTAATTAGGTTATAATATTATTTTTTCCTTTGTCGTTATATTCTTTTACAACTAAGCGGTTTTTCCCGTAAGGTTTTCCGGTCTTTTCTTTAACCTCATAAATGAAACGATTTGGAAAAATTCTGTAAATACCGTAAATAATCAAATTGCAACTTTTAAAACAAAATACGCTTTAATCGATTAGATTTGATAGTTCCGTTTGGGTAAATTATGCGAATAGGGTACCTGAGATAGTAATAATACCTTCGCGACGAAGTTTTAAGCTAAGCTTACGGTTTGCCATTTCCTTTTACGTAATAAAGGAGTCTGTGGTAAAGTTTTCAAGCTGTTTTTTTAATTTTCGAGCCGAGGGGGCACCTTTAGCGGCGAGGTTTTAACAGTGTTAGTACAAATAGGTCGCTTTTATATAGCTTAATCGGTTTAAATTCGCGTTTTAAGAGTAAGGATAAAGTTAGGTTCGGTTTGAATTCGCTATCTTGGATAATCTTTTACAAGCAGTTCTGCTCATCTAGTGGTTTCGGGCTGTTCTTTTCCACCTTTCTTTTATATTCATGTACCATTATCCAACAAAACGAACTCGTTCCGTTTGGTAAATTAACGAGTACATCATAGCCTTCAAATCTGTTAATTAATTAAAAGCCAATCTATTTATTTTTCGGTTTTCAAATCAAAACTTTAAATCACAATGGTAAAACTAAAACGCCAGTTTTATGTTAGCTATTCCTTGAGGCCAATACTTCAAATAAATAGTTTTTTATTCGTAATAAGCGTATTGCCGCTATATCTTTAGCTACAGTATTAGCCTTTTACACTATAAATAGTGATAAGGCAAAATCTTTATAAATATTTAAGTAGATACTAAAGATAAAAAGCGTAAGAATAAATCCACTTAGTCTAAAAGTATTATTAACGGCGTTCACCATTATTTCAAGGATATATTTCTTGGAATCAATCCCTTTTAGGTTTCTTAACAATGTTATATACGCTTCTTTAGTGATTTATAATATCGTTTTCACTTTTTCATACCTTATAGGGCTTTTACTAGGATTTATTTGTTTTTATTACCGGTTATCCGAACCTGTATACGTTATTTGGTAAAATTAAAAGTCGTATTGGCGTCGTACGTAATCCAATCTTAAGGCACTAGATAAACTTTTAACTTATAATTAATTAAAACGTCCTAACAATTTATAACAAAGGCGTTTCGTAAAAATTTGATAGCTTAAAATAATGTTATCGTATCGACGACGTAACTAACCGGTTAACTATTTAAATATATAATATTAATGATTAATCTATAGTTAAAGTCTACATAGTCTTTAAGGCGGAATTTAAACTATCGTAGGGCCTATAAATGCAGCTGGAATTTATAGCAAAACTTTTCGAAAGCTTTAAATACATCTTTCTTTATATTTATATAGCCTACGACGTAAAGCAAACGTTTAATGCGTTTTATAACTAAGTATCCGAATCGCTGGTATAAAACCCGTAATTTTAAATAAGTTAAGTAAATAGCCTTATTTATACGTATATTCGGAAAAAACTATAAGTAGTTCAACTTAAGCTGAAACAGTACAAATACATTATTTAAAGCGCAGATAAATTAGTTAATCTTATTTTAAACCTTAATGCCGAGCTTATTTATATTAGCCAATAAAAGCAAAAATAGTATTTCAAAATCTATTACGTAAAACTCAATCGGTTCGAAACGCGTATTTACAAAGACCGTTTCCAACGACGTTGTTTTACCTTTACTAAATAAAACCTTTCGATATTTTCCTATTCGATTTAACTGAAACTTCGGAAATTTCGCCGCAAATACGTCGAATTATCATCTCCAGGTTATCGAAATTTCGGCCACGTTAGTATCAGGCATAATACCTTGAAACCTGGTTTCGTATCTATTAGAAAGGGTGAATTACGACGTTATATAGGTGTTAAACACTTTATTTACGTAGTTTAGGTTTATAATATATACGAAAAAGGAATTTTATGAGTATTCAAAGATATGTTAGACGTTATTATCGTCGTGGGCTGACAGTTAGATATTATTATATTTAAGGTCGTTTTTTCCGGATATTTTTTCGTAAGGGTAGGCATCGGATCCGTTATTTGTATCTTTCCTTTCGGCTACGTATATTATAAAGTTAACTTTTATCGTATCCTTAAAATGACACTCGGCTTAAAATTATCGTTTGGTCCGAATTTTTTCGTAAGCAGGGTGCTTTGTAAATTAATAGCCGACTTTACCGTATATAATATATTGTTTTTATAAACCTGTAAGGCTTCGTACTCTTTTTGGTAAGTATTATTATGATTTCGGTACGTTATTTTCATTTTCGAACAATCGTCCTTGTCTTTTATTACCAAAGTTTTCTCTTTTGTACCTGTATTTTAGGCGTTCGTTTTACCTCGGGTAAACCTTGAATTTCTGGTTTAAAACGTGGTAAATTGTTTGGACGAGGTTTGTTTTGATAATTTGGCTTTTGCCTTTGGTTTTATTAGCTACAAATACTAATTCAAAGCACTCCTATCAGCGTATAAATATTTTAAGCGATATTTTAAAGTTCTTATAAAAGGCCTTTAGGTCTTTTTCTAGTCTAAAACATATAAGATTAAAATTTGGGTTTTAGTGGTAGACTTTTGTCATTATTTAGATAAATAGCTTATCACCTTAGTATTTCGCTTTAAAGGCTATCTAATACTTTCGAAACTTAGCTAATAAGGCGGTAAGGGTTCCTACGGGTTTTTATCGGCGTGTTTTTATTATTTTTTTCGGATTCTCAAGTTGTACCAATTTAATCTTTATCGTCAAGTTTATAATTGATTTTTCATTGAGGTAGGACTTCAAACGTTCATAAAACTTTAAAAATATATTGACTTACATAAGGTGATATATATACCACTTTTTAACTTATTCGAAAAGTTCATGAGATAAAATAATATGGAATTAAAATAGCTTAATATCTAATTATTTATACGTATTAAGTATCGCGTGTATTTTGTTATGAAGTACGTCGTACCGTTCGCCGTTATAATTGTTATCATTATCTCATAGCCTGAAAAAATTAATTAACTTTATTAAATCACTTTTATCCGTGGGGAAGCGATGCGGTAAGGGGTTGCGATAAGGATCGTAGTTTGTAGGTATCAATTTGTAAGGCACGTATTAGCGTTTTACGCAGTTCGTCATTTCCATGATCGGGCTATTCTCTATTTTCTAGCCGATTCATTCGTGGTCGATCGGGTTGTTTTCGGTATTTCAACCGCTTTCGCTATAGCTAAGCGAGTTATTTCCAATGTTTAGGAAGTAGTTCGGTATTTGGTTTTATTTTATAGAATATATAGGTAAAAGGGTGTATTATACTTATGAGGTAGATAAAAATTATAATCGTCTTTTCTCTTAGGCTCTTTATTTTTAACTTAGGGTATAGGTATAGTATTCGGTCTTTTTACGACTCGTCTTCGTTATTTTAATAATAGTCTTTTTTACTTCGAAAAGTAATACATTTTTATAAATTCTGTTAAGTACAAATCTTTATCCTTTTAATTTGGTATATCGACGAGTTATACTATTTCGAATAAGGTTTTCGTAAAGCGGTCATTCCTATCTTTTAGAGTATTAATACTTTTAATTCGTAGTTAGAGTTGTAAGGTTTTCATAATGACAAGATTTACCATTTATTATATATTTAACGTTGAATTCCAAAATTTGTTATAAAAATCATTTAACAAGTTACATCATTGGGTTTTATTTTTTTTAGTAACGGAATATAATATTCAAAATGCATATATTTGCTGTATATAGGTCGAAATTCTTAATTAATGAATCGATATTATTATCCTAAAAATATAGGTCAATTTCGTATATTATAGCTTTTTTAATTCCTATATTTTCGACCGAAAAGTTAAAGTTAACGTTGGCTTTTTTAAAAAAGTTGGTTTTGAGGTTATGACTATAAGAGTTTTAGGAAGGTTTCTATACGTATTTAGTATACAAAAACGGTTTAAATTAGTAATTCCGAACCGTGGTAAATTTCAAGTATATTCGAATTCTAACGTTAAGGGTAATACATTTTATAAGTAGCAAATATAAAGTTAATAAAATAATTGAAATGTTTAAAATAAGGTTTACTAATATTTATTAGTATGAATAAACTTTAAACGATGAATCAAGGGTAATTATATACTAATTAAGCGTTTTAAATTAGTTTGGTTAGCGTTTATCAACGCTATGTAAGCCAAATGACTCGGAAAAACTTAAACGTTATAAAAATTAATTTAGGATACGTAAGGCGAACGCGAAAAGGTAAAAAAGACAAAGGAAGTGTAAGGAGAATAAAGCAAATGAAAGGTGTAATTATGGGGAGGTATGTTATATAATCTGGTGTTTAGTAGTCGGTTCGAATTAGTTTATCGTAACCGAACTTGGTAAAGCAATCGGTTTGGTTGCTTTGTACGCAACCTCTTTAGCTAGAGCGATCGGTTCAGATAGAGGTGTCGTAATCACTTTTAAATTAAGGGAACGATTTAAATGTCGAAATCGGATAGATCCGAACTAAAGGTTCCGAAACTTGGTGGTTTTAGCTTACGTAGCCTAATACGTAACAAGACGCTTTTCAAAAAGTGCCCGGGTATATTAAAACGCTAAATAAGGGTTAATGATAGCATAACGGAGCTTCTAATAAATAAAACTTCAAATAAGGGTTGATTATATCGTATTAAAGTTATTCTTTCTAAAGTTACTTAGTTTTTACAGTTATCTATACATCGGAGTGTAATTTTTGTAAAGACGAAGTTTTAAAATGCAAATAATTGGAATTGTTATAATATCCCGCTGTAGGTATTTAATATATATCTGTTTCTTCTTTTCTAGGCTATTTGTAGTCGACCGAGTTGACTATTGATTAGTGTTGGTAAGGTTTTAAACCTAAAAGGTTTACGTAAACAAATGTCTTTAAAAAGTAATTGGGATACTTGGTATTGTAATATAAAAGATAATAGATGATTTAAGAAGAAGCATTTAGAGGTGTATGCTACAGGTAAGGGCTTATAAGCCTTCTACCTAGAGTGTATCACTCTGGAATACTTCTTCTAGACCGATCCACGCATTTCTATCGGTCTGGAATAGCAATTCCAGACCAATCTATGCATGATGCACTTTGCGCCTTGTAAGAGTGCAGCCTGCAGAGTGACATGTTACTGTGCACACTGCAGGAATGCACCTTGCAATACAGTGCACTGCTACTTGACCTATGTATACTATCTATGAGGGTATATAGTGATATCCACAGTTTGTTATTATCTTTATTAATTATTATACATATGTTATCGCCGCCTAAGCTAACTTTTTACTTTCACGTAAATATACCAAAAACGTAACTATTCGTTCTGCCATACTAGTCGGCAACTTTGTATCCCTATTTACCTTCAAAACTAGGCATATTTTATATTCATTTTTCAGCCGGTTTATGTTAAAATCGGTAACCGTCGATTTCTGGTTTTTTAATATAAATCAATAAACGTATTGATATAATATCCAGTTATATTACGAAAAGGTATTGTCGATTCGGAAATACATTTAAGACTTTTAATTTATACATTTGATATCGTTATATATTTATAAGTAATACGATGTCGATAGAAATTACTTAACCTTTATTATAAATATAAATCTGTCTTAAATACGCCTATTTAATACGAATTGTGGTCGCTAATAATAAAAGCCGGAAATCTATAAAATCTCTACTATATATTCTGAACAAGTTCCCTATACTTATTGGCGGTTATAAACCATATAAATTCGAATTGAATTAACATAAAAACCGATCCGTAAAGCCTAATGAATACCGAAGGTCTTTGTTAGTAATTAATAAGTGTTATGACCCAGACAGCAGTTGGGTTAGAAAACGGGCCAGTATGCAACTATGCTACTAAGAAGCTTGAAGTCTAATATATCAGGTGGAGAACATCTCTTATAGCAGCCATGATGACTAAGCAAAGTCACGTGATGGGTCATGAAGGATCATAGCGATTCAAGATGATCCAAAGAATGAAAGATCATAGCGATCCAGTATGATGCAACCCCAGATAATACTGAAGACGGTATGAAGGATAAAAGATATAAGGATACAGTTAGCACCACATAGATAGTATTTCCTTCATAGCTCTTCAGTTGTCAATCTAAGTATTCAGTCTTAGTATATTCTGAATATCTTCACGGCTTTTGATTATTATCTGCACAGTTGCAATATTATTGACTCAGCACCTCTACTACCTTCTTGATAATATAAACCCTCTGACACTTTTTATATACTCACAGGTATTTAGTGTGATTATTACAATAAGTCGACTATAAAGTTAACGAAAATATATAACTAATACCAATTTAAAATATGAAAGGGTTAAAGAAAGCCTTATTATAAGGTACTATAAGGTTTAATATCATTACATTATATATATATTTAATATAAACGTTGAATACCTACGATTTTCCCCTTTCAATAGTAATCCTGTTAAAGGATTCGAAATGAAACGGTTTTACCCAGATAACCTATAATAAACGAATCATAGGTTTGTTACAAGAATTTCATCGTTCAAAATTCCTAAATCGATATCTATAATCGGTTATAGTAACGTAACGTACTCCGTAAATTAATCCCATAATTCGTAATTTATACCAAATATCTTGTCTTAACCGAAAAGCATCTAACGCCTTAGAAAACCGCTAATAAGTGGACTTCATATAATATGTCGTTTGCCATTTCTTAGTTTTACAATTCCGTAAAGATATTCGCCCCAAAAATATGGTAACCACTTAACATTAACGAAGTTAATGGGTTTAATATGGGCCGAGCCCGCGGTAATATTATAATTACCGAAGTTTCGGTATCCCCCGGCGTTATTCCGGTTAACGACCCAGGCGCAAGCCGGGCCTGGGGCGATTTCTCTAATATCGATACCACGAAATCCTCCGGATTTCCTTTGAGATATATTTTATTCCGATATGGTAATTAAGTCTTCATTTAAACAAATTTATTTGTATATCCCACTATATTATACGTTTTCATAATATATAAATTTGTTATTACCATATTTAACATGATAATAGAAATGCGCGGAAAACCTTGTATATGACGATTTTTATCTTTGAGTTTATCTTATAATTTACGGGTTAATATATTTGGGCGAGCGCTTTAGGTTAAAGTCCGGTATCGTAAATATTATTAAAAAAGCTAAAAATAACTGGAGCTTATTTAGCTTGGCGTTCCGGAATTAAATGTGGTAAGGGAAAATATTCTAATGCTTTATAATCCGTTAGCATCTTAAATAAGATGCGAATGTTACGTAATTCCAAATATTGTATTTTCAAACAGTATATTACCGCAAAAAGCCTCCTATTTTAAATATTTTAATTAGGCTTCGCGTCAGTTAATCGTATCAAATAATAAGTTATTAACTTTCAAATGCTATCTTCGTTTCGTTACATCAAATACCCTTCTAACGCCGTTTCCGAGTAATCGGTTTTCACTACCGTTAACCGATTTAGATTCTAATATAACAAAATCGAAGTCGTAACAAAGGTATTTTTTAAGGTTCAGAATATATATTCCTCCCACTTCATCTAAGTTCAACGAATTCCTTATTTCATTAATCGAACGAAATAATTAGCGAAATCGAAGAAATTACTAATAAAGTCTCAATAAAGGTAAATAAAACCTAAAAATCTTTAAACTTTCCGAATATTATATAAAAACTTTTATTCGCGTATTACCCAGACTTTTTTGGAGTCGGCCCAAATACTTATGCTAACCGTTACGATAAGAACTAAATACTTTACCTCCTTAACTACGAAATCACACATCTTTAAATTTAAGTTGAACCTAATATTACGAAGGTGTAATAAACTATACGAACTTTCAATATATAATTATACTTAGTACCGGAAAAAAAATACTAAAACGTCGTTGAAGTAATTGATAATTAAATTATTTAAAATATCGCCGAAATTTCTGTTAACCTAAAAGAAGTAACTAACTATTCGAATAATTCGAAACGTATACGAAGAACCTTTGATTTTTTTCATCCGAATATAACTCGGATGCGGTAAAGTACGTTCGAATATCCAACTTCGTAAGTTACGTAGACTTCGAAAACGCGCATAAGGTTTCCTTAATTAAAGGTAAGGGAAAACGATCCTATTTGGTAATTTTATTTTATATCTAGTAATTGATATTGAACCAATATCCTCCCCCCGATTTAGAAATTAATAGTACCGGCGCCACTGCCGATAAAGAATTCGCCCGAACCAAACTCTTATTTATTCACTCCGTAACTTAACGTTTAAACTCGAAAAGTTAAATTCATAACATCAAATAGAGTAATCCCCATAATTGTTTTAATAAAGATTCATGTTAGTTCGGTTTGATATAAATATAATAGTTAAGTTTTCCCCTATATAAGGGTAAGGTAATAATTTTTTTAGTCAAATAGGTTACGAAACTTTGCCAATTTTGGTAAAAAGAAATTAATTCTTTTCATTTTTTATGATGATTGGCGCTATCGCTTGTAAAATCCGCATCATTTTGTTAAAAATTGTAATAAAAGTTAATTACGACTAATCCCCCATACTTGATATTATCCGTTAAAAGCGGATTATTAAATTAATAAAAACCGATTTTATAACGCTTTGTATATTCCCCTTCTTAAGTCGTATTATTACCATATCGATTACTAATCCTCTTTACCTATAAATCACCAAACGATTATTGCTAACGTTTAAAATCACTTGTTAATATCGCATCCAAGACATCCTAAAATTTATATCTCGCGCCATTTCTTGAATAATATATATTAATATCTGGTTCGATTATTGATCAAAATTTATACGAAACTTGACTATTTGAGTAATACGCATATCTGCTGTAACCCTAATATCGTACCCAAATTTCGAGGATATAATAGCCGAATTTGCTTTATCCTTAACCATTATATCAAAGCCTCGTTTATAATATAATAATAATTATATCCAAATTGTTGGAATAGTATTACATGCAGTGCAGTAGGTCAGCTTTACTTATAGTAAAGTTGACTGCACTGCAAGTTGAGTGTATTACTTTGTGTAAACTTACCATATTAGGTGTAAATTGAGTACAGTGCGCTTCATTTCACTCTAGGGCACGGGCCAAGCAATTGGCCATAAAAATTACAGTGTAGACCGGCTAACTTTCTACCAAACCTAGAATAATACATCCACCATCTCACCACGCAATACTACTGTTACTTCGACCAATTAAATCGACAATGTTGCAATTTCCAAGGCCTATCAACACTAATCAGTACTTGTTTGCTAGGTTAATCAGAGATAAGCTAAGTAGAAGAAGTTACTTTTCGGTTACGTTCTATGTTAACAATGGCGGCTAGGGTAAAGGAAAGATTCTTGTGAAAGACCTCTATTAGTACTTCGCCAGTCCCCAACGGCAGGAAAACAAAGAAGACTTTTAGGTTGCGTCAGTCCACAACGGCAATCTAGAAGTAAGCGACGGTATTGCTACTTGAAAACACCAAGAAATCTTTACTAATTCTTCTTGAAAAGCGTTAAGATTGACAGCTCAAAGTCTTAAACGAAAAGTTGGCAAACGGCTAAGTTAGTACTACTACGTGTGCTACTACTGCAAAAACGACTAAGTACTACGGTCAAAAAAAAACCTTCGCCCCTTACCGCTAACAAACGACCTCTGACCTCACTTTTTACACCAAATCTCTGCCTATACTTTACTTTTTTTACTCCCTTTACATTAATTTAATCGTTAAGTTCGCTGCACCAAGCGAAAACAACAAGAATCGTTAAGTTATGCTAAGAAAGCTACGTCGTGCGACCTTACGCCAAGTTGCTCAGTCTCTACGCGACTTTACGTCAAAATACTAAGTCTCTATGCCTAATATTACCAAGTTCTTCGCCCTACACGCCTACTACGCCTTACATAATTATTAAGATATCTACCGCCAACGCTTACTTTAAAGTCATTACCGACCTCGCTAGGAAAAAAACGATTAAGGCGTTCGAGGCTACCTTTAAAAAATATTACAATTGTGACCTTTGGAGCAAAGACGTTAACGAGGACTTAATCGAAGAATACCTGTTAACTTCATCGTCAATTACATTGTTGAGTAAGATGGCAACGAAGAACGTGACTGCGGTAACCGTACCTTTCGCAAGTATCATGAGTTTTTCGACGACTAGACTATTAACATGTAAAAGAAGATCCAGAAAGCTGTTAATTCTAAGCTAAAGGAAGAACTTAAACGACGAGGGATCTACAAGCTAAAGAAAAGCTTTACAAGGTTGGCAAAGACTTTGTTTAACCTAGCCTAGCTTGAAAAATGCCCCTAAGACCTACGGCTTAAAGGAAAGAGGTTTGAGGAACCTTAATGCCCTTACAAACAATTTAGAGGACCTTCCCTTTACCTTTAGTTAAATTAAGCCTCTTTATGCGCTAACGATGAGGAACCTGTTAACCTGCTCAGAGGTTTAGTATTATCACGTAACAACGCGGAGTACGCCATTAGCGGCGAAAAAGCACACGAGGTAAGGGTTGTCAACGCAGCCAGAGGTATTAACGTTGTCGTTTTACACCAGTTAATTGAGCAAGATCGTCAAGCTTCTTAAAACCTCTAAGGACCTATCGACCTTTAGCAGTACAATCGCTAAGCACCTTAAGAACTCTTTCGCTTTAGACTTACCTACGTACGAAAGCCGACCATAAGTCCTATCACAGGACTTTACCCTTTAGGTTAGGCGACTCGCAATTACCTTTAACACCGGGCTTCGGAACCTTTAAGATTTGAACCGCCAGGAAATACCAACTAAACTTGACATGATTATCGCGATCTTTTTTTAGGACTTGTTAAAATGGTTAAAATTAATTACAAGCTGATAACGGACTTCGCTAAGATTTGGAACGATATAAAAAAGTATAACGGAAAGTTTTACAATCTTTTTGATATAAAGATGATATATTTCCTAAATATTTGCAAGTGGATGGATGTTTTACATTGTAGTTTTTACTTACGGTTTCCCAGAATCATTACAAGTTCTGCCAAAGACTATAACTTAACCTTCCTAACAAGAGTTATTACTTTTCGAGAAATTTATAATAGTTTAAAGGGCTACTTTGAATAAGACGTCCATCTCATACAATACTATATAAATTAGGTTACCATAAGGTGAATTATAATAATGGTAAAGAAAAAAGAGGAGGAATTGTTAATAGATATCTTTAATTCAATGTTTGAAAAGTTAATAATGTGATAAAAGGCAATAGAAAACGTTCATTCTAGAAAAGCTACATTTCATAAACAGGTACAAGCAACGGTCACGGGCGTTAGTAAGTTCGAATACGCTTTATAACGCCTGGATGCTATTTGCGAAGGATTTTTTAACTAATTACGTTCTTCGTTTGACACCATTATGATACGTATATTAAAATCGCTTACCTGTAATGATCACACTTAATACCCGTAAGTAGATAGAAGGTGTCCTGGGGTTTATGTTAGCAGTAAGGTAGCAGAGGTAACAAAGGTGAAATATCAAGAAGATATGTGTTCGTGCTATAGAATGATCACTAGCCGTTAGGCTATTCAGGTGTGTAGATTGAATACTTAGATTGACAACTGAAGATCTATAAAGGAAATACTATTTATGTAGTAATGACCATGTCCTTATATATCCGTACTTTCATATCGTCTTCAGTATTGGATCCCCCTTAGATCTGGATCCCTTGGATCAGTACTGAGCTCGATGATCCTGGATCACTTGGATCAGTACTGATCCCACTGATACTAATCATGTGATTGGCTTAGTCATTTCCCTACTGACAAAGGAGGGGTGTTCACCGCCTAATGTGTTGGACTTCAGGCTTTAAGTGACTCAACTGCATGCTAGCCTACTTCCTGACCCACCATCATACTTGGATCGTAACATTACTATATAATTCTAGGCTAGAAACTTTCTTGACGTGGATAAAGAAGACTTTGCAGTGGTTAATTACGTCGACCGCAAGTACGAGCGTTTATAACGCCTAAGGTTAGGCTTACCGACTTTAACTTCAAACTAAAAGCGATATCTACGTTAGCGTTAATGATATTCAGACGGGTTTATTAATCGCTGGCACTATTGTCGTAATAGTGGTTAGAAATATTGGATTTGTGGCAAATTTGGTTATTGGTTAATTCAGTATCTTTTTCCTAAACGTAATAACAAAAGGGCAGTATACTACTCTTAATATTACATTTTTTTTAAATAAAATTTCTTAGATTAAATAATAGACTTTAAAATTAACGAACTAATGAAAACTATTAACGCTTTTCAACAGATTAAGTGGTATAAAGAAAATACTGCTCTGGGCGCGGCCTAGTAACTAGCCGACTACACCTTTTTGTACCGTTTGGGTGGTAAAGACCCTTACCTTTTCCCTAACTAAGCCTTTAACCCCTTATATACTTTTAACCTTTGCGATCGTTACGCGGACCACACGTTTTAAGGTATTATACCGGATACCGGAGCAATAAGGTACTTTATAGGAGGCTATTCGTAGTATATAATACTACAGAGGGAAATTATTATAGTTATTGAGATGTATCATTATGATATTCGTAAGGTTAAAGTTGGCTTTGGGCCGGGCTAATAACCATCTTTAATAGGGATAACGGTAGTTTAAAATATTGTAAAATTAAATACGTTTTATTTTTCCTTAAGTCTTTTACTCCTTTTTTTTTGGCTTAAAGGATATAAAGACCTTTGGTATTAATGTCAACGTTAATGCAGATGAACTAGTTAAAAACGGCTAAAGGTTTTTATTCGCCCTTAATTAGGGTTACCTATAGTTTTATCATTAAGGCCCAGAAGTAGTGGTGTTAAACCCAACGGAACCGAAAATGCGTTAGTTATACTGGCGTTTTAATTATCTAGATGTTAATAGGTTAAATGAAGTCTTAAAGTTTGTAAGGTATAAAGGCACGGAATAATTTGACTTGAAGGCTATTAAAAATATTTGTCATTACTGTTAAACGTATATCTAAGCCCATCGAAAATTTAAATTTACGTTCAAAACGATAAGAATTTTAGTTATGAAATCTTTATTAATGTATTTTACTTAAATAATAAGCTTATTCTTTACGTTGTTAACTTCGTAACCTCTTTTTACCGGGCTAAGTTTTTAAAGTCCCTTTCGATAAAGGATATGTGAAAAACGTTAAGGATGTTATAGATAAATACGTATCTGGATTTACATAACGTTGTTGTTTACAATACCAGTATTAACTTTGCAGCGACGAAGTTTTAGGAAAATGCTAAGATAATAGGTATTTAGTGTAAGCAGGTACCTATGAAAGCCTATTAGAGCATCTGAAAGGTTAAAAAGGTATACACCTTACTTTACCGAGTGTATGACATCTTTATACTAGAGATTGGAAGCTTTACAAATCCGGAGGCACGTTTACAAATAGTAGTAAAAGGCTTTAATAACACCGTAGACCCTAACAGCTTAGTGCCAACATTCCTAGTCTCTAAAGCGTACCTACGTTTGACAAGTAAATCTCCGCCTTCAGTAAGTACTTAAAAACGTATTACGGTTTATAGCAAAGCCTTAAGGGGAAATACGAAAAGAATTGGTACGTCACCAAGTTAATAAAGCCCTTAACATCAGAAATAAGCTTATAATAATCAACGTATTTTCTTTACTATTATCAAGTAAAGTCTTCGTATAGCAGGAGTTAGGTAAATAGAAGGGGCCGTATAAGATATTAAGTATTACAAACTTTAAAGTAGTTACTAAAACTGTTGACGGCCTTATATCCTTTCGAACTACTTAAATCAAACTTTATATTAGGGTTACTAACGATAAAAATCCTTGAGCTAAGCGACTAAGTTAATATGAACCTCCTTTACCCGTTATTGATAAGCTAATAAAATGCCGTCGGCGCAAACAACCCTTGAAGAAAAAAATGTTAAGAAGGAGGAATACATACCGGACCGTATTTACAATACTATTTAGATAAGTAGAAAAGAGAAGGATAACGAAGACTTGATATTAAAGTTTAGGATATAAAGGATTATTAAGACTTTCGGCAAACCTTTTAAGAAAAGCGATAAGGTTGAGATCGATGGTTCATTAACCCAAAGAGTTGTATAATTCGTATCAAAGATCTATTTTAACCTTTAAAACCTAAACTTTGCGATTTTTAAGTCGAGGATTATCTATAAAGTTAAAGGTAAAACCATGGAGTGACTGTACTAAAAGTTACAACTAATCGCTTAAGGATACAACAATAAAAGCAAAAACTGAACTTTTACGTAGTTGTTAACAATTTAAAAAATTAGGTAACGCTTAGTAATTGCCTTGGTAGTAAGGTTGTTAGCTAAGACTAAGGGTAAATTTGACTTTAATAGATGTGACATTACATAAACGTATATACAATTAGTAATAGATTTGTAAATAGTTATATTATTAAAGTTATTATAGGAGCTCCATATTATATACCTTTTAAATACGGTAATATTTTATATTAGGCTATTAAACGGATTGATTAAAATAGACGTTTATTAGTTTTAAACCTACTTATTGTATTTTAAATTACGGTTAACGATAAAGTTTTTTATGTATGATCCGTACTTATTAGTAACATAAAAAAGGATTTCGATGTGGTAGGTATACAAACTAACGATACACTTTTCGTTAGGATTATTGGCTTTATAATATCAGAATAATAGGCGATTAAAGACTTTAAGTTTTGAAATTGTAAACCGGTAACGATATTAACGAAAAACACTTCATTCGACTTTAATAAATTGTTAATTCATATACTTAATGTTAAAGCCGGCCTTAATTTTCTCTGAAATGGCTAGAACGCTATTTTGACTATAATAAACAAACCTAACGGGACTACAACTTAATGGTACTTGGAATAATGTATTCGAGACAACTATATTGTTACCTTATGTTAACCGAAAACCTTCTACGAACTATGCATCGCGGCATAAGAATAAATTCTAACGGATAAAAACTTTAACCGACTAAATAAAAGGTTTGAATAGTAGATGCGAAATCTGGACCGCAGAATTAATATAATCTCAATCGATTTATCGAGGGTAAAGTTAATGATCTTTACGAATGGATTATTCATGAATAACACCGACTTATTTTTATAAATCGGCTTTTTAATAACTTTCGTTTACAAAAATAGGCAAGAAAATCATTTTGGTATTACCGGTAACCTAATTTATTAAACCTTCGTTAAATGAAAGAGGATTATATAAAACATATTAACTTCGAAGGTCTACGATATAATAGCGGGCTTTAACGTAGGTATAACGCTATGGAAAATCTTTGACAATATCACCAGGTAGTTAAAGATTTCTTTTATCCTGGTAGTAATTTATACCGATTCGAAAAGTCTCTTCAAATACCTATTAAAGCTCGAAACCACTAGCGAAAAGCGCCTGATAATCGACGTAATAGTACTCCGTAAATCCTACGAAAAAAGGGAGATTAAGGAGTTCCGATGGATCGATGGCAAAGATAATCCTACAAATGTCATAATGAAGGCCACGCTAAATAAAGCCCTGGAAAGGTTCATGGATAACAACAAACTAACCATACGTATCGAAGGCTACGTTAACCGGCCACCCGGAAAGCCCAAATTACTTAATGGTAAATTGAAAAACTACTAAGGAAGTAAAGGCTACGATGGTAACCTATTTAACTGGCACGGTTGAAATAGAGGTATGCAAATGGAGGCCTATAAAGTCCTATAGCGGAAGAACTTTTTGTAGGAGTTGATAAACTTGGACCTCAGAATGACGGAGAAATTGAGGTTAAACAGGGTTAGTTTACATGTTACTAGGTGTATTTCAATGTGAAAATCAACTGTAATTAATAAGGGTCTGGCCAGTTGACGAAGGGGCAATTTAGTGGTAACCAGAAAAGATTGGTCAGCTATACTAACGCGCGCGCACAAACTAAAAAGCCGCCAGTATTGGAATAGTATTACATACAGTGTAGTAAGTCAACTTTATTTACAGTAAAGTTAACTGCACTGCAAGTTAAATGTATTGCTTTATACGGACTTTCTGCATTGGGCGTAAATCGAATGCAGTACGCTGCACTTCACTCTAAGGAACAGGCTAAGCAATTGGCCATACAAATTACAGTGCAGACCTGATAGCAATCTGCCAAACCTAGAACAATACATCCACCATCTAACTACGCAATACTACTGTTACTTCGACCAATCGAATCGACAACGTTTCAACGTCTAAGGCCTACCAACACAAATTCAATTTAAGGATTTGAAGAGTAGGTGTTATTATAAAGTATAGAGATAAGGAATAAATCCTCATTTATACGTATTTTAATCAAATTGAACTCCTTTTTACTCGATTTTGGAACTACGCTATTAAGTTTATATAACTCCTAAACAAAACTATATTTAAAAATTAGATTTCCCTAATTACCTTTAATAGGGAGCCTTTATCTACCTATTTGACTTAAACCGCATATACCTATGTCGAAGGTAATGCCGGGCGAAATTCTTAACTATGTTAATAGAAATCCGTCGGACCATAACGTAAACAACTCCCCGTAACTTATCCAACTCAGCGTTTCTTTACCGTTATTTACGTCGCCTTATATTCTTAGGTTTGAACATGTACTGAACGGGTTTACTAAGATAACTAGACGTGATTACCACGACTTTTTAACAAAAACACTTAAAAGATAAATATCCTGTTATAACTATATTTCTATTTAAACGTTATACCTATATAAGTTTCAATAGTTGTCGACCAAAATATCGCTTTAAATTTAAAGACTTCAATTCGTTAGCGAACTCGCAGTTTGTCGTTAGGGCGATGATATAATCTACCCAGCTTAGGCCTATTGTAATAAATTTATAGCGAATTAGTAGAGATACATAAAAGCGTAAGTAATTATACTTCATGGCTAGAAGCCAATCTAATCCACTCATTTCAGCTAATAAAATCTCGAATCTAATAATGAATAGTACTTATAAGTCTTTATCATTTATAGGTAATCCCTTTAACTCCACCAAGGCTTTATTCCCGCAATAAAAGTAGCTAAAAACAAGCTTGATATAGTTAAAAAACTAACTTATATCGTATATATTCTTATATTCGCCGGTTTCGTAATACGCCGCAATGGCTTACTTTACCGCCTATGTATAGAAACCGTATACGTAAAAAAAACGTATACCGACCTTCATTAATCTATATCTTATCTGATTCCAATATAAATTCGATCGTTTGGTACGTTAATATCTACATAAAAGCAAATCCATCGAATTACGATTGGTTATATCGTTTTTGCCCAACTTAAAATAGTTAAAACCCAATACGAATTACTGCTAGGTTGGCCTTAAGTTATTTAATCTCAATTATGACCTAAGCGAAGTCGGATATAGGGTCGATAACAAAAGTCGATCAACTTGGTTATTAAATTTACCATATAGTAAACGCGATATAACCTACAATATCATATAAGCAAGGTATATTGGCCTAAGTCGGCTCCAAAAAGAAAGGAGTTATATTTACAAAGGTAAAGAACTAAGTATTTTCTAACGGCCTATTCTCCCCGACAACACTTAAGTATAACGTAAAATCATTGGTATTTGCCATCGATTTGTCTATTATAAAGAATATTTCTTTAAAAAAACCATAATAGTATGTCATAGTGCGACCTATAATAGTAAGCCAAGTAAATACCAATTAGGGTTTACTATTAATGTATAGGAGGAAGACTAAGAAAAGCTATAGTAGCCCTTCGTACAGAACCTATAAGCTTATCCAGTACCTAGCTCGTCATGTGCTTTCACACGTGCCGAATACGGTCCGCTCCCGGTTCGTACCCGGACCAGGCAGTGCATATCCCGTTACGTGCACAGTTACGTAACCTATAAACTCAATGGTTAATGGACTGAGTCCATAACAACAAGTTAAAAAACTGTTAAGTTAATACTACTATAGGTGTTACTATTATAAAAACGATTAAGTCTCATAATCAAAAACAATAAATAACTTTTAACCTCTACCTATAATAACAAATCCTCTCCAACCTTACCCCTTACACCAATTTTTTCCCTTTACTTTAATTTTTTTACTTCCCTTACGCCAATTTAATCGTCAAGTTCGTTACCCCAAGCGAAAACACTAAGATTTGCCAAGTTGCGCTGAAAAAGTTAAGTCGCGCAAACCAATACCAAATAGCCAAGTTCTCACGTAACTTTACGTCAAGACACTAAGTGTTATACCAGCCAAAACCTCAAGATGACACTTAATTAAAAGCGAATAAAGGTAATTAAAGCCCTTGAATCTCTTCTTTCATAATATTACGATAAAAAGCTTTTAAGGTACGATATTGACGAAAACTTAATAGAAAAACACCTAATTATTTTCGTTGACAGTTATATTATCGATCAAAACAGCGGTAAAAAAAACTTAAACGCGTCGATCGCGACTTTCACAAATATCGTAAGTTTTTCAACGACTAAATTATTTATATGTGATTTTTTTTAAAAGAGTATTAAGTTCAAATTAAATGTATAACTTAAACAACAAAGGATTTATATATTAAAGAAGAGATTTATTAGACTGGTAGAAACTCTTTTTATATTGGCTCAATTTAAGGAATATTTTTAAACTCTATTCTCTAAAAGAAAAGGTGTTGAGAAATTTTAACGCTCTTATACATTTTTTAGGAGCCCTCCCCTTTACCTACAGCTAAATTAAGTCCTTTTACGTATTAACGATCAGGAATCTATTAACCTGTTTGATAGTCTAACACTTCCTCATAATAACGCGGAGTATGCTCTTAACAGCGGCAGAGTATATGAAGCGGCAGCTGTTAACGCTGCTAGATGAATTAACGTAAGCGCTTTTTATCAGTTAATCAAAAAGATTATTAACTCCCTCAAAACTTTTCAGTCCCTATTTTCCTTTATTACTTTAATAAAAACCACTAAGTCTTTTAAAAGCCCTTTTACAGTAGGTTTGCCCTTACGCGCGAGCCTACTACAGGTTTTACTATAGGATTTTATCTCTTGAGCCAACCGACTAGCAATTACCTTTAACACTGTATTTCGGAAGCTTTAAAGTTCAAATTTCCAGAGAATACTATTAAAGACTGGGACGATTATTGCGACCTTGCCTAAAGACCTGTCAAAATAATATTATTAACTACAAGCATTTTACAGACTTTATCAAAATAAAAAAAATAAAGAAAAATATAACGGGAAGCCTTATAACCTTTTAGATACGAAAATAATACTCTTTTGAAACATTTGTAAGTAAATGGAGGTTTTCCATTCTGGTTTTTACTTACTATTTCCCGGAATCTTTATAAGGCATGTTAGGGATTACTACCTAACCTTTTTAACCCGAGCAACTACTTTCTGCAAAGTTTACGATAATATGAAAAGTCGCTTTAAACACGACATCTACCTTACCCAATACTATACAGACTAAACTACTACGAGGTAGACCATGATAATAGCGGAAAATAATAGGAGGAAACACTAATAAACGTGTTAAATTAAATGCCTAACAAGTTGATGTTGTGCCAACAAGTAATTGAGAAAGTTTACATTAGCGAAGTTGCATTTCGTAAATAGGTACGAGTAATAGTTACGGGCGTTAAAGAGTTTTGATACGCCTTACAACGCCTAGATACCACTTGCGAGAGCTTTTTTAGCCATTCAAGCTTCTTGATTACAACTGTAATAGCGTATACACAAAACTCGCTTAATATATACCCCTAATTCGGCAATTTCCCTAACGTAGAGAAAGAAGACTATATGGTAATTAATTACGTTAACCGTAAATACAGTCATAGGTGTTCTTAACGCACAGTATCTGGCCTAACGACCTTAAACTAAAGGTAACAGCTACATTAACTCTAATAAGACTAAGATTTAAACAGAACTATTAATCGTAAATACTATCGTCATAATAATGACAAGAAATATGAAATATATGGTATCTAGCTATTGATCAACTCATCCTCCCCCTCCCCTGCCAAGCGTAGCAATAAAAAGGTAATGTACTACATCCGGTACCTTACTACTTTCGAATAGAACTAATTGGACTATATCACAGACTTCGAGGGTAATTAATCTGTTAACGGTAACAATATCCCTAAGAAAATTAAGTTACATAAAAATATAACTGTTAATACGGTTAAGTAACTAGCTAACCATATCTTCTTGTACCGCTTAGGAGGTGAAAACCCTTACCTTTATCCTAACCAAGCCCCTGACCCCTTGCACATCTTTAACTTCCAAGATAGTTATGAGGACCACACATTTTAAGGTATTATGCCAGACATAGGGGCGGCAAGGTACTGAATAAGTAGCTATTCATAACACATGGTATTATGAAGGGAAAGCATTACGGTTGCTGAAATTAATTGTTACGATATTGATAAAGCTAAAGTTAGCTTCCAATCAGACGATCAACTATCGTTACTAGTGATAACAGTAATTCAAACTATTGTAAAATTAATTAAATTCCACATTCTTAATTTCTCTACCCTTTTCCTTTTTTGTTTAAAAGACATCAAAACTTTCGGTGTTAATATTAACGTTAACATTATTGAGCTGGTTAAAACGGCTAAAAGTTTTCCCTTACCCTGAAGTAGGGGTACCTATTGTTTTATCTTTAAAACCTAGAAGTAATAGTATTAAACTTGAAGAAGCCTAAAATATTTCAA
This sequence comes from Anisogramma anomala, assembly GCA_038502455.1. Taxonomy (NCBI): domain Eukaryota; kingdom Fungi; phylum Ascomycota; class Sordariomycetes; order Diaporthales; family Gnomoniaceae; genus Anisogramma; species Anisogramma anomala. The sequence goes on along the minus strand of JASMMZ010000002.1, from coordinate 29,314,718 downwards.
TTATAACGTCGTTTTAACTATCCAGTTGTTAATAGATCATACCAAGTCTTAAAGTCTATAAGATACAAAGATATATAATACTTTACGTTACAAGTTATCCAAAAGTTATGTTACCACTACTAAATATATATCTAAGCTCCCCAAATATTTAAATTTATATTAGAAGACTATTATAAATTTAATTATAAGGCTTATATTAATGTATTTTACTTGGCTAATGAGCCTATTTTTTTTACCGTTAACTTCGTTACTTCTTTTTACGAAGCTAAGTTTTTAAAGTTCTTATTGTAAAAGTATATATTGCGAACATTAAGTATATTGTAAATTAATACGTATTTGGGCCTACCTAACGTCGTTATTTACAATAATCATACCAACTTTATAGCGGCGGAGTTTTAGAAACATGTAAGTATAATGGTAATCTAGTGTAAATAGATGCTTATAAAGATTGAAAGAGTATACGTATTACTCAGCCGAACGTATAATATCTTGACGTTGGAAATTAAAAGCTTTGATAGCCTAATATTAACACTAAGAGTTTTTAAAGAGTACCTACACCTGACGAGTAAATTTCCGCTATTAGTAAGTACCCAAAAACGAACTGTAAATTATAGCAAAGTACTAGAAGAATAGCAGAAGGAATCGGTACGCCGCTAAGTTAATGACGTCATTAATACCAAAAAAGAACTTACAATTATTAACGTACTTACTTTAACATTACAAAGTAAAATCTTCGTTTAGTGGAAGCCGGGAAAATAAGAGAGCCTATATAAAACCTTAAGTATTATTAACTTGAAAGTAGTTATTAAAACTAGTTACAGCCTCGTAACGTTTTGTATTACTTAGGTTAAGCAATATATTAATTCAATTAACGATAAAAACCTTTGAATTAAACAACTAAATTAATACAAACCTCTTCTATTTATTATCGACAAATCGATAAAACATTACCAGCATGGACGACATCTGAAAAATACAACGCTAAAAAAGAAAAATACATACTGGGCTGTATTTACAATACTAATTAAATAATCAGGAAAAAAAGGGATAATAAAAACTTAGTATTAAAGTTTCAAATACAAGGTATTATTAAAATTTCCGGTAAGCTTTTTAACGAAAGCGATAAGATCGAGAATGACGGCTTATTAATTCAAGAAATTATACAATCCGTGCCGAAAGCCGACTTTAACTTTTAAGACCTAAATATCATGATATTTTACTTAGGGATTATTTACGAAGTTAAGAGTAAAACCATGGGCTGGCCGTATGAAAAGTTATGTTTAATAGTTTCAAAATACGGTAATGAAAGCAAAAATTAAATCCTTACATAATTTCTAACGATTTGCAAGATTAATTAGCGTTTAATAGTCGTTTTAATAATAAGTTTACAAGTTCAAAATAAAGGTAAATGAATATTTAATAGCCGAGATATAACGTCAATATACACGTGATTAGTAATCAATTTACAACAGACTATATTATTAGGATTTTTATAAGAATTACGTACCATTTATCCTCTGGGAATAGTAATACAATATATTAAGCCAGTATATGGATTATTCAAATCATGCGTCTATTAATTGTTAACCTATTAATCGTAATTTAAGTTACGGCTACATATAATGTATTTAATATACGATTCGTGTTTATTAATAACGTCAAAGTAGGATTTTGACCTGGTGGGTATATAGATTAATAATACCATTTTCATTAAAATGACTGGCTTTATAATATAGGAATAACAGGCGATTAAAGACTTTAAGTTTTAGAATTATTATCAAGTTGCGAGGTTAGCGAAGAGTAACTGACTTGATTTTAACGAATCGTTAATTCGTATACTTAATATTAATACCAGACTTAGCTTTCATTAAAAGGGCTAAGGCTTTAATTTAATGATAACAGATAAAATTAATGTAGCTAAAATTTAATGGTACCTAAAATAACTTACCTATGACAGTTTTATTGCTATTTTCTGTTAATTGAAAGCATTTTACAGCCTTTTTATTACGGTATAAATACAAGATTTAATAAATAACAACTTTAACCGGTTGAATAAAAGGTTTAAGTGTTAAATATAAAACCTGGATCGGGGGGTTAATATAGTTTCGATATATTTGTCGAAAACTAGGTTAATAATATTTACAAATGAGTTATTTATAAACAATACCGACTTATCTTTACTAATAGGCTTCCTAATAACCTTTGTTAATAAATATTAACATGAGAACTAATTTAGTATTATCGGTAAACTAATTTATTAAATCTTTATTAAATATGAAAATATTAATAAAGTGTATTAACTTTTAAGGTTAACGATATAATAGCAGGCTTTAATATAAATATAATATTGTGGGAAACTATTAACGTTATTATTAGGTAGCTAAATATTTCTTATATCCTAGTGATAATTTATATGGACTCGAAAAGCGTAATTAAATGTCTTTAGAAATTCGGAATCACTAGTGAAAAAAACTTATAATCGACGTAATAGCATTTCGCGAAGCCTAATAAGGTAAAAAAATCGAAAAGTCCTGGTAGATTAACGGAAAATATAATCCTACTAACGCTATAACGAAGGCGGTACCAAATAAGACCTTTAAACGGTTTGTAAACAACAATAGGCTAACTATACATATCTAGGGCTACGTTAATAGGTTGTGCGGTAATATCAAGTCACGTAGCGATTAGGGATGTATTGGCGAATTGAAAAACTGCCAGGGGACTAACAATAGCAACTTATTTAACTGGTACGGCTAAATTACAAGTTTATATAAACTTGTGGTAGAAAAACTTCTTATGTGAATTGATGAAGTCGGACCTCGGAGCAGTGGGGCAATTAAAAGCAATTGGGATTAATTTGGGTGTAATTTAGTATGGAAGTTAACTGGAATTAATAGGGGTCTAGTCAGTTAAAAAGGTTGTAATTTAGCAGCTACCGGAAATGATTGGTCAACCACACTGACGTGTACGTACAAACCAAAAAGCCGTTGGTATTGGAATAGTAGTAATTGTAATGCAATAGGTTAACTTTACTTATGGTAAAGTTGACTTTACCAACTGCAAGTTGAATATATTATTGATGAGTCTACTATGTTGGCTGCAAAGCAAGTACAGTATTCGCTTACTTAATACTAAGGTATAGGCTAAGCAATTGGCTATAAAAATTACTATGAAAACCTACTACCGGTCTTCCAAACCTAAAACAATACATATATCACTTAACTACGCAATATTACTGTTACTTCGACCAATTGAATCGACAATGTTACAACGTCTAAAGCCTCACCAAAAGTGAAATACTTTAGTTTAAAGTTCATTCAAAAGCTTTATTGTTATTACCAAATGAATATGTAGGCTCCCTAACAAATTCAGATTTACACTAAAAATAACAAGAACTTTAATCACAAAATGTTTATTAATATATTTTACTTAGATAGGAGGCTTGTTTTTTACATCGTTAATTCCGTTACCTTTTTTTACGAAACCAAGTTTTTAAAGTCCCTATTAATAAAGAATACATGGAAAATGTTAAGTATACTGTAGATTAACACGTACCTAGACCTACCTAATATTGTCGTCCATGATCCTGGTACCAACTTTACAGTGGTGAATTTTTAAGCAAACGTTAAAATAATGCGAATCTAATGTAAACAGGTACTTGTAAAAGCTTATTAAAACATTAAAAAAGTCAAAAGGGTACAAATAATACTTCACCAAACGTATAATATCTTTACACTAGAAATCAAAAGCTTTACAGACTGAAAGACACGCTTTTGAATGGTGGTAAAAGACCTAAATGACATTGTGGGTTTTGATGGCTTAGTGCTAACGTTATTAGTTTTTAAAACGTACTCAAGTCTAATAAGTGAATATGCGCTATTAGTAAATATCCAAAAAAAAATCCATAACCTACGGCAAGGCACTGAAAAAAATACGGAAGGAATCAGCATAACACTAAATTAATGATGCTCTTAACACCAAGGACGGCCTTACAATAATCGACGTATTTGCTTTACTATTACCAATTAAATTTCTTGTATAACGGGAACCAAGAAAATGAAATAACACATACAAAACATTAAATATCGACAACTTTAAAGTAATTATTAAAACTACTAACGGCCCCACAACGTTTCGTATCACCTAAGTTAAGCTTTATATTAAGGCGACTAACGATAATGATTTTCAATCCAAGCGATGAAGCCAATACAACCCTCCTCCACTTGTTATCGTTAAGCCGATAAAACGCTGTCGATATAGACGATCACTGAAAAAAAAGTAATATTAAAAAGAACGAATACATACTAGGGTCGCATTTATAATAATATATAAGTAAGTAGGAAAGAAAAGAACAACGAAAACTTGATATTAAAACTTCGGGTATATGTTATTATTAAGGCCTTCGGTAAACCCTTTCAAGAAAGTAAGAAAGTTGAAATTAATAGCCTCTTAATTCGAAGAGTTGTATAATTTGTACCCTAAACTTAATTTAACCTCCAAAACCCATATTTCACGATTTTTTATTCAAGGATTATACACGAAGTTAAAGGTTAAACCACGGAGAGATCGTATGAAAAATCACGTTTAACCGCTTTAGAATACAAAGACAAAGGCAACAATTGGATACTTACGTAGTCGTTGAAAATTTACAATATCAACTAACACTTAATAGTTGCTTTAATAACAAGTTTTCTAACCAAAACTAAAGGAAAGTTTATATTTAATGGCCGAAATATAACGTAAATATACACGTAATTAGAAACCAATTTATAGAGGATCGTCTTATTGGAATTATTATAGGAGCTATGTACCACCTATCCTCTAAGAACAGTAACACGATATATTAAACCATTTTACGAATTAACCAAAGCAAATATTTATTTATTCTTAATCTATTTATTACACTTTAATTTATAGTTAGGTATAAAATCTTTAATATACAACCTGTATTTCTTAATAACGTAAAAGAAAAACTTCGGACTAATAGGAATACAAATTAACGATACCCTTTTCGTCGAAACTACTGGCTTTATAATATCGAAACAACAGGCAACTAAAGACTCCAAGTTCTGAAATTACAAGCCGGTTATAACTTTGGCAAAGGGTAATTAACTAAACTTTAACAGATCGTCAATCCTTGTACTTAATATTAATACTAGTCTTAGTTTTCGCCAAAAGGACTAAGGCTCTGATTTAGCCATGATTAATAAGACTAACGTAGCTAAAGCTTAATAGTACCTAAAGCAACGCGACCATAACAGCTATATTGCCACTCAATACTAACCGAAAGCCTTCTACAACTTACCAATCACAATATAAATATCAAAACTAACAAATAAAGACTTTAACCGGCTAAATAAGAGGTTGGAGTAATAAATACAAAACTTAAACCGAAGGATTAATATAATTCCGATTAACCTATCAAGTGCTAAATTAATAATCTTTACAGATGATTCTTTTGTAAATAACAATGATTTATGTTTACAAATTGGTTTCCTAATAACCCTCGTCAATAAAAATAGGCAAGAAAAATCAATTTAATATTATAGGCTACCAAATCCATGATATTTCTATCAAATACAAAAAGATCCTACGAAGCGTATTAAATTTAAAAGTTTACGGTATAATAACTGATTTTAATATAGATATCATCCTATAGGAAACTCTTAACATTATTACCAGGCAATTCAAAATTCCCTTTATCCTGGTGATAATCTATACTAACTCAAAAAACCTATTTGAATACCTTTTAAAACTCGGAACCACTAGTGAAAAACGCTTGATAATCGACGTAATAGTACTCTGCAAAACCTACAAAAACAAAGAAATCAAGGAGTTCCAATAAATAGATGTGAAAAACAATCCTATTAACGCTATAATAAATATATATCCAAACAAAGCCATTGAAAGGTTTATAGATATCAATGGGCTAACCATTCAAATTGAGGACTATGTTAATAAGCTACCCGATAGAACCAAGTTACGTACCAACAGATAGGGATATACTAGTAAATTGAAAAAATATTACGGGAATAACGATAGCCACTTCTTTAAATAACATAGTCAAATTGAGGATAATAATAGATCAATTAATACATATAATTCAAATAAGATTAAAAGTTTACTTAACCTATATTAATTAAAATAGCCAATAACAATAGTAGTAATACTAACAGTAATAAAAGGGTAATAAAAGTAATAGTAAACCAGTTAACCCATGTAGGTTAACATAGTCAAATTGAGGGTAATAATAGATCAATTAATACATATAATTCAAATAAGATTAAAAGTTAACTTAACCTATATTAATTAAAATAGCCAATAACAATAGTAGTAATACTAACAGTAATAAAAGGGTAATAAAAGTAATAGTAAACCAGTTAACCCATGTAGGTTAACTAAAGTGGCAAACAGCTTAACTTATGTGTATTAAAAAGGCTAATAGTAGCGGTAGGTAGTACGCGTAAATCTATAATAAAAAAATCATACACGGGAATTAATGAAACTTAAACTCGAGGTCGTATGACAATTAAAGGTATTTAAGGTTAATTTGGGTGTAAAAGTTAACTGAAATCAGAAAGGGTCCTGCTAATTAATGAGTATGTAATTCGGCGGTAAATAGAAAAAGGTTAATCAACTACACTAACATATGTATACAAAACAAAAAGCCGCTAGTATTGGAATAATAGTAATTATAATATAATAGGTTAACTTTACTAATGGTAAAGTTAACTATACTAACTGTAAGTTAAGTATATTATATTCAGGCTTACTATATTAACTGCAAATTAAATACAGTATACGTTTACTTTATACTAGGGCATGGGTTAAGCAATTAACTATATAAATTACTATACAAACCAGCTAATGGTTTGCGAAACTTAAAACAATACATTCACCACTTAACCACACAATACTACTATTATTTCAACCAATCCAACCAATAACGTTACAATATTTAAAGCCCAAACAACACTAATAATATATATGTTTCTTGAACTTTAAGGTGCAACATTATCTATAACATCTTTATTAGGTGAATAGGTAAAATGTATATCTTCTAAATAATATTGAATTTGTGTATATATTTGTAAGTATTGCAGACAAGTTCAAATTGTAAAATATAATTGTATTTAAATAACAATGTTTTCATAATTTCCAATTCACAAAACACATGTTAAATTTCATAAAAGTTATAAAGGTAACCTTTTGAAGTATTTGTAAAGAAAAAACCCTACAATACAGAATAGGTAATAAAACAAATATATAAAAGTAAAGCTATATTTAGTCTATTCACCTAAAGAAGTATTGAAGCCTATTTTTCAAAATAGAGGTTTACAAAATATAGCTATTACAATAATCCCCCCCCCCCCCCATTTTGATAAAGCTATTTCCATCAAAAACGTTGAAGTTTTTTCATAAGCCAGCATTTGCGATGATTGGCACGTATTCCAAGCTTAATTATCAACATAAACTAAATTAACCGTCCGTTTATGGTCCACTCCATCAGACTTTCCTTCCTTTTTCATCAACAAATACTACACTGTTTTGGACGTTTTGAACTCCCTTTTGGTACACTGGCGTCATCGCCTTCAGCATTTTCGCTGACGGGTTTTTTTTCGACCGTCTGTGCCAACGACGCATACAACATGCTCAGCAATGCCGTTGTTCCAGATGCACTACGCAATTTGGAAAGCTAAAAAATGACGTCATCTGGGAAAAGCATGGGAGCTGTAAGCAATCGAGGCCCGAGCGCATTGTTGGCCTCGAGTCAGGCTCACCAGCAGGCCGCCATAGCAAGACAAGTCCACAAGTCCTGCTTTTGAGCAGCTTGTGCCTTGTGCAATTCGTTGGGGGAGAAGGCACCGAAGGCACTGAAGGCACTGAAGGCACTGAAGGCACTGAAGGCACTGGAGGCACTGAAGGCACTGAAGGCACTGGAGGCACTGATGGCACTGGAGGCAGCAAAGGCAGCAAAGGCACTGAAGGCACTGAAGACACTGGAGGCACTGAAGGCACCACAGGCACTACCATGCCTGGTGCCCCCGCATCCAGTGCGGCTCTATCCACTAGCGCGTAATTGTCCTGCCCCTACTCAGTGGGCGGCTCGCTAGTGGAGCCCTAGAACGCCTACCACCGTAGCCGCCGACTCATACACAGAACCTTGACCACAGCTTGACCGACCACGACTTCTCGCCTCGTCGGCGCTCCGTCTGTCATGTTCTGCATCTGCAAGCTTGCATCTTCCAGCGCGGTACTCGCAGCCTCAAGACTGACGTGATCAACCTGCGCGCTATCGGCGGCACTGACCATCTGCACCCATCGTTGGTCCGCCTGATCACTGGCCATCCGCATCAGATGGTGCCCGTGTACAACCATCACCCTCTTCCACCCACGCATCGACTCGTCGCGACAAGACGCCCGCCGTCATTACGGCTCGACCACTGCCCGGTCCGGGTACGCGCCACCCCTCCTTCTACGCCGCCATGGCCAACCACGCGCCGCCCGTGGGCGAGGACGCCTGGCTCAGCCTGATCGAGGAGGAGAGTCGCATCAAGGGCAAGGACGTCAACAGCCGCGTCGAGATCCTCGAGCGCTACAGGCAGGCCACCAGCGCTGAGTTTGGCAGCCTCAGGCTGTGGAAGGCCTACTGCCAATACTTCTGGCATCTCTACCTCGAGTGCTACTCGCACAACACCAATGGCCAAGGCTTCGCCCACGACGAGAGAGCCATCGGCCGCGATCTCTTCTCCCTCAGCGCCGCGCTCGAACTCTGGCAGAGGGGGTACGAGGCCACCAAGTACCGTCTGAATGACAGCCACGAGCTGTGGAACAAGTGGATCTCGCTCGAGATGGAGCTCTTGTCCACGTCGCGGACCAGCGAAGGCGTGCGGCGCATCACCCAACTCTTCCGGAACCGTCTGGTCACACCCCACCAGACCTGGGATGATACTTCACAGATGTTCTCCACCTTCCTCTCCGAGTACAACCAAGCTACCTACGAGACCACGATGCAGGAGATCACCGCGCTCTCGCGCGGCGTCAGGAAGATATGGGACGCCCGGGAGATCTTCGAGCTGAAGTTTAACAGGGCCCAATCCAACGGCGCAAGGGACGAGGAGAAAGCTGTCATGCTCGAGTATCTCGATTGGGAAATCAAACAGAATCGCAAAGACCCCAGCAATCAGGGCCTCTTGGTTGAGATCTGCCTGGGTCTGTTCTCTCGTGCCCTCACTGGCGTCTGTGCGAGAGACGACACCGTTTGGACTGACTACGTCGTCTGGATCTCGTCGCTGTACTCCGTCGCCAGCAGCGGACAAGCTCACATTCCCGATTTGCCGCGCATCCTACCGAACCTGCTCGACACCCTGCAGCATGCCGTCTCCCACTGCTCTTGGACCGGCACGCTCTGGGCGCGGTACATACTGGCCGCTGAGGAAGCCGGCTTGTCCTATGACAACATCGAGCGCATCAAGCACACTGCCACTGCCAGCGGTCAGCTGGACCGCGATGGGATGGCTGGTGTCATCGACATGTATGCTGCATGGTGCGGCTTTCTGAAGCGCCGAGCCATGCACCCCAATGCCAGTGACGAGGACTCTGATGTTGCCGAGATCGGACTGACAGCAGCCCTGGAAGACGTCCATGTCTGGGGCAGGCGCCTCTACAAAGATGAGTACAAGGGCGATCCCAACTACCGCCTCGAGCGCATTCTCATCCAGTACCTCACCGAGAAAAAGTCGACGGTCGACAATGCCCGCCACTACTGGAATGAACTGGCCAAAAAGCCGATTTATGCAGACAGCTACAACTTCTGGCTGTCCTTCTACATGTGGGAAATGTCCATCTTCTCAACACACAAGGGCAGAAACGACAACACAAATGGTCCCAGTCCGACCCCCGCCCACATGGCTTCCAAAATCCTACGGATTCCAAGCTTGGCCACCAACGTTCTCGCCCGCGCCGTGAAACACGTATCTCTAGACTGGCCAGAGAAGGTCTTCGAGGTCTACTTGCAACACTGCAATGACTACGAGCCTCCTGAAACGGTGCGCCGCGCAAGCGACACTATCCACAAAGGCCTCAAGGCGGTGAAGCAGCGGAGACAGGAAGAGCAGGCCGCGGCATACTCGGCGCAGCTGGCACAGTATCAGGCACAAGCGCAAGCTACGCCCGCTCCAGAAGCCACCCAAGATGCGAAACAGACATCTCCTAAGAAGAGATTGCGAGACCATGATGCTGGTGCGGCTGCCGAGAATTCGAGCAAACGCGCCAAATCAGAACCGGCAGCTGAACAACGCCTCCAGCGCGACAGGGAAAACACATCCATCTACGTTTCGAACTTGCCCGCTGAGGCCACCCAGACCAAGATCAGACAATACTTCCGCGACTACGGGCACATCAAGAATTTCATACACAGGGTGGAGAAAGATGGACGGTCTGCCGTCTCTCTGATTGAGTTCGATGATCCCGAAGAGGCACAGTCTGCACTTCTCAGGGATGGCAAGTATTTTGGCCAAGCTCAAATCACGGTGAAACCTGCGACGGGCCTCACCATTTTCGTGACCAACTACCCCCCCGAAGCTGACGAACAGTACATACGGGGCTTGTTCAAGGACTGCGGTGAGATCTTTTCGGTCCGCATGCCCAGTCTCCGATACAACTCGCACCGTCGGTTCTGCTACGTCTCTTTTCGGACTGCCGAGGGAGCAACCAACGCAACGAAACTCGATGGCACGCTGTTGGAAGGCAAGTACAAGTTGGAGGCGAAATACTCCAACCCTGGGCAAAAGAAGGCACGGGATGGTGCAATAGAGGAAGGCCGCGAGGTTCACGTTACCGGACTCCATCACGACGCGTCCGAAGAGGACATCAAAACCATGTTCGAGAAGTATGGCACCGTGGAACGTGTCCGCATTACGAAAAACAAGGCTGGGAGGAGCCGCGGCACTGCATTTGTGGCGCTCGAGACCAAGGAGCAGGCCGAGGCTGCGATTGCCGAGTTGGACATGACGGTCTTCCGGAGCCAGATCCTCAAGGTGGAGAAGTCGAAGCCCACCAATTTCAAGCCCGTCGCGCACGTCGGCCCATCGACATCACCGCCCCCCGGACCGGGTGCCAGCCGCGACGGTGAGGGTGACGAGGCCATGCCGGACCGAGACGGCGGACCAAGAAAACCTAAGCATGCCGGGCCGAACAAGGCTTTTGCGCTCATGGGCATCCCCGACACCGTGAACGACGCTCGCGTCCGCGCGCTGGTAGAGCCCCACGGGCACCTGGTCAAACTCACCTTGCGCCACGATCACGGCGGTGCGATCCTCGAGTTCGCCGATGCAGCCGTTGCGGGCAAGGCACAGCTTTCGCTTGACGGCGTCGACTTCGAGGGGCGGAAGCTCACGACGGGCTCGGTGGGTGCGCTGTTCCACAAGAAGCGCGAGATACGGATCGATCGCATCGACAAGAAGCCGCCGCCAGCCACGGTTGGCTCGGCTCGTACAAACGCCAGCGCCCTGAAGAGCTCGACCGTAATGAGCATGGCACCGCCCTCGACGACCATCCGCCGGCCGGTGCTGGGCAACAAGCCCAAGGGGGGCAGAGCGCACGCGGGGTTGGGGTTCTCGGGGTCCATCAACAAGGCGAGCAAGACCGAGACGAATGGTGAGGTGGGCGGGGGCGATGCGCCCAAGGCGCCTAAGGCGCCGGCGATGAAGAGCAATGCGGACTTTCGGTCGCTGCTGCTGGGTGGGAAGCCGGATGAAGACAAGGCTGAGGCCAAGACGGACGAGGCAGGGAGCGGGAAGGATACGACCATGACTGTGAATGGCGAGGCGCAATAGGAGTGCAGGCATACCAAGTTGCTTGATGTTCTGGAAGAGAGGCAAATTGTGATGTACGACTAGCTCACCAAGAGGAGGCGATTGGAGGGAGCGCTATCCCAAAGTGGGGTAGCGCGAGGCTGTTCTTGGAGATGCATTGAGACGAGGCTGGAAATCGAAATGAGGCTGCCACACCAAAAGCTGATACTGCAGCTGCTGGATGGGTGTTGCTAACGACTATACCCCTGCGCTTGAAGGGCACTTGGTTTGTATTGTAGTGATTTCTTCTGAGAACTACATGGTCCTGTCCATGGTTGGCGAGATGACAGTGGCAAGGTTGTGGACGTGCACCGCAGGTTACCGCTCGGCCGTTTTCTACCCCTGGCTATTGTACTTCAAACGCACCAGTTCATACACGTGAACATTTTCATGAGCAATTGGAAACAGAACTTGCATCTGGACACAAGACTCCCCCTTCCCCCACTGGGCACTGTCGCAGTGCTGCCCCGGATATATTGATTCCAACGCTCCGTTGCTACCCTGCGTGGATGGACTCTTCACTTGGACCTTGGAGCGACACGAAGTAATCCAACGATCCGCCATCCATGGATTCCATGAGCAGCATGAAAGGGGCTTCCCTCCCCCAGGTAAGGCGAGACACATTCGAGGAAGTGCAACATACAGCCTGAGTACATCTAGGCCTGGCCGCCTGTTCTGCATGTCTATCTCACCTCATTCACTTCTTTGGCTTCCACTTTCTTTCCCCACGCTCATTCATCATGCGCATCTTATCTACATTGCTCGCGGCTGGTTTCGCGGCCTCTGCGCTCGCGGCTCCGAGCGACCAGCTCGCAAGCAGGGCGACGAAGTCGAAAGCGTCGCCTTCATCCACGCCGTCGGCCCCGTCCACAAAGTTGGCCGGCTTCACCTTCTTCGGCACGAGCGAGTCGGGCGCTGAGTTCGGCAACGACAAGGTCCCGGGCACCTGGGGCAGGGACTACGTCTTCCCGGACACGGCCGCGATCCAGACGCTCATGGACTTCGGCATGAATACGTTCCGGATAGCCTTCCTGATGGAGCGCCTGGCGCCGGGCGCCATGACCGCGCCGCTCGACGCCGCCTACCTCGCCAACCTGACGGCCGTGGTCGACTACGTCACCGCCGCCGGCAAGTACGCCGTGCTGGACCCGCACAACTTCGCGCGCTACGGCGGCCGCCCCATCGCGTCGCCGGCCGACTTCCAGGCCTTCTGGGCGCGCGTGGCGGCCGCCTTCGCCGCCAACGAGCGCGTCATCTTCGACTGCAACAACGAGCCGCACGACCCCGTGACCGCGGCGCAGGCGGCGGCACTGATGCAGGCGTGCGTCGACGGCGTGCGCGGCGCCGGCGCCGCGCGCCAGTACATCTTCGTCGAGGGCACCGCCTACTCGGGCGCGTGGACGTGGACGACGACGTCGGGCAACGCGGCCGCGCTGGGCGCGCTCGCGGACGCGCCCGGCGCGCCGCCCGGGCGCCTCGTCTACGAGATGCACCAGTACCTCGACGCGGACGGGTCCGGCACCGCGGCGGCGTGCGTCTCGCGTACCGTCGGCGCCGAGCGCGTCGCCGCCGCCACGCAGTGGCTGCGCGCCCACGGCAAGGTCGGCGTGCTGGGCGAGTTCGCCGGCGGCGCCAACGCCGACTGCCGCGCCGCCGTCGAGGGCCTGCTCGCGCACCTGGCCGCCAACAGCGACGTGTGGCTGGGCGCGCTGTGGTGGGGCGCCGGGCCCTGGTGGGACAAGTACATCTTCAGCATGGAGCCGCCGGCGGGCACCGGCTACGTTGCGTACAAGGACATTCTGAGCAAGTACGTTCCTTCGACTACCTGTCAGGCATCTTGATGTGGGTCTTGGGATCCCGGAGGCAATGTCGGGCCCTGGATGCAAAGCAGACCTCGACCGCATGTTCCTGTACATACACACGCAGCCAGATAGAGGACATGAATGAAAGCCGCAAGCGCATGTTCTGAACACTGCAAGCGCGTATTCTCCTACAAAAGACGACTACTCCCCAGATCGGCTATGAATGGTGATGAAACAGGGAGGCGTGTGGGTGGAAGATCGGCATGGTGCCCCTCCTTGCTTGAGATCCCTGTCGTGGCACATGTGGCCTGATTTTGTCACCAACACGAGGCTCAAGCACGAGGCTGAGTGCCAAGCCAAGGCTCAAGGCTCAAGGCTCCCACCAAATAGATTTTCTCGACGGCGGTCCGGCTATTGGGGTGCCCGTATCAAGTGGGCACAAGAAGCGAGCGTGGCAAAAGGTATCATCATACAAAAATGGCCCCTTCGGTACTCCCCGAGCCCAACGCCGTCGCTGACTTCGGGAACTGCCCTTCTTGCGGGCGGTGTTGCGCTTTGTGTTGAATGTGTTTCCTATCGAGAATGCTGCGAAAAATGGCAGATTCTATTGTGATCCTCTTCTTGGAGTTGGCTTCGTAGTTTCTTCACCACAGCCAGCCTGTGATCCTGCAAGGCTGTGCAGGCAGGTTGGAGAGCAAGGATCAAGAAAAGGGTGCCTCTCTGTTGCAAATGAGCTAGCCGTCAGCTCTGTTCAGCTCTGTCAACTCGTTTATACCTAGCAAATCAGCCCAAATAATCGTGGCTTATGACTGTTCATAATTGTTCAGATCGTCTATAAATGAGACCTAACAGTCCCATCAACCTTCATAGCAACCTTCATAGTTTTGAATACCAAACACACATTACCTGTTGGGACAGCAGTCAAGTGCAGTACAATCAAGTTGACTGTAATGATTGCAAGTTGACTGTATTGACTACAAGTCAATTGCAGTGGAGTGCCCAATTCAATATGGGGCACGGGCCAAACAACTGCCCATACAAAGTAGTGTGTAGACCGGCTAGCAGTCTGCCAAACTTAGAAGTAACAACAAGCCACCACCTACCTTTACAATACTATTATTACCTCGGCTACGATTCGAATCGACAAACGTTAAAACGTTTAAATCCTATCAACACTAATTCGTACTTGTTGGATTAAATACGAATAAGTTGGGTAAAAAAAAAAAACATCCAGTTACGCTTCATGCAATTGTAAGCTAAAGGCAGGATTTTTGCGAAAGGTCCTTATAAATTGCGAAAGTTGTCACGGCAATAGGTATGGAAGACTTCTGAATTAGGTTAGTCTTTACAGCAGTTAATAAGTGGCGACGTTATTGCTGTTAACACTATTAAGATATCTCTATTAAACCCTTTTTGAAGAAAAACTTTAAGAAAAACCGCAAAAAGTCTAAAAGATCTTCAAGTTTAAAAGCGATTACCAACTTACAAAGACATCTAAATTTAGCAAACGACCAAATCGCTACTACTTCTACAAATCGCAAATCGCTAAATTCAAAACCGTTTAAAAAGAAAATAATAATTTATAAAAAAAATAAAGCAACATATACCTTTAACACAAATTTTGCATCAATCTTTCCCTTCATTAAAAAAATCGTTTATTAAACACGAAATTAAACATATTAAAATAGTAACACTAAACAACAAATACTAAAACCGTTAAATACAAATAACATGTTAATTTTACATAAAGAATCGTTAAGTCGTAACGAAGAATTATATTAGGCTACTTTCAAAGAGCTAAATCCTTGCTTTGGCCTAAATTAACGTTAACTTACCAACCAAAACATTAAAATAGCGAACGAATAGAAACGAATGAAGAAAATTAGGAATCTCGAACCTTTCTTTATTAAGTTTTATAACGAAAACCTTCACTTTAAAAATTTTAATAAAACTTTCATCAAAACACACTTAAAAACCTCCATTAACTAATATATCCTCAACTTAGACGCTGGTAAAGAATTCGATTCTATCGCTTATACTTTCCAACACTTTTTAAAGTTTTTTAACTACTAAATCATTTATATATGCAAAATAATATGAAAAGGAGTTAAAATCAAATTAAAACCCTAAATTGAAAAGTAGTGTATTTTCATTCCCAATAAAATTATAAATGAACTGGAATACCCACTTTTTGAATTGGTACAAATAAAGGATTAACCTCAAAACCCTCAACTTTAAAACCTTTAACCTTAAAACCCACAAGCGAAAGATACAGTAACTGCTGACTACAATTAACGACTTTATATATATTCCAAATAACCATCCTCTAATCCCAAAATAAGTAAAACCATTAATCCTTGAACTACAATTTTTTATACTTTAATGATAAGAAACCTCTTGATTTATGAACCAACTTAACCTTTGCCCATTGTAACGCGAAGTATGTGATCATGGTAGGATAAATACGTAAAGTAGTTGTTATTGAAGTAATTCAAGACTTCAACATTAGCATGATCCAGCGCTTAATTAAAAAAAATCGTTAAAGTCGCCAAGGCAGTAGAACCGCACGGTGTAAAAGTACGTAAAGTTATTGAAATTTTCCAGATAATTATGACTTTAAAAAAGGTATACCTACCTATAAACGTTCACCATAAGTTCTATTACAAAACTTTACCAATTGGGTTAATTTACTAAAAAATACCTTTATGACCAATATGTAAAAAATCTAAACTTGGGTCAGTTATAAAAAACATATCTATAATTAGAACTACTATTGTAGCCTACTCTATAAACCTATTAAAATAGTTAATTTTAATTAAAAACCTTTCACAAACTTCGCCAAAATTTAGAGTGATAAAGAAAGGTATAATAAGAAACCTTACAATTAACTTAATATAAAGATAATGCCATTCCTCAACATTTACAGGGAGGTAGAGGTTAACTCTTTATGTTTTCACTTACCATTCCTAGAAATCCCTACGAAACATGTAAAAAAAATTATATAACATTCCTAATGAAGGTACGTACCTTTCATAAAATCTATGACAAAAAAAGTTACTTTGAATACGACGTTCATTTTGTGTAATACTATATGAATTGGATTACAACACGTTAAAAGACAATAATAACAAAGAAAAAAAAGAGGAAATACCCATGGATATATTCAATTAAATTTTTAACAAGTTAATATTTTGATAATGGATAATATGGAAGGCATAAATTAAAGAAACAGTATTGTTTATGTAGGTATAGGCAGTTGTTATAGGTATTAACAAATGTAAATTCGCTTTTCAACGCCTAAATACCACTTACAAAGGACTTTTAAACCAATTACAGTTCTCGATTACAACTATAATAATATATACGCCAAACTTGAGCGGGACTTTGATCCTTCCTCCATAGGTACCAACGCGCGCCACTACTCACAGAGCCTAATCCACGCGCTCGACCTCTATTTGTATCTCCAACAACGCTACATTTTCCTTTTTACTTATTTACAGGCTTTATTTTAACGTACTTTTCAATTAATAACCTACAGTTTAAAGGGTGGCATATTACACGTAGAGGATTCAGCCTCTATACTGGCTATAAGCCTTGAATCAAAAGGATATATGCTTTACGCGGCCCAGTTATAGGTGATTTCTTATTTCTTCAATGTAAGTAAGCGTTAGGTCGTAATTCTAGAAGCCGTATTTCCAGCTAAATTAGGGCTACAAATTCACACAATGCTTTTAGGCCTCTAGAGTTTTTGGGGTACCCTAAGGCTTTGATAGGAAAGATAGTTAGAGGTCTGAGTTTCTCCTTAGAAAGGGTGGATGTAGTATATAAGGACCTTGAGATTGCGATCTCTCCCGCCGGTATCTATAGCATTATCTTAGGAGCCAGCACTCTATGCTACCCGGTGGTAGTAAATACAATTTATATATATTGGAATAGTATTATATGTAATGCAGTAGGTCAACTTTACTTACAGTAAAGTTGACCATACTACAAGTGTATTGCTTTGTGCGAACTTACCGCATTGAGTGTAAGTTGAGTGCAGTACACTGCACTTTACTCTAGGGCACGGGCCAGGCAATTGACCATACAAATTAATGTGTAGACTGGCTAGCGGTCTGCCAAACCTAAAACAATACATCCAATATCTGACCACGCAATACTACTGTTACTTCGAAGACCAATCGAATCGACAACGTTGTAACGTCTAAGGTCTACTAATACTAATTAGTGCTTACTTATTAGCTTAAGCATAAATTAACTAAGTAGAAGAAGAAGTTACTTTCCGGTTACGCTTTACGGCTACAGCGGCTAGAGTAAAGGAAAGATTCTTGCGAAAGACCTTTATTAGTACTGCGTTAGTCCCTAACGGCAGAAAAACAGAAAAGACTTTTTAGGTTGCGTCAGTCCCCAAAGGTAATCTGGAAGTAAGCGACGGTATCGTTACTGAAAAATACCAAAAAATCTTCATTGATTCTTCTTAAAAACGTTGAGATTAACTATCAAAAGTCTTAAAGTTCGGCAAGTTAGCAAACGGCTAATTCAGTACTACTACGGGTGCTACTACTATAAGAAAAACGACTAAGTTCCACAGCCAAACAACAAACAACCTTCGCCCTTTACCGCTAACAACGACTTCCGACCTCATTCTTTACATTGAATCTTTTCTCTAACTTACTCTTTTCACTCCCTACATCACCTTAATCGTTAAGTTTGCTGCTTTAAGCGAAAATACCAAGTTGAGCTAGAAAAGTTACATCGTGCGACCTTACGTCAAATCACTAAGTCGCTAAGTTCCCACGCGACTTTACGACAAAACACCAAGTCTTTACGCCCAAGATCATCAAGTCCTTTACCCTACACGCCTATCAAGCTCTATACAAGTCAAAACGTTAAGATGTTTACTGCTAACGTTTACTTTAAAGCCGTTACCAACCCTAAGAGGAAAGAAGTAATTAAAGCACTCATAACTATTTTTACCAAGTTTTACAACGACGAACTTTAAGCGATAAATATTAACGAAGAATCAAACGAAAAAAACCTTACCAACTTTATCAGATATTTTATCGTTAAGTATAAAAATAGCCGCGATTCTAACTGTACTTTTAACAATTATCGCAACTTTTTGAAAAACTAGATAATAGATATGTAAAAAGAAATTTAAGAAGGGATTAAGTTAAGACTTGAGTCTAAAATAAAAGAATGAGGGATTTTTATTTAAATATAAGGCGTTACGACATTAGCTCAAACCCTTTTCGATTTGATATAACTTAAAAAATGCCCTTATAACCCACAACCTAAAAGAAAAGCTAGTAAGGAACCTCATCGGTTCTTTGCGCGATTTAGGGGACCTTTAACTTACCTTTAGTTAAGTTAAGCCTTTTTATATGTTGGCGATAAAAAACCTATTAACCTGTTCGGCAGTTTAATACCCCCACGTAACAGCGCGGAGTACGCTTTTAGCGGCGGTAAAGCACGTAAAGCAGCGGTCATCAACGCGGCTAAAGGTATTAACGTTAGTGCTTTACACCAGTTAATTAAGAAGGATCTTTAAGCATTCTAAAACCTTTAAGTACACATTAACTCTTAGCAATTTAATCGCTAAACCCCTTAAAAACCTTCCCCTTTTAGATTTACCCACGCGCGAAAGCCCACTACAAATCCTATTATAGGACTTTACCCCTCGCGTTAGGCGACCAGAAATTACCTTTAATACCGTACCTCGAAATCTTTAAAACTTAAATTATTAGAAAATACCACTTAGGGTTAGGACAACTATTGCGATTTTCCCTTAAAACTTATCAAAATGGTTGATATTAACTACAAACTTATGGACTAAACTAAAATCTGGTGTAATATGGATAAATACGAAGAAAAGCCTTACAACCTTCTTGATACTAAAATAATACCCTTTTTAAATATTTGTAAGTAAATAGAAGTTCCTCCTTCTGGTTTTTACTTACTATTTCCTGAAATCCTTACAAGGTATGCCAAGAACTACTATTTGACCTTCCTAATCTAAACAACCACGTTTCGCAAAATCTACGATAGTATAAAGTGCCATTTCGAATAAGACGTTTACCTTATACAATACTATATAGACTGGGCTACTACGAGGTGAATTATAATGATAACAAAAAAGAAAGATAAGGAAATACCAATGGACGTCCTTAACCAGATGTTTGATAAGTTGATGTTATACCAGAAAATAATAATGAAAACCTACATTAGCGAAACCACACTTCGAGAATAAGTACAAATAGTAGTCACGGGCATTAGCGAATTTGAATACGCCTTATAACGCTCAAATAACACCTGCGAAGAATTTTTTAGCCAGTTACGTTCCTCGCTTATCATAGTAATGGTATGTATACCAAACTTGTTTGGTATATACCCCCAAGTGAGTAACTTTATTAACGTAGATAAAAAAGACTTTACCGTGGTTAACTACATCAATCGAAAGTATGAGCGTCCACAACGCTTAAGGTCGGGCCTATCGAGCTTAGCTATAGACTAAAGGCAATGGCTACGCTACCGCCAATAAGATTCAGGCGAACCTGTTAACCGCAAACACTATCGTCATAATAGTGGCAAAAGAATGCTGGATTTGTAATAAGTTTAGCCACTGGTTAACTCGACACCCCCCAAGCGAACTTAATAACAGGAAAGTAATATAATATATTTAATACACCATTTCTTTGGAATAGGATTACTTAAATTAAATCGCAGACTTTAAAGGCGATAAGCTAATTCTCGTCGTCAACGCCTTTAAGCAGATTAAGTGACACGAAAATATTACTTCTAATACGGCTTAATAACTAGCTGACTACATCTTTTTATACCTTTTAAGTAGTAAAAACCCCTACCTTTACATTAATAAAGTCCATAACCCCTTACAAACCTTTAATTTTCACGAACGTTACGTAAACTACACGTTTTAAAGTATAATACTAGATATAAAGGCAACAAAGTATTTAATAAGAGCCTATTCGTAATATATGGCACTACGAGAGGAAAGAATTATAGTCATTGAAATTAATCTTTACGATATAAGCAAGGTCAAAATTAGCTTCCGCCTAGGTGAAAAACTATCGTTACTTAAAATAACGGTAATTTAAACTGTTGTAGGAGTAATTACGTTTTACATCCTTAAGTCACATATCCCTTCCCTTTTTTACCTAAAGTATATGAAGACTTTCGGTGTTAACGTCGACGTTAACGCAGATAAATTGGTTAAAAACGGCCAAAGATTTTCACTTGCGTTTAAGTAATAGCACCTATAGTTTTATCTTTAAAGTTCGAAAGTAGTAGTATTATACCTGACGAAGCCTTAGATACGTTAATTATACCGGCGTTGTAATTATCCAGTCGTTAACAGGTTATATAAAGTCCTAAAGTCTGTAAGGTATGACGATGTGAAATACTTTACCTTAAAAGCTATTGAAAGACTTTGCTACCACTATTAAACTTATATCTAAATCCTCCGAAGATTTAATTTTACGTTAAAAATGATAAGGATTTCAATTATGAAATCTTCGTCGATATATTTTATTTGGATAATGAACTCGTCATTTACGTCATCAATTTCGCGACCTCTTTTTACGGAGTCAAGTTTTCAAAGTCCCTCTCGGGAAATGATACGTTGGAAACGTTAAAAATATTATAAATTAACACGAACCTAAGTCTACCTAACCTCGTCATTTACGATACCGGTATAAACGTTACTTCGGTAACGTTTTAAGAGAATGTTAAGATAATAGGTATCCAATGTAAATAGATACCTGTAAAATCCTACTGAAGTATTGGAAAGGTTAAAAGGGTATACACCTTACTTCGCCTAACGTATAATATCTCTACGTTAGAAATTATAAGCTTTACGAATCCGGAGGCACGCTTACAAATAATAGTAAAAAGCCTTAACGACACTATAGGCCCTAACGGCTTAGTGCCAACGATCCTAGTATTTAGAGCATACCTACGACTAACGAGTAAATCTCTGCCCTAGGCAAGTACTTAGAAACATATTGCGGCCTATAACAAAGCTTTAAGAGAATTACGAAAAGAATAGGTACGCCGCCAAATTAGTAACGCCTTTAACTGCAAAAAACGGCTCTTTAACAATCGACGTGCTTTCTTTGTCATTGAAAATTGAGGTCTTCGTGTAACGGGAGCCGAGAAAATAGGAAGGCCTATATAAAATATTAAGTATAACAAACTCTAAAGTAATTGTTAAAACCGCTAACAGTCCTGTATCTTATAAAATTATCCAGATTAAGCCTTATATCAGGACTACTAAAAATAACCCTTAAAACCTTTGAGCCCCTTAAGCCAACCGACCGAGTTAATACGAATCTCCTTTACCCGTTATCAAGAAGTTGATAAAACGCCGCCAGTGCGAACAACCGCCAAAAAAAAGAATGGTAAAGAGGAGGAATATATACCGGGCTATATTTACAATACTAATAAGGTAAGCAGAAAAAAAAGGGATAATGAAGAGTTAGTACTAAAGCATTGAGTATAAGGGATTATCAAAACCTTCGGTAAACCCTTTAAGAAAAGTAATAGGGTCGAGATTCATGGACTATTCACTCGAAGGGTCGTGTAATTCGTGCCGAAAACCAATTTTAACCCCTAAAACCTAAACGTTACGATTTTTAAGTCGAGGATTATCTGCGAGGTTAAGGCTAAAACCATGGGAAGACCGTACGAAAAATTTCGCCTAATTACTTAAGGATATAATAATAAAGGCAAAAAATAAATCTTTACGTAATTACTAACAATTTAAAAGATTATTTAACGTTTAATGGTTGCTTTTGTAGAAGGTTTACTAGTTAAAACTAAAGGCAAGTTTATATTTAATAACCGTAATATAACGTAAGCTACATGTCATTAACAACGGATTTATAATGGATTGTATTACTAAAACTACTACAAAAACTCCGTATTATTTATCCTTTAGGCACGGTAATACGTTATATCAAACCATTATACGAATTAGCTAAAGTAGGCGTTTGTTAAATTTTAACTTACTAGTCGCACTTTAAATTACGGCTAACGATAAAATCTTTGACGTACAACCCGTATTTGTTAATAACTTAAAAAAAGGACTTCAGCATAATATTCATATAAACCAACGATATCTTTTTCGTTGGAACGGCTTACATTATGGCATTAGAATGACAAGCGATTAAGGATTTTAAGTTTTGAAATTATAAGCCAGTGACAATGTTAACGGAAAATACACAATTAAACTTGAATAAATAGTTAATCCGTATATTTGGTATTAATACCGTCCTTAACTTTTTCCAAAAGGGCCAGAGCGTTGTTTTAGCTACAATTAATAATGATAACGAGGCTAGGGATTGACGGTACCTAAAATAGGGTGTTTAAGGTAGCTATGTTACTATATTATGTTAACCGAAAGCCTTTTACGATTTATCTATTACGATATAAATATAAACGCTAACCGATAAGGATTTTGACCGGTTAAATAACAGGCTTAAATAGCAGATACGGAATTTGGACCGCGGGATTAATATGGTTTTAATCGACCTTTTAAAGGAAAAATTAATAATCTTTACAAACTGATCTTTTGCAAATAACATCGATTTGTTTATATAAATCGGTTTTCTGATAACTCTCGTTAATAAAGATAGGTAGTAAAACCAGTTTAATATTATCTACAATTTGATTTACTAAACCTCAGTTAAGTGTAAAAGGATTGTAAGAAGCGTATTAGCTTTGGAGATTCACGGTATAATAGCGGGATTCGATGTAGGTATAGTAATATGGAAAACTCTTAACATTATTACTAAGCAGTTAAAGATTCCTCTTATCCAAATGGTAATTTATGCTGATTCGAAGAGTTTTTTCGAATTCTTTTCGAAGCTTGGAACCACTAGCGAAAAACGCCTAGTAATCGACGTAATAGCACTTTGTAAAACCTACGAAGGGAGGGAAATTGAGAAATTCTAATAAATCGATGGTAAAGATAACCCCGTTAACACTATAACGAAAACATCACCGAATAAGGCCTTAAGAACGGTTGTAAGTGGTAATAAGCTACCTATATGAATCGAGAGCTAAGTTAATAAACCGCCTAAAAGGCTTGAATCACGTAACGCCGGATGGAGATGTACCTTCAAACTAAAAAACTATTAGGAGATTAATAAAGGTTATCTGTTTAAGTGATACAGTCAAAGTAAAGGCTTGTAAAGGTTTATAGCGAAGGCAATTTTTATAGGAGTTAATAAATTTGGACCTCGGAGCAACGAGGAAATTAAGGTTAAATAAGGTTACTTTTCTTACAATCAGGTGTGATTTAGTATGGAAGTTAACTGGAATTAATGGGGGTCTAGTTAGTTAAAGAAGAGGCAATTTAGTAGTAACCGGAAAAAATTGATTAGCCTTACTAGTGTGCGCGTACAAACTAAAAAGCCGCCAGTGTTGGAATAGTATTATATTCAATGTAATATGTCAACTTTACTTACAGTAAATTTAACCGTACTATAAGTGTATTACTTTATGCGGACTTACTGCATTGGGTATAAGTCGAGTGCAGTACACTGCACTTCACTTTAGGGAACGGGCTAAGCAATTGGTCATACAAATTACTGTACATACCGGTAGCGGTCTGCTAAACCTAGAACAATACATCCACCATCTGACCATACAATACTACTGTTACTTCGAAGACCAATCGAATCGAAAACGTTGCAATATCTAAGGCCTACAAACAATATATATATATACGTCAAACTTAGTTATTATATTTCCTTAAACCAATATTTTCCGTAATTAGGACAATAATGATTTTTTAATCGTGTATTACATCGATTGCAATGATGATAGGTTTATAAACTCAAAAGCTGGTTAAAAGATACTGAATTAGAACTTGGACTGGCCATAATTACATAAATGAAGCCTAAATAAACAAAATAACCAAATGAATTATCGTCGTAATGGTGATTAAAAATGTTGGATTTATGGAAAATTCGATTATTCACTAGGTCAACACCTTATTACTAAACGCCTCAAATAGTAGGTGATATATTACACTGAATATTTTATTATTTTGGAATAGAATCATTTTAACTGTATTGAAAACTACGAAACCAAAAACGCATTCTATAATAAAAACAACATATTGAAACAAGTAGCGTAACATAAAAATATTACCCCCAAAACAACTTAGTAACTAGCTTACCATATCTTTTTATATCGCTAAATGAAGAAAAACCCCTATTTTTATCATGAATATCAAATATTAACCCCTTATACTAATTTAATCTTTGCAATTGCTATATGAAGCACACGTTTGAAAAACATATAATAGATACTAGGATAACAATATATTCAATAAGAGGATAGTCGCAATACATTGCTTTACAATAGGAAAGTACTATTGCCAAGGAAATAAACTATGAAAATTCCAATAAAACTAAAGTTGGATTTAGCTTATGTGAGAAATTATCGTTACTCGAATCAACGATTATACAAATAGTTATTTAACAAATGATCTTTCATATTTTAAAAACTCATATCTCTTTCTGTTGTGTTATGACCCAAGCATGATGGCGGGTTAGGAAGCAGGCTAGCATGCAGCTGAGCCACTTAGAGCCTGAAGTCCAACACATCAGGCGAGGAACACCTCTCCTTTATCAGAAGGGAAATGACTAAGCCAATCACGTGATTAGGATCAGTGGGATCAGTACTGATCCAAGTGATCCAGGATCAGCAGGCTCAGCACTGATCCAAGGGATCCAGTACTGAAGACGGTATGAAGTCACGGATATATAAGGACACGGTTATTACCACATAAATAGTATTTCCTTCATAGCTTTTCAGTTGTCAATCCAAGTATTTAGTCTATATACCTGAATAGCCTAACAGCTAGTGATCATTCTACAGCATGAACACACATTTTCTTGATATTACACCTTTGTTACCTCTGCTACCTTACTGCTAACATAAACCCTAGGATACCTTCTATCTACTCACGGGTATTTAGTGTGATCATTACATGTTGGAATCGTAGTATTTGCAGTGCAGTAGGTTATGTTTACTATAAGTAAAGTTGACTATACTGATTGCAAGTTGAGTGTATTATTTTATGCGGGCCTACAGTATTTGACTGTAGATCAAATGCAGTATGCTCCCACTTCATACTAGGGTATAGGCCAAGCAATTGGCCATACAAATTACTATGCAGACTAACTAGCGGTCTGTCAAACCTGGAACAAAATATCCATCATCTGACTATTGTAATACTACTGTTATTTCGACCAATCGAATCGACAACGTTGTAATGTCTAAAGCCCTACCAACACTAATCAATACTTATTAGGTTAAGTACAGATTGGCTAAATAGAAGAAGAAGTTACTTTCTGGTTGTTACGCTTTGCGTTATCGTTAGGATAGAGGAAAGATTCTTGCAAAGAGCCTTTACTATTGTGTTAGTCTTTACAGCAGTATGTAAAGAAGACTTTTGGGCTGCGTTAGTCTCTACAGCAGACCAAAGATAGCGACGGTATCGTTATTGAAAACACTAGGAAATATTTACCAAAGATTCTTTTTAAAGAGAGTTGAGATTGACCGCTGAAAGTCTTGATTCGGTAAGTTGATAAACAGCTAAGGTATTATAATTACGGGTGCTACTACTGTAAGAAAAACGACTAAGTCAAATGGTTAAAATGAAATATAACTCTTGCCCTTTACCAATAATAAACGACCTTCGACTTTACCTTTTATACTAAAACTTTTACCTTTACTCCAATTTTTTCACCTTCATTATTTTAACTTAATCGTTAAATTCGCTACTTTGATTGAAAACACCAAAAGTTGTCAATTAGCGTTAAGAAAGCTACTCCGCACGACCCAATACCAAGCCGTCAAGTTTCTACGCAACTTTAAACCAAAACAACAAGTCTTTTACCTATTAAGTCTTACGCCACCCAGAATCTGAAGATGACACCTCCTTAAGAACTTCAAAAAAGGATTGAAGCTTTTAGATCCCTTTTTTTAAAGCAGTACGATAAAGAATTTTAGGGGTTAGATATCGATGAAGACTTAACCAAACGGCATCTGGTTAACTTCGTAGGATATTTTATTTTTAAGTAAAACGGTGACGAAGAACTTAACTGCGGAAAACGCGTTTTTCGAAAATATAGTGAGTTCTTCGACGACTGGACTATTGATATATGGAAGAAGATCAAGAAAGGTATTAAATCCAAATCGAAGGCAGAATTCGAGCGACAAGAGATTTACGTGTCAGAAAAAGGTTCCACCAAGTTGGCAGAAACTCTTTTTGACCTGGCTTAACTTGAAGAATACTCTTAAGACCCACACCTTAAGGGAGAGTATGTTAAAAAAACTTTAATACCCTTACACGCGTTTTAGGGAACCTCCCCTTTACCTTTAGTTAAGTTAAGTCTTTTTACATGCTGATAATAAAGAACCCGTTAACTTGCTCAGTAGTCTAACACCTTTATATAATAGCACGAAGTACGCTTTTATTAGCGGTAGTGCACATAAAACAGAGGCTATCCACGTGGTTAGAAGGATTAACGTTAATGTTTTACACTGGTTAATTGAGAAATATAGTTAAGCGTTTCAAAAACTTTGGATCCCTCTTACCCCTTAGCACTTTAATTAAAATCACCAAGCCCCTTAAAAGTCTTTTCATAGTAGGTTTACTTACATTTGAAAGCCTACTATAGATATTACTATAGGACTTTACTCCTCGAGTTAGGCGACTAGTAATTACCCTTAATACTGTACCTTAGAGGCTTTAAGGCTGGAATTGCTAGGAAATACTAATAAAGATTGGGATAATTATTTCGACCTGCCCATAAGACTTATTAATATGGTTAACATTAATTACAAGCTTTTTACGGATTTACCCAATATTTAGAACGATGTAAAAATGTATGAAGGGAAGTTTTATAAACTTTTCGACACGAAAACAATGACTTTTTTCAAACATTTGTAAGTGGATGAAGGTTTTTTTTTTTTTTTTTTGGTTTTCACTTACTATTCCCCGGAATCTTCACAAAACACGCCAAGGATCATTACCTGACCTTCATGATCCGAGTAATTACATTTCGTGAGATTTATAATAGTATAAAAGGCTATTTTGAATACAACATCTACCTTATATAATATTAAACAAATTAGATTACTACAGGGTAGGCGATAATGATAATCAAGAAGAAGAAAAAGAAAACCCTAATGGATAGGTTTAACCAGATAATTAACAAGTTAATATTGTGCCAGAAAACAATATAGAAAGCCTACGCTAGTGAAACTACACTTTTCAAGTAGGTATGGGTAGCATTTACGAGCGTTAGCGAGTTTGAATACGCTCTATAACGCCTAGATGCCACCTACGAAAGCTTTTTTAGCCAGTTACGCTTCTTTCTTACAACGTTAATAGCACTTACACCAAAATCGTTTAATATATATTCCCAAGCCGGAAATTTCCTTGACATAGATAAAGAAAACCTTCTGGTAGTTAATTATGTTGACCGCAAGTACGGCTACAGGCGCCTTTAACTCCTAAGTTTTAGATTATTAACTACAGACTAAAAGCAGCAGTTACTCTCGCGCTAATAGAGCTAAGATTGAAGCGAATTTACCAATCGTAAATATTATCATCGTAATAGTGATAAGATATATTGGATTTATAGTACGTCTAACTATTAGTTAACCTGTTACCCCTTAGCTGTGTAAAATAACAAAAAGAAAATGTATTACATGTAGTGATTTACTATTTCTAAATAGGACTACCTAGATTAAATTGCAGACTTCGAAGGCGATAATCCAATTGATAACAATAATAACCTTAAATAGATCAAGTAATATAAAGATAATATTTCCGGCGCGGCCTAGTAACTATCTGAATACGTCTTTCTATATTTTCTAGGTGGTAAAAACCCTTACTTTTACCCTGATTCAGTCTCTGACCCCTTATATACCTTTAACTTTCGCTATCGTTATGTAAATGATACGTTTTAAGGTATTATGTTAAACATAGTGGTAGTAAGGTATTAATAGGAGGCTATTCACAATATGTGGAACTATAAAGAGAAAGTACTATAGCTATTGAGATTAATCGTTACGATATTATTAAAACTAAAGATGGCTTCGAATTAGGCGAATAAGTATCGTTACTAGGAATAACAGTAGTTTAAATTATTATTAGATCGAATACATTCTATATCCCTAAGTCACCTACATCTTTTCTTTTTTATTTGGAAGATATAAAAACTTTTGACATTAGAGTTAATGTTAAGGTCGACGAGCTGGTTAAAAACAGCTAAATGTTTTTATTCGCCTTTAAATAGTGGCAATTGTAATTTCATTTTAAGGCTTTAAAGTAATAGTATTAAATCCAATGAAACCGGAAACACTTTAATTATACCAGAGTTTTTATTACCGAGTTTTTGATAGGCTATATAAAGTCATAAAGTTAGTAGAACGTAAAGATATGGAATATTTTATCTTAAAAGTTATTGGAAAGCTTTCTCACTATTGTTGAACGCATATCAAAACCCCACAAAGGTTTAAGTATACACTAAAAAACGAAGGGGACTTCAACTGCAAAGTCTTTGTTAATATATTTTACTTGGATAATAAGCCTATTTTTTATATCGTTAACTCCATGACTTCTTTTTACGGAGTTAATTTCCTGAAATTACTTTCGGTAAAGGATACGTAGGAAACGTTAAGGATACTGTGAATTGACATGTATTTAGGCTCACATGACGACGTTATTTACGATGTTAACACCAATTTTGCTATGATGAAGTTTTAGAAAAATGCCAAGATAATGGGTATTTAGTGTAAACAGGTGTTTGTAAAGGCCTACTAGAGTATTGGAAAGGTTAAAAGGGCATAATCATTATTTCGTTAAGCCTATAACATCATTTCGCTGGAGATTAAAAGTTTTACGAATCCGGAGGTACGGTTTTAAATGGCGGCAAAGGGCCTAAATAATACTAAGGGCCTTGACGATTTAGTGCTAACGTTACTGGTTTTTGGAACTTACCTACGTTTGACGAGTGAATTTCCACTATTAGTAAATACCTAGAAGCGAGTTGCAACCTACGGCAAAGTACTAAGGTAACTGCGGAAGTAATTGGCACACCGTCATGTTAATAGCGCCCTTAACACCAAGAACAGCCCTATAATAATTAACGTATTTGTTTTACCTTTACAAAGTAAAATCCTCGTATAGCGGGAGCTAGGTAAATAGGAGGGTTTATACAAAACTTTAAGTATCATTAACTTTAAAGTAATTCTTAAAATTGTTAACGGTTTTGTTTCTTTTCTCACTACACAGGTTAAGCTTTGAATTAGAGTTATTAACGATTAAAATCCTTAAGTTAAGCGACTGAGTTCATACGAACCCCCTTTATCTATTATTAATAAGTTGATAAAACGCCACTGGTGCGGACAACCCCCGAATAAAAGAAACTTTTAAAAGGAGAAATATACACCAGGTCGTATTTACAATATTACTTAGGTAAGCAGGAAAGAGAAGGATAACAAAGACTTAGTATTAAAGCTTCGGGTACAAATTATTATCAAGACTTCCGGTAGACTTTTTGAAAAAAAGTAATAGAGTCAAGATTAACGCCCTATTAACTCGAGGAGTCGTATAATTTGGTCCGAAGGCCGATTTTAGCCTTAAACTCCAAATATTACGATTGTTCAATCGAGGATTGTTTACGAAGTTAAAAGTAAGATTACGGGATGGCCGTACGAAAAATCACGTTTAATCGCTTAAGGATACGGCGATAAAGGTAAAAACTGGATCCTAACTTAATCGCTAACTATTTAAAAGATTAGCTGACGTTTAATAGTCGCTCCAATAGTAAGTTCAATAATCAAAACTAAAAGAAATTTTACGTTTAATAGCTTAGATATAGTATAAACCTATATATAGTTAGTAATAGATTTACAGAGGATCGTACTATTGGAATTTCAATAAGAATCACGGTTAATGTACCTTTTCAAAACGGTAATACTATTTATTAAGCGTTTTTATAGACTAGTTAAAGCAAACGGTTATTGATTCCTAATTTACTAGTTATACTTTAAATTACGGTTGAGTATAAAGTTTTTAATATACGATTCGTATTTGCTAGTAAATTAAAAAGATGATTTCGACCTGATAGGTATATAGAACAACAATAACTTTTTCGTTGAAATGGCTGGCTTTATATTATTGGAATATCAAGCGATTAAGGACTCCAAATTTTGAAATTGAAAACCGATAACGACATTGGCAAAGGGTAATTAACTTGACTTTAACCAATCATTATTTCGTATTCTTGGTATTAATACCGGAATTAGCATTTTTCAAAAGGATGACGGAACTGATTTGGCTATAATCGATAAAACTAACGTAGTTAAAGCCTAATGGTACCTGGAATAGTATATTTATAGTAGTTATATTATTAAATTATATTAACTGAAGGCTCTTTACGACCTTTTTATCGCAGAACAAGTATCAAGAGAATTAAACAAAGACTTTAACCGATTAAATAAGAGGTTCGAAGGGAATATATAAAACCTGGAACTAGAAATTAATTTGTTTTTAATCGACTTGTCGAAGGTTAAGTTAATAATCTTTACAGACAGGTATTTTATGAATAACACTTACTTATATTTATAGATCGGCTTCCTAATAACCCTCGTTAATGAATATAGGCAGAAAGGCCAGTTTGGTATCATTAGTAACCTAATTTACTAAACCTCCGTTAAATGTAAAAAGATTATACGAAGCGTATTAGCTTTAAAATTCTAAGGCATAATAATAGGCTTTAATATAGGAATATTATTACAGGAAACACTTAACGTTATTACAAGGTGGCTTAAGATTTCTTAAATCCCGGTAGTAATTTGTACTAAATCAAGGATCTTATTCGAATACCTTTTTAAATTCGAAACTAATAGCGAAAAACATTTGATAATCGACGTGATAATACTTCGCGAAGCCTATAAAGGGAGGTAGATTGAAGAGTTTTGATAAATTAACGGCAAAGATAATTTTTCTAATGCTATGACGAAGAAATTTCCAAATAAAGCCCTTAAAATATTTGTAGATAGCAATAAAATGACCATAAGTATCGATGGATACATTAATAGGCCCCCCGGTAAGCTCAAATCACGTAATAGCGGTTAAGGATGTACTGGAAAGTTGAAGGACTGCTAGGGAATTAACTATATTAACTTGTTTAACTGATGTGGCTCAAGAAAAGGACTATATGGGCTAATAAAAGAAGAACTTTTTGTAGGGGCCGATAAAGTCGGACCTCGGAGCCGTGGGGCAACTAACGCTAATTAGAGTCAATTTACACGTAAATGGGTGAACTTTAATACGAAGGTCAATTGAAATTAACAGGAGTCTGACCAGTTAACGAAGTCGAAATTCAACGCTGACCGGAAAAGATTGGTTAATCATATTGGCGTACACGCACAAACTGAAAAGCCACCGGTATTGGAATAGTATTATTTGCAGTGTAATAGATCAATTTTACTGTAAATAAAGTTAACTATACTAATTATAAGTTAAGTATATTATTTTGTGTGATTGTATTATATTTTACTGTAGGTTAAGTGCAATATAGCTTATCTTTACACTAAAGCACGGGCCAAGTAATTAGCTATACGAAGTACTGTGAAGACTAGCTGGCAGTTTGCTAAACCTAAAACAAGATATTTACCATCTGACTACTGCAATACTACTGTTACTTCGACCAATCGAATCGACAACGTTGCAACATCTAAAGCCCTACCAATACATCCCTTATTTACCTAGTAAATATAGAAACCCTTAACGTTAATATCAATTTCAGTGCTAATAAGCTGGTTTAAGAAATCCGGAGGTTTCTCCTCACTTTTAAATAAAATGACTTATAATTCTATTTTCAAAACCTAAAAGAAATGTTGATGAAATTCATGGAATTAAAATACATTAATCATTCCAACGTTCTAACTATCTAACTGTTAACAAACTATATAAAGTACCTAAGTTCATAAAAAACAAAAATATGGAATACTTGGCATTCAATGTTATTAAAAACCTTTTACCATTGATAAATCCACGTTCAAACACCTCTAAGGTTTAATTTTATCTTAATAAACGAAAAAGAACTTTAATTATAAGATCTTGGCTAACGTCTTTCACTTAGAAAATAAACCTGTTCTCCTCTTTATAAACTCGGTATTAAAATTGCAGTCAATTTCAGTATAGTTAAGTTAGATATGTTGACAGTAAGTTGATTTTATTGACTGCAAGTTGACTTTATTATTTGTGGGATTGACTGTTTTGACTGCAAGTTAAGTACAGTAGGTACCAAATTAAGACTAGGGAACGGGCCAAGCAATTGGCCATACAAATTAGTGTAAAAACTGGCCAGAAGTCTATCAAACTAAGAAGTAACACATTACTACTTTCAATGCAATACACCAGTTACTTCGATCAAAGATTCAAATCGACTACGTTGCAAAGATAAAGGCCTACTAACATTTATTAGTGCTTATTACATTAATTACAGATAATCTAGATAGAAAAAGAAGTTACTTTCTGGTTATTACGATTTTTTAGGCAAGGTAAAGGAAAGATTTTTGCAAAGTGACCCTATTTACTTGCGCAATTGTTCGCGCAAGCAAAAAGAAAGAGCTTATAAACTGTGCAATTATTCGTGAAAGTCTATAAGTGGCGACACTATCGCTACTATTAAAAACACCAAGAAAATTTTATTGAACTAGTTTTAGAAGAAAAGAATTGACATTAATAGTTTAAAAATTTCAAAATCGTTAAGTTACCAAAGTTAGCAAACGGTTAAGTTGATAGTATAACGGGTACTACTACTGCAAATTTTAAACCATAAAAAAATTAAATTCTACTACATTAAATTGAAAATAATAACTTTAACGGCGAATAACATACAAATTACCTCTATATACCAATCTTTCCCCCCTTATACTATTTTAATATTCTTTAAAATAACTACCAAAATGCTAAGATTAATATGGTTAATGACCTAGCTGATGAAAAAGCAATATATAGTATTAGAGAACTTTAGGATTCAGATGAATTAACGGTAAAGATAACCTTATTCAAATAATAATGAAGAGTAGTTGAAATCAGTTTTTAGAGAAGGTTATCGGTAAAAATATGTTGATTATATGTATCGAGAGATGCGTCGATACATTGATAAATGGATATTATATTGATGAATAAACAAAATCAAGGAACTAAATGAGCATGATATATATTATAACTTGATGGCCAATATCTCGATACAAATTTCATTAATTATAAAACTACAAATGTTAGACCTGGGTGGGGCACCATGCCCCACCTGCTTTTGTTATTATACATACTTCAACTGCTGCAATCTTTGTAGTAGTCTAAACTTGTTAGACTTTTTCTTTATCTTCTTTACCTCAATAGAACAAACCCTTAACTATCACAATACCAAAATACTTTTATATTTAACACTAAGCAAACAACGAGTCTTGTTACCTAATAAACATCAAGTTTAGTTTTATTATTCACCATGCTAAATAACCTTATATTATTTAAAACACGCGATAACAATATCAAGAATCAGTTTTGTATTGTTACAGACGCTTTATTACTATTGAAATGAAAATACGACGCCTTAAAAACTATTTTCGACCTCTTTTTAAACAAATGTAATATATTAAAAGATAATTTAATAATGATAAACAGCAGATAAAGGCATAGATAAAAGATCAAAAAGACTGTACTGGGTATAAGAGCAACAAATAACAAAACAAACAATAGTTTTTGGGCGATAAATACGGTATCAATTACCAACTATGCGTTTTATATATAATACAGTATCTAACTGTTACTTTATATACTAAAACATTTTTTGGTTATGAAGACTACGTATTGGATATGACAAAAATCGATAAAGGGATAAATAAGACAAATTAATTACATAATATAGAGAGTAAAGAGTGCGTATTAGATATAATACCAATCGATAAAATGATAAATAAAACAAATTAATTACGTGGTATAAAAACAAACGATAAATATATATACCAAGTAAAATAGTTTTAAATGGTAAAATTAGGTAAACAATAAAATACTATACATATACGCTGATATATTTTATACGCTTTTAGAAACCAATTCTAAAAGACTTTATAAAATTCTCAATAGTGTAGCTTGTTAGACTTAAGAACACTTACAAGATGCCTTTATCTGATATAATAAGTATTGGTACTTTATATCTTTAGTGTAATATTTAAAACTTCATATAAGGGTTGCTATTTCGAATAATAAAGTTATAAATCGTTGTTATAACAGTCGGTTGGTAAAACCAAGTAGTATAATATTACAATCTGTATGAGTTTGAAAGTTACATATAAATTTATATATAATATAGCTAAGTTCGGAAATTCGGAGAGGAGTGTTTATCATATATGCTAAAATTGGGTGGTAATTTAAAATCATATTTTCGTATCCCTGCGGATTTTCTGAAACCAATTATGAGTCTAACATCCAGATTTTCGTGGGTTAATTAACTTCAACGTCCAACTTAACAATTCACTAGCGTAAAAGTCGCCAGTTTAACTCCACTTGCAACGATAAAAATAAAAAGTTCCCAGTGTTAGAATATTAACTGGATTAATGCACGGACCAACGCAACGACCAACGTACGAACCAACATACAGACCAACATACAAACCAATTAAACGTACTGCAACATTAACAACACAATTGCAGTACAGCCGTTTGCAATCAATGGCTAATTCAATTGACTTACAAAAGTCACAGTCTGGCCGTCTATGCCAAACCTAGCCACTTTATTGGCCGTTTGACAAGTACGGCTAAGTTAAGGGCAATTGTCTGTGACTTATACCATTTACTAACTGGTTGTCCAGTCACACAAGTGGTGATCTTCACAACTGTCAAGAAGTATAAATATCTGGGCCATGGACTAGCAGTGGCCCAACGTAGTTCTCTTCTAATACCATCGATCTTGACTCTGCACCTGGTTCTACTATACCATCCAACTAGCAAGGAAAAATAGCAGGACTTATCTACCTCACAGATAAAGTCCTACCGATAGAAGTGAGGCCACGGGGCGCTGGTTAGCCGTCGGAGCTTGCGAGGGAATCCATCGCGGGATGGCAGGATGTGTGACGGGACGGGGCGGGGACGCCGTCGAATCCTACTGCATGGATGGCCCTTGCTTGCTTGCTTTGCGAAAGACTCTACTGGGCTTCATGATATCCTTGGAGCCTGACGAGCTGCGAATGCAGACGGTGGGACAATGCGGGATGGTGGGGTTGAAGATTGCCGTTGTTTTCTGCCTGGCGTCGGAAGCTTTGCGGAAGGGGAAGATTGGTGGGTGGGGTGGGGTGGAAAGGGTGGATTGGCTGCAGCGTTGGTGGCGTAAGGAGGGGCTTCCCACTGCGGGAAATGATCTGGCCGAAGCCACACGTACGAGTGACGTTTGTTGGTATTGGTGGGTGGCCGTTTGCGTTTGGAATTCCGTAGTTGGCAAATGGAGAGGATCCTGTGGTGAGCTGGTACTGCAAGGCTTCGATGTACAGCCAAGAAGTACCTATACTGCTGTGCAGAGGGGAAAAGGTAGAACGGTGGTTCAGAAAGCAAAGACAGCCTCGAAGTATGTTGAGAGGGAGGGCAAAGGCTGTGGGAGAATATCAGAAGGGTGGTATACTAGTGCTGGGGAGTGGTGCAGTGTGAAGAGTTGAAAAAGGAAAGGCTGGGGGCAAGACTTTTGTGGGTAACTATAGGAGGATTTCGACAATGCCTTACAAGGCAAGTGTGATGGGATAGGTGAAGTTTTTCAAAGGTATTGGAATGTAAAGGAATTGTGTATATTGACAGGAATATTTTCACAATGTGCTACAAAGCAAGTGTAATAGGGTAAGTTAAAATACAATTGTAGACTGTGAAAGTGTTGGAATGTTGGCTTATTATGGGCATCTATATTCAAGTTTCAATGATGTTTTATGAAGCAAGTTGAATAGGATCAATCAAGATCCATTATTAAATCATCGGCTATTAAGACATTGAAAGTGTTTCGTGGAAGGGAGGCAGGGCCTTCGTGACAACAATTCGCTGGTCTTGGCGACAATAATTTACTGGTCTTCGCGATAATGATCCACTGGTCTTCACAGCAATGATTTGCTGGTCTTGGCGACAATGAATTACTGGCTCTCGCAACAATGAGTCAGGAAAGGCGTGGCCATTGTTGGGATCAAACCCACAGGCTATTGGACTGGTTGGGTTTTGTTGTGTAGACACATGTACAGCCCATGTGGTCTTTCAAATGAAGGGGATGAGGAATGAGCAGCATTTTTTTCTATACTATACCAGTGACCAATCCAAAATTGACCTACTCAGGAGTCGGTGGAGTATTCACAATGGGAATTAAGTCCTTGGGTAAGCTGTGAATGTTCATGTCCACAAGGTGGTTTCCCACATACACCATATTCTACCTAGTACCAGGCCCTTTTGGTGCATGGTCTGGATATTGAATGGTAGCATTATGATGCCCCGTACTTTCATATTATATCGATAGCAAAGGTAGCAAATGTTGACAGTTGTTTGATGTAAGTACCGTTTCCCAACGGCAAGCGTCCACTGCTGTTGGCAACCTACCGTCGATGGTGCGAAAACGCGAGTTCTCCGTTCCGTGACAAACGAACTCATTCTCTGGGGCTACCGTAAAGGAATCGTCGAGCCCGAAGTTGACGGATGACCAGGACCTGCAGAGCTTCACACACACACTGTAGACCAACGGAGGCCTGAGGCCTTTCTCAGTGTCGCCTTTCCGTAACAACAACAACATCAACATCAACCTCCGTGGCCTGAGCCATGTTCCCGCTGGAAATAACGCCATCCCCGCCGCCCTCCCACGATCTTCCATTTTCACACCGACAGCTCGCTCTCCTCCGCCGCCGTGGCCGACGCGTGCGCACGCCCGCTCGCAGCGCCGCCGCCGCCGCCGCCGCACGAAAGGGGGGGGCCATCGTCTTCGTCGTCGTTTTCGTCGTCGTCGTCGTCGTCGTCGTCGTCGCCATCGTCGCCATCGCCGTCCCGGCGGTCGTCGGGCGCGGCGGGATCCCGCGC
>JASMMZ010000002.1:29217713-29276631 GCA_038502455.1 Anisogramma anomala | reverse complement strand
CAAGTATGTATGTATTTATGTATGTGTGGTATGTCGCCCCTCCTGGATTTGCATCGGAGGGGGGCTGAGGCCGGGGGTGGGAGGGAGCAGGCATCACGCACACGATAAAGGCTGTTGTCGGCTCCAGCGTCGTCCAGACACAGGCATTCATGATGTCGTCTGCAACTGTGTGTATGTGATGCGCTGGTCAGCTGCGTTCATATAACCATGCAAGGGAATACGAGGGACGGGTGGTCGTCAGCGTTTCTCGACGAGGCTCACGAAAGGTATTTGCGTTCCTCCGCATCTGGACGAAGCGCATGACGGTCATGATCATTGTGCTGGCGTTTTGTCTCCACGTCAGCGCCGGACTTCTTGACATTCTATACGATATACCTACAGCGCGGGCCACCAGCAGCCGCCGCAAGGCCGAGGAAAAGAAAACACACACACACACACACACAAGGAAAAAAAGGAAAAAAGAAAAAAAAAGACAGACATACACAAAGCCCAGGCAGAACATGGCGACCACGCCCGCCTTGGCGCGCCCGTCAAGCGGCAGGCGCGCGACGGCGCAGACGGGCACAGCAACGATGCAGGCGTCGAGCGCGAGGTTGGCCGCGGTGTAGTAGCCGCCCCAGTCCCAGACGTCGGCGCACGCGGGCGTCGCGGTGGCGGCGACGTCGAAGCTGAAGGCCCAGTACACGCGCAGTGGGCGGCACGCGAGCGGCAGCGCGACGGCGAAGGACAGCGTCGCGAGCAGGTTGGCGGTCTGCAGGGCCCACAGCCCGGCGCGGCGGCGGCGCGCGGCGCCGCCGCCGCCGCCCGCGAGGATGCGGAAGTAGAGGAAGACGAGCGCAGCCTTGCTGCAGCCCAGCGCGGGTGCGTAGAGCGCCTTGAGCGCGAAGAAGCTGATGGCGGCCTTGTCGAGGTTGCGCGCGTTGCCGGTGGCGACGTTGGCGTAGAAGCCGTAGTGCTGGACTGATGGATGCGCGTGTTTGTGTGTGGTTAGCTAGAGGAGTCGACCGCGGTGCCATCAAGGAACGGCTTATCGCCATCATGACTTACTCAGAGAGAGAACTGGTACGAGACATAGGAGAAATATCTGTGGTGGTGTCCGATCTGGCCGTCAGTCACTCTGTTCCTCGCACCGGCTTCTCGGACATACAAACGCAAGTGTGATGCAAATATCATCCAAGCCCAGTTTCGTTTCCCTGATGAACATGGACCAGACTCGGATGCTGAAGAAGAAGAGCTGCACGACCAAGACGATGATAATCAGGGGCGTCAGGTTGAGTTCATCCACTGGCACCTTGCACTCCTTCCACGTCACCCCACAAGTCACTGGCCAGGTTGGATGGTCAGTCCTACTTGGTCCTACACGCTGGTGTATGCATGCACGCACCTATCTGCTCGGCAAAGGTGCAGTTGTTGGAAAGACAGTTGGTGAGGTGGTCGTCCCACGGAACGGCGTGCGGCGTTTTGTCTGGGCAGAAGCATGCCTCCACCAACGGAGAGCACGCTGCTGCGATGCAGGCCGTCTTTTCTCATCGTCAGAGCGTCCCTGACTCCTCCCTGGAGTGTCCAGTCCGGGGCAGAGGAACATCACTCACGGCGCATGCTGGCACATCGCCCAGCAAAGCTACATCCATCATCGATAGCTCGGGGCCTCCACAAGACCATCAAAGAAGCAGTGGTGTGGAGAGGTGAGGGTAGCCACGCACGCAGGAAACGATGATAGCTGACTTGCGCGTATAGCTTACTTCTGCACTTCTGCAGACAACCGCGCAACCCGCGGCCGTGGACTCCCTAAGTACCATCGTATTCGAGAAGCGGGGTCCTCGATGCCTCGTTGGCTACGCCACAAGCCCGCACATCCTACACAGCGTAAGAGCGGCAGCCATAGGAGCATGGTAGAGGCCACATGCCACCGCGTTCGCGAAGAGTGTCACAGGTGCTGATGAACTTGGCAGTGGGAGCGTGGCTTGGAAGCGTGGCTTGGAAGCTGACAGGACCGTACCGCATGCGCTGCCACATGGTATGACCCGAAGTGCCACCGTCCTCGATTCGATTTGCACCGTCACGACCTCCACGATGGATCCGCAGCCGGTCTTCGGAACTCCGGCGGTGGCTGATGTGAGAAATCCGCTCCTCGTCAGGCAGCGAGGCCAGCCCTAGGAGGCATTCAGTGCGCTTCGCCACCGCCACACATAGCCATAGCAGCATAGGTGCTCCTCTGCCTCATGTGGTTGTCTGCTAGGCCAATCCATCGCCCATACACCGAGTAGCCCCCAGCCCGCACCGTACCAAGCGTCTCCACGTGCGGTCCGCAATACCGCATAGATGGATCCTTAAACGCCTCTCCCACGCCCACGCTCCGCCCTCGCTCCGCCCCCGCTCCGCCCCCCGCTCCGCCCCCGCTCTACTGGAAATTCACAAACGCGCCCCCGTCCACCAGCAGCTGCGCGCCCGTCACATACCCGCTCAGCTCCTCGCACGCCAGGAACACGGCCGGGCCCGCGATGTCGCGCGGCTCGCCCGTGCGGCCCAGCGGCACGCGGCCCTCGACGGCCGCGCGCTTCGCGCTGTCGGCCAGGTCGGCCGCGTTGAGCTGCGTGCGCACGGTGCCCGGCAGCAGCGCGTTGCAGCGCACGCCGTAGCGGCCCAGCGCGACGGCCGCGCTCTGCATCAGGCTCAGCACGCCCGCCTTGGTCGGCGTGTAGTGCGCCTGCGCGCCGCCGCCGACGAGCGCCGACACGGACGCGATGCCGATGATGGCGCCGCCGGGCCCGCCCGCGCGCTGGCCCGCCGCCATCTGCCGCGCCGCCGCCTGCACGACGTAGAAGGCGCCGTCGAGGTTCGTGCGCACCGTCGCCGCGTACAGCGCCGCCGGGAGGTCGAGGAACTCGGCGAAGGTGCAGATGCCCGCGTTGCTCACGCACACGTCCAGCCGGCCGGTCTGGAAGGTGGCGAGCGCGAAGGCAACGAGCGCGGGGCCGGTGGCCGGGTCGCCCACGTCGCCCGGCAGGTGGGCCAAGACGCCGGCCGTGGGCGCGGCGGCTTTGATGGCGGCGGCCTCGGCAATGAGCGAGGCGAGGTGAGGCTGGTCTTGGTCGAGGCCGAGATGGTTCACGGCCACGCTGCAGCCTTGGCGGAGGTACTCGAGGCAGATGGCGCGGCCAATCCCAGTGGTGCCGCCTGTGATGATGGCTGTCTTGCCAGACAGCAGGGTTGTGGGCGCCATTGGGAGGAAGGAGGAAGGAGGAAGCCTTGGTAGCGTGAGCTGCCCTTGGTCAAGTGAAGGAAGTGAATGTGCAAGTTGTCACGCAAGGATTCGTATCGCCCCTGGCAATCTTGGGCACAACATCCTTCCCCACACCACACGCCAAGCACTTACACCTGTTAGTGCTGTAACCAATTTACAGTTGGTTCCCTTAACAGCAAAAATTTACAATGGCTCCAGCCGTGACCTCACCAGCCACTAAGGTTAGTAAGACCTAACGCGTAACTTGCGTAGCTGTGAAGGGACCGGCCCGCCCTTTGTAAACTCTTTACAGGCTTTAGTGAAAGCACTAGGCCACTAGTTTACCCTTAGCGGAAAAGGACGCCTCTGCTGTACGCACCGATTGTTTCAACTCAAAAACCTTTAAAAAGATCTTAAACGCCTAAAAACACAACCTTATCATATGTAAACGCATTTTTATTGTATATATAAATACTTTTAACGCCTTTATTATTTGATTGAATAGGATTCAATTATACGAAACACTTTATATTCATTTTATATATAACTTAATATACTATCAATCATTTTACGCGCAAAGTTTTTAACACTTTTAACAAAAAAACCATTATCGTGAACACAGAAAAAAAGCATTTGCCAAGCTTTTTGCCAATATTAACACGTTATAAACGGCTTTTATAATAATAATAACGATGTAATTACTAGAGAAAATCAAACAAATATTGTTGAAACTGTTGGTAGGTTTGTCTACTAATGATAAGCCTTTAAACGTTGCAACATTGTCGATTTGGATTGATCAAAGTAACAGTAGTATTGCGTGATCAAGTGGAAAATATATTGTTTTGGGTTTAACAAACCGCTAATCAGTTTGCGAAGTAATTTGTGTAGATAATTATTTGGCGCATATGCTAGTGTAAAGTGGGCATATATTATACTTAATTTGCAGTTAGTAAAGTAGATCCACAAAATAATAGATTTAACTTGTATTCAATATAGTTAACTGTACTATGAATAAAGTTAACTTATTGCACTTTAATGACTATTATTCCAACATTGGCGGCTTTTTATTTTATATACATACGTTAGTATAATCGACCAATTGTTTTCGGTTACCACTAAATTACTTCGTCGTTAACTGACTAAACTCCCGTTAATTTCGCATTAAAATTGACTCTAATTACCTCTATTTACCATACGGTTCCTAGTTTCGACTTTATTCATTCCTATAAATAGGTTTCTTGTTACAAACTAATACAAACCTTTAACTTAACTATGTCAATTAAACAAGTCGCCGGCCTTAATTCCCTAGCAGTTTTTCAGTTTGTCAAGGTATACTTATTTACCGGTATGTAACTTAACCTTATTATGTGGTTTGTTAACATAACCCTTAATACATATGCTTAATTTATTATTGTTTATTTATTTTTAGAGGTTTTATTCGGTAATAATTTCGTTATAACAATAAGAAGATTATCTTTGCTATTAATTCACACAAATTCCTTAATTTTCTCGTTTTTATAAGCTTTACAAAGTGTTTTTATATCGATTATCAAACGTTTTTCACTGGTAGTTCCGAGTTTCAAAAGGCATTTAAATAAGTTTTTTCAAGTCAGTATAAATTACTACCGGGATAAAAGGAATTTTTAATTATTTGGTAACGATGTGAAGGGGTTCCCATATCATTATATATATATCGAAGCCGGTTATCATACTGTAAACCTTAAAAGCTAATACGTTTTGAATGATCCTTTTGCATTTGACAGATGTCTAATAAATCATGTTTTCAGTATTGTTAAACTAATGTTTTTGTAACAAATTCTTATTAACAAACGTTATGAGGAATTCGATCTATAAAAACAAATTTTTATTATTGGTAAAAGAACTGTTCGTAAATATTATTAACTTAGCTTTCGACAGATTAATCGGAACCATATTAACTCCCAGGTCTAAATTCATTATTTACTACTACAACCTTTTGTTTTATTGAATAAAATTCCTATCCATCGGGTTTTATACTTATATCGTAATCGATATATTGTACGATGCCTCCAGTTAATATAAAATAACGATAAAATTAATATGGGCGCGTTATTTTAGGTCTTGTTAAACTTTGGTTACATTGGTTAATCAATTATGACTAGATCAAAGCTTTAGCCTTTTTAATGGAAATTAAGGTAGGTATTAATATCTTTAATACTATATTTACAAATTAATGATTCATTGAAGTTTTGATGTTTGTTTTCTACCAAATTTGCGATTAACTTGTAATTCTAGATCTTTAAGTTTTTAATCGCCGGTTATTCTAATATTGTAAAGCTAATCGTTCTAATGAAAAGGTATCGCTAGTTTGTATGGCTACTAAGCCAAAAAATATTTTTTATCTTTATATAAATTGTAATCATAGCTCGGAAATTGAAGATTTTAGGTATATTTTTGACTTAAAATGCTACCAATAACTTATAAACTAATAGATATTAACTTTTACCAATCCGTATAATAATTTGATATATCATATAACCGTTTCCGGACGATATTTATCATTAAATTTTTGAAGTTACTGCATAAGAAGATATTGTGTAGGCTTATAAATTCAAGTATTCTAGAATCCATATAGAGGAAAGGGCTTGGTATAGGAACAAATGCATCCTAATAAAGTTCGAGACTCTATACTATTTAGTGCTGGTTTATACTAGTAAATATTAGTTCTTCAGTATTTGTAAATACTAGTGTAGGCAACTGGCTTTTAGTTAACTAGTCCTTTGTACTAACCCCCATACTAGTTAATACTAGTACTTGTACTAGTAAATACTAATGCTCTTAGTGAATTTCATTATATTTAGCTGAGTTCTCCTCATCCTACTGAATTCATTATCCTTTGGTGTTGTAACTTGTCAAGTATTTGTATTTGTATCAAGTACTAACTGGCTCCATTGTGGCCATGTAGTTGTGTGTATTGTGTGACTATACTTGTTGTATCGTAACACACCCCTTTAAGAGGTACTGTTCACTAAAGAGGGGAAAAAAGGAAAGAAATAGAAGTAAAAATAAAACAAAAGGTAGAGGTTAAAGTGAAGAAGGTGTAGTATACAGAAAGAATCAGTAGATGTAAAAAGTAAGAAGACCTTTGTGGTACGATTTGAACCAATAACCTCTACAGTATCTCTTTTGTTAATATTCCAAATTTTGCAC
This sequence comes from Anisogramma anomala, assembly GCA_038502455.1. Lineage (NCBI taxonomy): Eukaryota > Fungi > Ascomycota > Sordariomycetes > Diaporthales > Gnomoniaceae > Anisogramma > Anisogramma anomala. Next base: position 29,270,219 of record JASMMZ010000002.1, on the reverse strand, counting down.
CAAAACCACTTTACCATCTATACCTGCAATAATATACAAGGTAACTTGGAGTACGAAAGTTTATAAACCACACTATTAATTTGAACTTAGGTTAACCAAGTCAAGCCGTTCCATTATCACTTCGTATTTTTCCCTCGGTAGTAGCTTTATTAATCTGTCAGCCAGTTGTTCATTCGTAGGTATCCAGTTGATTTGTATTGTATTACGCTTAACTTTATCCCTTATAAAGTGTTTTGTAAGGGGTATATATTAGGTACGTTAGTGATACTTCTTTAAGATTCTTAGTTAACTTGTATTGTATTACGCTTAACTTTATCCCTTATAAAGTGTTTTTTAAGGGGTATTTATTAGGTACGTTAGTGATACTTAATATTCTTAGTTAACTTAATAATATATTTATTATCACAGTATATTGTGACGATAGTAGTAATACGTAGATTTGTGAATAAGTTCCTTATTCAAAGGGTGTTTTGAGTAACTCTTATTAATTATACACTTTGATAATCTACAGAAAAGAGTTATGTTTTTGATACTCGCTTAAATACACAGTTAACCGTACTATTAACAATCCGAACTGTGTATCAATAAGTATTCTTTCCAGTAGCTTTGTCTCCCTTTCATTCTGAACCGTACCAACCGTTAATTTGAGGTTTGTGGGAATATTTATAGTAATATTTACTGAAATATACGACGTTTTAATATAGACGTCTTGAAAGTTTTTCACTATCCACTTATAGCCCATATTCTTTAAATTGTCTAAAGTTTTTTAAGGCGTAACTAATGAGTATAATGTTTTTTTGTGAAGTATTATGACAAAAGAATTATAATATTGACATAGGGAAAGTGATATCCGGCCTAGTCTGACACATTAATTATATAAAATCCCCCACATTTAACTAATAATTCTTAGTTTGTGAAATATTAGCCTGATTTTCAAAAAGCTTAGGTATAGCATAAACAAATAATCTAGAGGCAATGGAGATATAGACCGGTTGTCTGCTTAGTTTCCCTGCCTTAAAATCCAAAACCGTTTGAATTTATATATCTTAAGTCAAAATAATCATATACACATCCCTATTCCTCAAAAAAGTACCCCTAGGAATTACTTTGTCTTTCCTATGCCCTTATATTTAAAGTGTTCCCAGATATTCATTTTCAAGGTTTTAATAGCTTTTGAGTTAAGACTTATTAGCAGAAAGTCATTAGCGTAAGTATATATAATGAGTTAACGATAATAATCAATGTGTACTGCGTTATTAAAGATTAGATTTTTAAAATTAGGGGTATTAAATATTGCCCTTAACCTCTTAAACCATTGTTTGGAAACCTTTATCAATCCGTATAATAATGTTAGAATCTGAAAGACTTGTTCGACTATAGGGTTAAAACCCATATTATTTTCTTCCGGATATTCTAGGAAGAAATACTTAATAGTGTCTAGGATATCTATCAACACCAGGTGTTCAAATTCCCCCAAAAGTAGAATCGATATCGATTTAATCGATATCCTATCTATGGAAAGCAGCAAACGTAACAAGGATCCTTTATATACAAGACTTTACTATAGCAGCAAAGATTTTAGTATAATCAACACCACACTTTTACTCGAATCTCCGTATTACGATCCTGACCTTATTTTTTCGAACTGACCTTTGGAGTTATTTTTAACATTAGTAACCTTTTTTTTTCGGTTGAAGTTTAGTAGCTTCAATCTCCATTCACAGTCTTGAAGACCTTAAAGAATATAAAACTTCGTATTTGACTGTAAAGAGCTTAATTCTAGTGCTCCGCATCAGGACCCTCTAATAATTCCTTTTTAGTTATCTATTTCTCATACTTGCTAAATAAAAGCACAAATTGAATTATAGTATCTTCAACGTTAACATTATCTTCTAGTGGACTCGCTGGGAAGTTGTTTGCTATCTTTATTACTGCTTAATGTATACTCCTTCTTAACTTAGAGTTTGGAGCAGCTATTGCAGTATTATGAGGGATACTAACTTCAACAGTATCTCTATCCCTTGTCTTTATCTATTATAACTGTTTTACGATATCCTATAATAGTTTTTTCAAAGGCAATTAGACTAAAAGTGCTAACAATATTACTGGTAAAGTTTTCTGGCCAGTTTGGAAAGTAGACTTTAAAGATATGCTAAGTTTTTGTAATATCTTAAAACTGCCATAAAAGAAAGATTTAACTTTCTCTTGTTAAATTATATTTTAATCTTTCACTCGTTTTTCTAAATTTATATGGAAAAGAATGGTAAAGTTTGAGGTAAAAGAAAATTTAACGTTATGTTTATAGTTTCTATGTTTTTTTTACTTAATTGTAATAGCTTTCATGGGGCGTAATATTCTGCATCCTACTCATGTTGTTAACCGTTATATTGGTTATGATAACAGCTATTTGGAATAAGTAAGGTTACAAGAAATTTAGTATTTTTCCAGTAATGTTCTAGGCTTACATATTTTCCAAAAATTACTGTCAAAACGTTTAGATATCTCATTTCCTTTAAGAGTATATAGTAAAAGGAAACCTGAGAGTAAATATATGGTTAATTAATATATTTCTGACTAAATATTAAACGAGCTCATTTCTCTCATCGATAATTAAGTAATTGATAATATACATAATACGTTTAATGATTTTGTTTAATATATGATAAACGTCTTTTGGGTCCTTATCAGAAGATATAACGATTCTATTATAGACTTTGTAGCCGTATTTGACCATAGTAGTTATTAAGTTATGGTGTTCACATTTTGGCCAGAAATTGTTTCTAGGAAGTTATTAAGGATCTAGATAAACACTATTTTCCCTGGATTTCCATATTGAAAGCTTGGTTACTATCGAGTGCTCTTATAAAGCTTATATAAAGTATAAACGAGGTCAAAATTTTCCTTTTCATAATACATTTTAAAACCGTTTGATAACTAAAATAATTCCTCTATTAATTATGAGCTGTCATTACTAAACCTAATATGAAAAAGGGGAATATAAAAGGATTAAGTAGAAGTTATAGCGAAAGGTATGTAATAAAACTATTGACCAACTGTTATAACCCAAGGACCAACTGTAGGCAATGAAACAGGCCAGTGGTTGGCTGCGCCATTAAGAGCCTGATATCCAATATATCAAGCGGGGAATATATCTTATGTCAGAAACCCAGGGTTAGGGTTAACGCACGGACGCATAGGATATGTTGGATATCTTGCTATCTAAGCTATCTAGTACTGAAGATGGTATGGAGGTCATAGGATATAAGGACACGGTCATCACCACGCAGATAGTATTTCTTTCATAGATCTTTGGTTGTCAATCTAAGTATTCAGTCTACACATCTGAATAGCCTCACGGCTTTTGATCATTACTTGTACGGTTGCGATATTGTTAACTCAGTACCTCGGCTACCTTCTTGATAACATAAACCCTCTGACACCTTCTATATACCTATGGGTATTTAGTGTGATTATTACAGTTAATTGAGCATGGAAATATGAATTATATTACTCCTTCTGTAAGGAATCTATTAATCTCAACTTTATCGTTTTTTTTTTTTTTTCAAAAGATTTGTAGGAGGTTTTGATAACGCTTTATATCCAGAGCTTCATAACTAAATCTTGATCGTCTTTTTCTTTTCTATTAACCTAAATAGTATTGTAAATCTTACCTAATGTATATTCCTTATTTTTAATTTTTTGATTTATTCATCGTCCCTATCAAAAGTGTTTTATTGGTTTGTTAGGTAAGGGGGGTAGAGGGTCACTTTGGTTCATTAATTTGGTTCAAAAATCCTTTTCGATATCGTTATAATTAGTTCATTTAATATATAATTTGATCTCAGTTATGCGGAACTTTGCAGAACCGTTAGTAATCTTAATAACTACTTTAAGTTTGGAGATATTTAAGATTTTGAATGGGTTATCCTATTTTCCTGGCTTTCGATATACGATTATTTCGTTTTACAACGGTAAAGTAAGTACTTTGATTATCATAGGGTCATTTCTGGTATTAGGAGCATTATGAACTTTACTCTATACCCACTCCTTCATTAATTCCTTTAAAGTCCTACCGTATAATATAACCTTCTTTTTGGTACTTGTTAACGGAAAAAAATTCATTTGTCAAAAAATATATGCTTTAAAGACCAGCAGAATTAGTATTAAGCCGTTAGGGTTTACAGTATTACTTGTGCTTTTTACCGCTATTTAAAGGCGTGACTTCTAGTCCGTAAAGCTTCCAATCTTCAACGCAAAGATATCGTATGTTTTTTGAAGTAGTATGTATACCTTTTCGATTTCTCTAATACTTTAGTAAGTGTTTGAATAGCAGCCCAATGCAGTACAGTCACGTCAACTATACTTACAGTTAGTTGATTATACTGACTGCAAATTGACTACAGTTTATTAAATTAACTGTATTGACTCTAAGTCAATTAAATGAGGTGCTCGCTTTAAAGTGGGGCATGGGATAAAGCATTTGGCCATACAAATTAGTGTGCAGACTGGCTAGCGGTCTACTAAACTTAGAACTTACAACTAAGAACCAATTTTAATACAGCACCAGTTACTTCGACCACAGTAATTCGAATTGAATACGTTGTAACAATAAAGGCTTACCAACATTGATCAGTTCTTATTAGCTTGATCACAGATAATCTAGGTAGAAGAAGAAGCTACTTTTCGGTTATGTTTTACATTAAACAGTGGCTAGGCTAGAGGAAAGATATTTTTCGAAGAGCTATTATACGTTGTGCAGTTGTTTGAGGCAGCAATTTAGGAAGAATTATAGGCTATTTAGCTGTTCGCGACAGTTTAGAAATAGCGACGGTATCGCTATTATTAAAAACACCAAGAAACCTTTATTGAGTTAGTCTTGAAAAAAAGCGTTAAGATTAACCGCTTGAAAGTTTTAAAGATTACTAAGTCATTAAGTTGTAAAACGGCTAAGTTAATACTATTGCGGATATAATTATTGTGGGTACTACTATTGTAAATTTCAAATTGTGAACTTGATTAAATTGTACGAATTTAAACAAATACTAACTTTGACGATAAACTTACAACCTAACTTTACTTTATACTAGTCTTTTTCCCCCTATAATTTTTAATATTCGTTACGATAGCTTTGAACAACGTGAAGATTAACATTTTTATTGATCTTGTCCGGAAGGAGAAAATTAAAAATCTTGTATTTACATTCGTTAAACAATTTGACAACGACTTCTAGTAAACGTGCGCCAATAAATACTTTACTCGCAAATACCTAATAAACTATATTAGTTACTATATCCTTGATTCAGACCCTACCGGATGTAATACGAGATCTGTCGCCCTCGATAACCTTTACTAATGATTTAATGAATGGACTTTGGACATATGGAAGGTGATAAATAGGTAAGTTAAAACCAAGCTGAATATTAAACTGTTAAATAAAAGGTTCGACCTCTCTATGAGGATAGGTAAAGACGTCATTCTTGATAACTTTTTGTACAACTGCGTAACAGATAAAAATCCTAAATGGATTCAAGAAAATGGTATAGGTATTGTTGGCAATAGTATTTCTTAATGTCTCTATATGCGTTTGCAAGGTTACGTCTAAGCCAAAATAAGTTTTCTTAGATAATTTTACTTGAAATTAATGGTTTAGCATCATTATTCGTGAAAAATTGATTGACTTATGAGTCGTAAGCGCTTAAGTCTACCAGTTAACCAAGTAGGAATCTCGACATACCCCTTAATACTAAAAAGAGTGTTACCAAGTTCCTTGTGGCGGAAACCCTTAAGTTTTTTTCCCCTAAGCCCCTTGTTATATTCAGTTTTTGTAGTTAAACTAAGGAAGGAGCGGCTTTATGTGTGAGTCTACTGTGTGCATAATTACTGGATTTTTCCCTACGAATTCGGCCAAAAGTAACTATCCTGCCTACTAATATCATCACCTTTTCCAGTAATGGTGGAGATATTTAAAGGATTTTTAAGATCAATACATTAATTTTTAGATTCAAGATATCCTTATAGTGAATATGAATTACGCGGAAATTACTATGTTAGTTAAAATCTATAGAGGAAAGGAAAAGTATAATGGTAAGCCATACAACCTGCTTGACATTAAGTTACGCCCGTTTTTCAACATTTTTCGCTAGATAAGGGGTAAATTGCCAGGTTTTTACTCGTTGTTTTCCAGCATCTTTACCGGTTCATCCGGTGATTACTACCTTTAGTATTTGATGTATTTTTCTTCTTTTGTAAGATTTACGACGGATTTAAAAGTCACTTCGAATATAATGTCAACCTCGCCTAATACCATATAGACTGGAATATTATAAAGTGGTCTCTATACTGTATCATGAAAAAAGGCGGGAAATAAAATAGACCTCTTGAATAGTATGCTTAAAAGGCTAATTCTTTGCTAAAAAATGATGAGTAATGTGAAATTTGGCGAAGACATATTACATCAGTAAGTCTGGCAAGCCGTTACGGCCCATAAAAAGTTCGAATACGCCTTACAGTGCCTTGACGCTACCTGTGAAATATTTTTTTAATTAATTACGGTCCTTGTTTACGACCATGATAATACAGGTGTCTAATTAAACCAATATGTGCCCTCAAGCTTCAAGATTTAGTGACGACAATCAAAACCCCTTCAGGACATATTAAATCAACTATAAATACGGTAGGCTCAATTAGTACAGTTAACAAAAGAAATGAATTTAAAGTTATAACCATTATATTATATACGAAAAAATAGATTCATCTTCGTTAAAATCCTTCAACTAATTAAACAGAGGTTTTTTTTTTCGAATACCAAAAAATGTTGAATTTACGGTAAATATAATTGCTAGTTAATATATTATATTATTAACAAACGCAAAGAAAAACAGGTTATTTATTACATATAATTTCCCTCCAGTTTTAATTGGGAATACGTTAAAAGCCTTATAAATCTTAAAGTAAAAGACGTTAAAAATGAAGAAAAACAAACACAAGGTTATCTGTTAACATAAAAATACTGAAACCGGTCCGAAAACAAAATAATAACTCGTTAACTACGAATTTTCATCTTGCCTAACAGAAAAAAAACCCTATCACCATTATAATGATAAAAATCCTAACCTTATACATATATCTATTATTTGCAATGGTTACGAAAAAACGGCGTTTTAAGGTATTATACCGTAAACTAAAGCAGAACAGTACTTAATAGAAGGTTATTTATAATACGTTACATTGTGAAAAGATACTGATATTATTACGAAACTTGATTACCCAGATACCGGTAAAGTTAAAGTTGACTTTACCTTTGGAAAAGAACTTTTTTCACTGGGATCGATGACTATTAAATCCGTCAGTAGACCTATTATCTTCCATATATTGGAATTATCTACCTCCTTTCTCATTTACCTTAAAGATATTAAAACCTCGGCATCAACTTTAATATGCAAACTAATGAATTAATTAACGTTGAGGGTAATGAAAGGTTCCTACTTTGTTGAAAATAGTGGTACTTCTAATTTCAATTTCAAGGGTTAAATATTATGGTGTTAAACTTAAAGAAGTTACAAATATATCAATTATATTAACAGTTCAAACACGAGATGACTAATAAGTTACACAAGGTTTTCAAAGGGACTAGTTACGAAAATATAGATTTAGCAGCATTAAAGATAATTATATGGCTTTATTATCACTACTAAACACACTCTTAAACCCCATTTAAATCCAAATTCACGTTAAAGAAAAAAAAACTTTAACTTTAACGTGTTCGTAAACGTGTTTTACGTGGATAACAAGCTAATACTTTGAGTTATTAACTTCATCATAGCTTTCAATGGTATCAAATTCCTTAAAATTATCATGGCGAATAAATTTTGAAAGGTATTATGTAATTTTTAGATCAATATGTACCAAAATCCCCAAATATATTAGTCTACAATACCAGTATTAACTTTACCGCAATAAAGTTTTGAATGAATATTAAGTTGATAGAGATTTCATACAAACAGGTTTGTATTGAGGATTACTAGTAAATTAATAAGGTTCAAAAAGCCCACGTAATTTTAAAAAAGGCGTACTATATCCCTACCCTATAAATTATAAATTTTACAAGTTAAAAAACACAACTTCAAATATTGGTAAAAGGCGTTAACAATATTATTAGCTCTAACAATCTTATATCAACTTAACTAGTATTTCAAACTTATCTACGTATAAAGATTAAATTACTACTATCGTTAAACATACAGAAGCGTGTTGTAGTACATAGCAAAGACCTAAAGAAACTAAGGAAGAATTAGGTACGCTGCCAAATCAACGATACTCTTAATACCAGAAACGAACCATTGATAACAGATATGCTGTATTTCCCTTTTTAATGTGAAGTCCTTACGTAGCTAAAACCAGACAGATAGGATAAATCTAACAGAATATTAAATATTACCAACTCAAAAGTAATAGTTAAAACCACTAATAACTCTATCACTTTCTATGCTATATAAGTCAAGCCATACAAAAAAAACCTCAAATCTAATAAAATTTCTTACGTTGAAAACCCTAAAGCCAAATGGATTAACCCATATAATCCTCCTAAATCGATCGTTAAACAATAGATAAAATATGAACAGCATAAAAATCTATTAAAAAAAGAATATACATACTAAAGAGGAGGACAATAACAAGGACTACAAGCCTGAAAAAGCATACAAAACGGCGTAAGTATCTCAAAAAGAAAATTCTAACGGAAAACTTACTCTAAAGTAACATGATAAATGAATTATTAATACACCAGGCAGATCTTTTAGGGAAAACGACCGAATGAAAACAGACGGCCTTTTTACAAGACAAATTATTCAACTTATACCATTAATATAATTTAAAGGTCAAAAAGTTATAATATTTCAGTCAAGGATGAATTACAAGGTTAAAAGAAAAACAAAGAATCAACCAAAGGAAGGATTACGGCTAATCGCTTAAAAATAGGGTAATTAAGGTAAAAACTGAATTTTAATTTAATTTCTTACAATTCAGAAAATTAACCAATGTTCAACCGCCGAAATTTCTGACAATTTGCCTACTATCATAAACAGTAAGTTCACACTTAATAACCATAATATAAATAAATTATATATGCAATCTGCCACCAATCTTCAACGAATTGTATTATTAAAACTTCCGAAAAAGCTGAAAAATAAGTTTCTGGTCGATACGGTAATACATTATATCAAACGTTTATATGGACTATCCGAAACAAGTATCCATTGATTTTGAACATATTAAACGTACCTTGAAAATAAGCTAAATGTTATATTAGTAGTATTTGTAGTGCAGTAGGTCAACTTTACTTACAGTAAAGTTGACTATAGTAACTACAAGTTGAGTATATTGTTTTGTGTGGGCTTACTTTAATTGACTGCAAGTTAAGTACAGTATAACCCCACTTCACACTAGGGCAGAGACGAAGAAATTGGTCATATAAATCACTACGCAGACCGGCTAGCGGTTTGACAAACCTAGAACAATACATTTACCTCTTGACCGTGCAATACGACTATTACTTCGACCAATCGAATCGACAACATTGCAACATCTAAAGCCCTACCAATACTGATCAGTTCTTAGTAGGTTAAACAAAGATAATATAAGTAAAAGAAGAAGCTACTTTCCGATTACGCTTTACGTTAACAACAGCGGCTAGTGTAAAGGAAAGATTTTTGCGAAAGGCCTTTACAAACTACGTGTAATGATTACACTAGATACCCGTGAGTATATAGAAGGTGTCAGAGGGTTTATGTTATCAAAAAGATAGCCGAGGTGCTGAGTGAACAATATCGCAACCGTGCAAGTAATGATCAAAAGCCATGAAGCTATTCAGATGTGTAGACTGAATACTTAGATTGACAACTGAAGAGCTATCTACTGAATCTAGGAAATGCCTAGAGAATGTGTTCCTTATATATCCGGCTCTTTAGTCCGGAATCACTTGCCTATGTTACTAGGCGGCATAGGCGGTCTCCTGCTTATGCTGCCTATGTTTTGATTCTTCTTAGGAGTAACCCTATCCCTAGGATGCTGATATAGGAGATGTGTGTTCCCCGACTGATGTGTTGGATACCTGGCTCTGAGTGGCTCAACTGACTGCTGGCTTATTTCTTAACCCAAACCATTATCTGAGTTATAACACTACGGCGGTTTTTAAGGTAGTAAGTAGAGAAAACTTATATGTTGCGGCGGTTTTTACGTTATTTTAGAGGTAGAGATAGTATCGCTATTGAAAACACCAAAAACCCTTTACCAGATTCTTTTCATAAAGAGTTAAGATTGACCATTAAAAGTTTCAATTCGTCAAGCTAGCAAACGGCTCAATCATTAATACTATAAGTGTTATTACTAAAAAAACGATTAAGTCCTATAGCTTACAACAAACAACCTTTAACCTCTATCTATAATAATAAACGACTTTTGACCTTATCCTTTACACCAAACCTTTACCTATACTTCACTTTCTTCTCTTTCCCTAAGCCAATTTAATTATCAAGATCGCTATTCTGAGCTAAAACACCAAGAAATACCAAGTCGCACCAAAAAAGCCACGCCGCACGATTTAACGCCAAGTCGCCAAATTTCCTCGCAACTTCACACCAAAATACCAAGTCCCCAGGCCCAAGATTACCAAGTCACTTGCCCTACGCGTTCTACACATCTTATACAAGTTAAAAAGTTAAAATAGCTAACTTTATGATTCAGTTTAAAACCATTACCGACCCCGCCAGAAAAAAAACAATTAAGGCCTCCAAACTCTTTTTTATCAAGTACTATAACCACAATCTTTGGGGATAGAGCGTCGATAAAGACTAAACCGAAAAACATGTAACTAATTTTGTCGGTTGTTACATTATTCACCACGATAACAGCGAAAAACTTGACCGCGACGATAATACTTTTTACAAATACTGTAAGTTTTTCGACGACTTAACTGTTAACATATGGAAAAAGATTTAAAAAAGTGTTAAGTTAAAAATAAAGGAGGAATTTAAGAGACGGAGGATTTACATATGGAAAAAAAAGCTCTACCAAACTTGTAAAAACTCTTTTCGACTTGGCCTAACGTAAAAAATGGCTTCAAAAATATACCCTAAGAGAAAATGTATGAAAGAACTTTAACGACTGCATACACATTTAAGGGGACCTTAACCTTACCCTTAACTAAGTTAAGTATCTTGACGTATTAACGATAAAGAACCTGTTAATCTGCTAGACAGCCCAACACCTCCACGAAAAAGCGCGAAGTATGTCTTTAGCGGCGGCAGGGCACGTGAAACAACAGCTATTCATGTGGTTAGAAGGATTAATGTTAACGCTTTACATCAGTTAATCAAACAAAATTATCAAGCCTTTCAAAACCTTTAAGTCTCTTTTGCCCCTTAGCATTTTAACCAAAATCTTTAAGTCTCTTAAAAGCCTTTTTATAACAGCTCTACCTATACGCGAAAGTTTATTACAGGTCCTACCACAGGACTTTACCCCTTAAGCCAGCGACTGACAATTACCCTTAATACTGTGCCGTGGAGCCCCCAAAAATTAAACTGCCAGAAAACAACAATAAAAATTAGGATAACAATTAAAACCTTTCCCCAAAACCTGTCAAAATAGTCAATATCAATTACAAGCTTTTCTAGAACTTCGCTAAAATCTAAAATGACATGAAAAGTATTACAGAAAGCCCTATAATTTTTTGAACATAAAGATAATACTTTTTTTAAAAAAATATCTGCAAGTGAATAAAGGTCTTACTTTCTGGTTTTCACTTACTATTTCTGAAATCATTACATGGCACGCCAGGGACTATTGCCTAACCTTCTTGACCCGAACATCTACTTTTCGCGAAGTTTACGATAGTATAAAAAGCTACCCCGAATACAACGTCCACTTTACCCAATACTATATAAAATGGGCTACTACAAAGTAAATTACGATAATGACTAAGAAAAAAGAGCAGGAAACATTAATAAATATATTTAACTAAATGCTCAACAAGTTAATATTGTGCTAACAAACAATAGGAAAAGCCTACTTTGGTGAAGTAACACTTTAAAAGCAGGTAAAAGTAGTCGTTATGGGTGTTAGCGAGTTTAAATACGCTTTATAACGCTTAAATATCACTTGCGAAGGCTTTTTTAGCTAGTTACGCTCCTCGCTTACAACGGTAATAATACATATACCAAACTCATTTGGTATGTACCCCTAAACCTGCAATATCCCTAACGTAAATAAAGAAAACCCTACGGTGGTTAATTACGTTGACCGTAAGTATGGCTACAGGCGCACTTAATATCTAAGGTTTAGCTTATCGACTATAAACTAGAGGTAGTAGTTATGTTGGCATTAATAGGGTTGAGATTTAAATGGACCTGTTGACCATATGTATTATAGTTATAATAGTAATGAAAGATGTTAAATTTATAGTAAGTATGACTGTTAGTCAATTTTTTACCCCCTCCCCCCCCCGCTGAGCTAAATAATAAGAAAATAATGTATTATATCTAATACCCTACTACTTTTAAATAGGATTACTTGGATTAAATCCCAGACTTCGAGGGTAACAAGCCAATTAACAGCGATAATATCTCTAAGAAAATTAAGTGATATAATAATATTTTTCTTAACACGATATAGTAATTAGCCGATTACGCCCTCCCATATCTCTTAAACGGTAAAGACCTATGCCTTTGCCTTAACCAAGCCTTTAACCCTTTATATAACTTTAACTTTCGCGATCGTTACGTGGACTATACGTTTCAAAATATTATATCAGATATAAGAGCAATAAGGTACTTAATAAAAGGCTATTCGTAAAACATAGTATTATGAAGAGAAAACACTATAATTACTAAAATTAATCGTTACTTTATTGGTAAGATTAAAGTTGGTTTCAGATTAGGCGAGTAACTATCGTTATTATAGATAACGGTAGTTTATAATATTGTTAGGTCGATTATGTTTCATATTTTTAAATTCTCTGCCTCTTTCTTTCTTTTCTTGAAAGATATAAAAACTTTTAGCGTTAATGATGATGTTAATTCCAGTGGGGGCATTTATAATTTTATCTTCATGGCCTTAAAGAAATAGTATTAAACTCAACGAAGCTGAAAAAACGCTAATTACACTGGCTCTTTAACCAACAAGCCGTCGATAAACTATATGAAGTCCTAAAATCCGCAAGGCATGAAAATGTGTAATATCTTACCTTAAAAGCTATTCAAAATCGTTATTACTATTTCTAAATATATACCCAAACCGCTCAAAAATTTGAATTTATACAAAGAAACGATAAATTCTTTTACTACAAGGTCTTCATCAATATATTTTACTTGAATAATACACCGATTTTTACGTCGTTAATTCTCGAACTTCATTTTACGAAGTTAAGTTTTCAAAATCCCTTTCGGTAAGAGATACGTAGGAAACACTAAAAATTCCGTGGATTAATACGTATTTACGCCTACTTGACGTCGTCGTTTACTATATCGGCACTAACTTCACAGCGGTGGAATTTCAGGAAAATACCAAAATACTAAGTATCTAATATAAACAGGTGTCTGTAAAGACCTATTGGAGTATTGGGAAGGTTAAAAGGGTATATACCCTACTTTGCCGAGAGTATAATATCCTTACGCTGGAAATTGAAAGCTTTACAAATTTGGGGGCACGTCTTTAAATAGCGGTGAAGGGCCTAAATGATATTATAGGCCCTAACTGCCTAATGCTAACGCTACTGGTCTTTGGAGCGTATCCACGCTTAACGAGTAAATATCTGCTATTATCAAGTACCCAAAAGCGAGTTATAGCCTATAAAAAATCTTTAAAGAAACTACGGAATAAATCGGCACGCCTCCAGGTTAATAATACCTTTAATACTAGAAACGGCCCTAATATAATCGATGTACTTATTTTACTATTATAAACTAAAGTTTTTGTGTGGAAGAAGCCAGGTAAATATGAGTAATTATATAAGATCTTAAGTATCACCAATTTTAAAGTAATAGTTAAAATTTATAACGGTCCTATAATATTCCATATTACTTAATTTAAGCAATACATGAGGGTTATTAATAATAAAAACCCTTAAGTTAAACAACCAAGCTAATACAAAACTTTTTTACCCGTTATTGATAGGCTGATAAAACGTTGCCGGCGCGGACAACCCTCAAAGAAAAGTAACGTTAAGGAGGAAGAATTATATACTAAGTTGTATATATATTACTACTTGGGTAAATAGGGAAAAAAGAATAACGAAAACTCAGTATTAAAGGTCCAAGTATAAGGTATTATTAAGACTTTCGGTAAATCTTTTAAGGAAAGTAATAGGGTCAAGATTAACGGCATACTAGTTTGAGAAGTTATATGATTCATGTCGAAGGTCAACTTGAATCTTCAAGACCCAAATATAACGATTTTTGAATCAAGGATTATCTACGAGGTTAAGGGTAAGATCACGGGGCGACCGTACGAAAAATTACGCCTAATTGTTTAAGGATACATTAATAAAGGCAAAACCTAAATCCTTACGTATAAGCTGAAGATTTACAAGATTAGCTAACGTTTGGTGGTCGCTTTTGTAGTAAGTTTGTTAGTTAAAGTTAGAGGCAAGTTTTCGATTGATAGCCGAAATATAACGTAAGCTTACACTTAATTAACAACAAATTTATAGCGAATTATACTATTTGAATTACCACAGTAATTACGATCTATATACCCTTTTAAAACGGTAATACAATGTATTGATGTTTTATATAAACTGTTTGAAATAGGCGTCTATTGGTTCCTAATTTACCAGTCGCACTTTAAATTACGGTTAGGTATAAAGTCTTTAATATACGATTTGTATTTATCAATAGCGTAAAAGAATGACTTCGACATAATAAATATATAACCTAACTATACACTTTTCATTAAAACGGTAAACTTTATGACATCGAAATAACAAATGATTAAGAACTTGAATTTTTGAAATTACAAACCGGTTACAACGTTAGTGAAGTGTAATTAACTTGACTTTAACGAATCTTTAGTTCGTATGCTCAGTATTAATATTAGCCTTAGTTTTCTTTGAAAGAGATAGGATACTAATTTGGCTATAATAGACAATACTAATGTAGCCAAGGCCTAACGGTACCTAAAATAACGTATCTATGGTAGCTATATTGCTACCTTATACTAACCGAAGACCTTTTATGACCTTTTTATCACGATATAAGTATAAGATCTAATAGGTAACGACTATAACCAGATTATTAGGAGGATTAAGTGGTAGATACAGAAATTGAACCGAGGAATTAATATAATTCAAATCGATTTGTCGAGGGCCAAACTAATAATCTTTACATATAGGTTTTTTATAAATAATACCGACTTATCTTTACAAATCGTCTTTCTAATAACCTTGGTTAACGAATATAGGTAGGAAGACTAATTGAACATTATTAGTAGCCTAATTTACTAAAGTTTTGTCAAATATAAAAGGATGATATAAAGTGTACTAGTTTCGGGAGTTTATGGTATAATAGCAGACTTCAATATAGGTATAGTATTATGGGAAACCCTTAACGTTATTATCAGGTAATGAAGGATTCCTCCAATCCCAGTGGTGATTTGTACCGATTAGATGAGCCTATTTGAATTCCTTTTAAAGCTCGGAGCCACTAGTAAAAAACACCTGATAATCGACGTAATAATACTTTATAAACACTGTAAAAGGATGGAGATAAAACAATTCTGATCAATTAATAGCAAAGAAAATCCTGTTAATGCTATGAGGAAGTAATTGCAAAATGAAGCTCTTAAAAAGAATGTGAATAGTTATATGATTACTATATATATCGAGTGCTACATTAATAGGCTATCCAGAAAGCCTAAATTATATAGCGGCGATTAGAGATATGATAACGAATTTGAAGACTGTTAGGAGATAAATAATATTAACTTGTTTAATTAACACGGCCAATGTAGAATACTACACAGGTTTGTGGCGAAAAAAACTTTTTATAGGAGTCGATAAAGTCAGACCTCAGAGCCGTAAAGCAACTAACGATAATTAGTGTCAATTCATATATAATTGGATGCATGTAATGATCACACTAAATACCCGTGAGTAAATAGAAGTTGTCAGGAGGTTTATGTTAGCAGTAAGGTAGCAGAGGTAACAAAGGTGCAATATCAAGAAGATGTTTATTCGTGCAGTAGAATGATCACTAGCCGTTAGGCTATTCAGGTGTGTAGACTGAATACTTAGATTGACAACTGAAGAGCTATGAAGGAAATACTATCTGTGTGGTGATGACCGTGTCCTTATATATTCGTGCCTTCATACCGTCTTCAGTACTAGACCGCTGAAGTCAATGTTGCTTCCTTCGGTCTAGTGTTGTTGACTGAACCGCGAGCGGTCCTGTCGGTCCAAACCCTAACCCTGGGTGATTACATAAGAGAGATCCCTGGCTTAATGTGTTGGATATCAAGCTTCTGATAGCGCAGCGGACCGCTGGCCTATTCCATGACCTACAATTAGTCCTTAGGTTATAACAGTGCAGTTCGATACGGAGGTCAATTGAAATTAACAGGGGTCTGGCCAGTTAACGAGGTCGCGGTTTAGCGCCTACCGGAAAAGATTAGTTAACTATACTATCATAAGCATACAAATTAAAAAGCTGCTGGTATTGAAATAGTAGTATTTGTAATATAGTAGGTTAACTTTACTTATAGTAAAGTTGACTATACTAACTTCAAGTTAGGTGTATTGTTTTGTATAAGCCTATTATAATTAACTGCAAGTCAAGTGAAGTATGGCCCCAATTTACATTGGGGTACAGACTAAGCAATTGGTTACACAAATTACTGCGCAGACCGGCTAGCGGTCTGCTAAACCTAAAACAATACATCCATCACTAAACTACGCAATACTAATGTTACTTAGACCAATCGAATCGATAACATTGCAACGTCTAAAGCTCTACCAACAATAAATATAAAAACTTTAACGTTTAACTCGTATTTATTAATTACATAAGAAAAAAAATTTGGCATCGTTAATATATAAATTAATAATACCCCATTTTTGTAAATACTAGGTTTATAATGGCAAAACAACGTGTAATCGAAAAATGAATCCTCTAATAATGTAAGCTAATTAAACCGTTGGCTAAAAACACACAGTTTAACTTCAATAAATCATTAATCAACATCTTTAATAATAAAACTAGCGACGATACAAGAGGAATATATCTTAACCTATGCTAAAAAGAATAAGATATGCTCCTAATAAAGATTAATAAAGCCAAAGAAATACAATCAAAACAAGACTTAAAGAAAAAGGCACATACGGTCGATATCGTCACGTTATACCAATCAAAGGTATCGTATAACCTATCGATTATGGCACGAAAACAGGATCCACAAAATGAAGATTATAATAATTTAAATGAAAGATTCAATAACAAATGAATAACTCAAAAAAATGTATCAACACAATTTAGGTAAACTTAATGGCAACAAAATTAATAATCTTTACAGACAATCTTCTTTACGAACAATACTAACTTTACATTGCAAATTAGATTCCTTATAATACTTATCAACAAAACAAATATCTCATGAACAATTTACGATCATTGGAAACTTTGTACACTAAACATCCATCAAGTAAAAAAGTATAACATGAAAAGTATTAACACCAAAAGTCTACAATATAATAACAAGCTTGAATATCGGTATAGCAACTAACTACACTTGAAAAATTATCACCAAAAAGCTAAATCTACCATCAATAACTATAGTTCTATTTAAAAACTCCCGAAACCTCTATGAATACCTATTAAATCTAAATACAAATAATGATAAATATGTGATAATAAACGTAATAGCTTTAAAAAAATACATACAAAACAAAGAAAATCGATAAATTTCGACATATCAACGGCAAAAAAACCACATTCAACAACGCCTTAAGAAGATTTGAAAACAATAATACGCTAATTATATGAATTAAAAGCCACGTAAACTACCCGTCACGTAACGCCAAAAAATAGGAATGCCTTGAAAAATTCGAAAACTATCAGGGTAACGGTTGCTGGAACAATAGGTCAAACTACTAGCAAAAAGTACGCAATTAGTGAAATACGTAATATATGCAAATCTATAGTGAAATACTTGTGCACGAAAGTTTAGAAACAGAGGGTTCAGAAATATAAAGTAGAAGGTCGTAATTAATATTAGTCTAAGTACAAATTAACTAAAATTGACAAAGATTTGGTATATGAGCTAAAAAAAATTCAAGTGTTACTACCAATTGGTTATTAGACACGCTAATATACAAGCAAAAAACAAAAAGTCGTAAATATTAGAATAACAGTTAACTGCAATACAATAAAGTTAACTATACTTATAATTAATTGATTATACTAACTGCAAATTAACTATAATTTGTAGGATTCAACTACATTAACTATAAGTTAATTGTAGTAGGTACCCACTTTAAAATAGCGCATGAGCCAAAGCAATTAGTTATACAAATTAGTATGCAAACCAGCTAGCGGTCTATTAAACATAGAAGTAAGACATCATCACTTTCAATACAACACCAGTTACTTCGACCAAAGAGATACGAATCGACTATGTTGCAACAATAAAAGCCTACCAATAATAACCGTTCCCTAAGGGTATTTTTTATGGAGTTTTTATAGCTGTTTTAACAAAACAATCCTTTATTAATCAATCGTTAATTTTATATATATTTACTTTATATCACAGTTATTATAGGTAAACTTTCTATTAGTTTTTGCCAGTAAATTTACTGCTAAAACAACCAACAAAAGTTAGCGAATTTTCTCAATCGTTAGAGATTACGTAAAAATCCAATATTTACATTTATTACTGTATCTTTAAGCGATTAAACGTATTTTTTCGTACTCCCACCCATAGTTTTACCCTAAACATAGTAGATAATGCTTGATTTTAATATCGTAATATTTAGGTTTTAGTGGTTAAAGTTGCGTTTAGGAACAAATTATATAAATAATCGCGTAAATAATCCATTGATCACGACCCTATCGTTTTCTTTAACAGTTTTGCTAGAGGTTTCAATATCTCCTTATACCCGAATCTTTATAATAAAGTTTTGATTGTCCTTTTTTTGCTAATATAAATAATATTTTGAATCTGACCAGATTTATATTCCCAATTGTTAACGGTTCATATCTTTGATTATGGGCCGCACTGTTGAAGTTTTATCGATTTATTGATTATGAGGGGATGATAGTTATTTTAGCTAAGTCTTTTAGTTTAAAAATCTTTGTTATTGTTAGTTTTTCTAATATAAAGTTTGACTTAAGTTATGACAAACGTCGTAAGACCTTTAGTAGTTTTAATTACTACTTTAGAATTAATTATATTAAAAATATTGAATAAGCCATTCCGTTTGACTAGAATTCGCTATACAAAAACTTTACTTTATAATAGTAAACTAAACACGTCTGTTATTGTTGAACCATTTCTGGTGTTAAATATATTGTTAACTAAATAACTTTCCGGGTTCTTTTTTAAAAAAAATCTTATAAGTTTCACCGTATACCATTATTCTTCTCTAAATACTTGTTAAAAAGAGGAATTCATTCGTTAGATGGGTATATGTTTTAATGACTAATAACGTTGGAATTAAGCCTTCAAGGTCCATAGTATAATTGAAACCCTTCATAACTATCTAAAAACGTATCTCTTTGTTTGTAAAACTTCTAATCTTTTACGCAAGTATATCGTGCGTTTTATGAAGTAGTATGTATGCCTTTTAGACCTTTTTAATACTATCATAAGCTTTAATAAACACTTATTTATATTGAAATTTCATTATTTTAGAAACTGCCTGAAAATTTCCGCCGAAAATTTAATTTTTGTATGGTGAATAACGATGTTAAGTGGACCCAAATACGTATTAATCTACAAAATTTTTAACATTTTTCATGTGTCCTTTGCCGATAATGTCTTGAATGATTTTAGTTCATAGAAGAAGGTTATGAAGTTAACAATGTAAAAAACAGACTTATTATCTGTATAAAACATATTAACAAAGATTTTTTAATTGAAATACTTATTGTTTTTCAATGAAAATTTAAATCTTTGGGCGGCTTAGACATATCTTTGGCAATAGTAGCAAAGTGTTTTAATAGCTTTTAGATCGGAGTTTTTCAAATCTTCATTCCTTATAAACTTGAGGACTTTATATAACCTATCAACGGTTGGATGATTAAAAATCCGGTGTAATTGACGGATCTTTAACTTCGTTAGGTTTAATACCATTACCTTTGGGGTTTAAAGATAAAATAAAAAACGCCCCCACTTAAAGGCAAAAAGAAACCTTTAGCTCATTTAACTAGTTTGTTAACATTAATGTTAAAATTAATGTGAATAGTCTTTTTATGTTCCAAGTGAAAGAGAGATGTGGTAAAGAACCTGAAATATTATACTTAATCGACTTAATAACAATTTAAATAATCTTTGTCTCTAATAACGATAGCTATTCGTTCGAATCGAAACCAAATTTGATTTTACCAGAATTTTAACGATTAATCTCCATAATAAGAGTATTTTCCCTTCAGAATACCACGCATTACAAATAACCTCTTATTAAGTATCTTGCTTCCCCTATATCTGGTATAATACCTTAAAAAGTGTAGTTAGCGTAACAGTCGCGGAAGCTCAAGTTATGTAAAGGGGCAAATGCTTAATTTTTATGGAAAATATGTGGGTTTTCGACCCTTAAACAGTACGAGAAGGCATGGTTAGCTAATTATTAGGCCGCGCCAAAAGTAGCATCTTTATACCATGTAACATATTTATAAATATTGTTATTGTTAATAGTCTTTTTACTTTCGTAGTTTGCAATATAGTTTAGGTAATCATACCAAGAAGTAATATGGTATTAGGTGTAATATATTACCTGTTTTCAATAACGTTTAGCCGAAATGTGGAGATTTAATCATTCATTGGATTTTCTGTAAATCTAATATCTTTTGCTAAGATTATGACCATAATTCTTACGGTTAACAGGTCCGTTTAAGTCTTTCCCTCGTTACTAACACCAGTATAGTTGTAGCTGTGGCTTTTAATCCGAAGGATTTGAACCAGATTCAAGTGTTGAAGCTGCCTATATTTACAGTTAATGTAATATGTTATTACGCAGTTTTCTTTATCTTAATCGCGGAAGTTATTAGCTTGAGGATGTATATCATCTGAGCTCGGTGTGTGTGTCATCTCAATTGTAAACTAGGATCGTAATTAGCTGAAAAAGCTTTTACAAATAGAATCTGAGAGTTATAAGGCGTATTCAAACTTATTAGCGCCCATAGTTACTACCCATACATGTTTATTCCACATGATTTCACCAATATAAGCCTTCTTTATTGCTCTTTAATATAACATAAACTTATTTATCATTTAATTAAAGATATGAATCGAAATTTCCTCTTTTTTAGCTATTATCGGAGTTTACCTTATTGTATCCTAGTTTGTATAATATTGTACAAGGTGGACATCGTATTCGAAATAGCTTTTTATGTCATTGTAAATTTCTTGTAAAGTTCGTACTTTCGTTAAAAACGTAAGGTTGTAGTTTCTCACGTAACCTATAAAAAATTGAGAGAATAGTGAGTAAAAACCAAAAGGATTGACCTTAATTTATTTGCTAATGTTTAACAACTACCTCATTTTCGTATCAAGAAAATTGTAGGATCTCCCATTATTCCTTTTTTACGACATTCCAAATCTTTGCGATATTCGTAAAAGAAATATTATTGATGTTAACTATTGTACTAAGTTTAGGAGGAAATTTACGATAATCGTTCTAATTATTGATAATGTTTCCTAGTGATTGTCACATATTACTTCCCAAGATAATGGTTACCAGGAATCCAGCTCTAGTAGTTGTTATATCTCATGGTGCTCTAAAGGCGCTTAAAAGCCGTATAGAAGTATGCTCTTACACTTTACGTACATAACTCACTACTTTTCCTACAGCGTTATAACAACTCTCTAACAAAGGTTTATCCTCTTTTATTTGTCGAGCTTTATAGATAAAATACAACTATCTTAAGCGATAACTCCTGGTTTAATCCATTCATATATAAATCTTGATTCTTTTTACAAACGATATTTTAGCCGTTTACTAATAGTTAAAGCCTAAGACCATATCTTTTTCTTTCGATTTTTCGAATTTAAACCCCTTTGTTGGAATAGTATTACATGCATTGCAGTAGGTCAACTTTACTTACAGTAAAGTTGACCATACTGCAGGTATATTACTTTATACGGATTTATCGCATTAGGTGTAAGTTGAGTGCAGTATGCCGCACTTCACACTGATGCACGGGCCAAGAAATTGGCCATACAAATTACAGTTCAAACCGGTTAGCAGTTTTCCAAACCTAGAACAATACATCTACTATATGAATACGCAATACTACTGTTAATTTGACCAATCGAATCGATAACGTTGCAACATCTAAAGCCCTACCAACACCCTTAGCTTTAAAACAGTTTCTTGACTTACGTATTAGAGAATAACTCTAAAATGCTTTAACAACTTAACATAATTATTTTACGACTTAATACGAACTTTTTACCGACGCTTTAAATATAAAGTTCGTTAAGCTGGATCAAACCGTTCGCGAATACACTTTACACCTGAAATAATGAAATACTAAAGTATTAAACGCGTTAACGAATATAATTCGGAAGCTCGAAGTTGCCGGTACGCCTATATTTTCGGAAAGAAACTCCTTTTAAGGGGTTTTAATTAAGTCATCTACGAATGATGTAATTACTATACCGTTACCTACCAGAGACTATAACAAATTTTCTAACAACAATAACTTGATTTCCTCTAATTCCGATTACGATGTCGAAGCCCTATTAGACGGAGGTTAATAACCTAAACGCAAGCCTTTTGACTAGTCGGTTAATCTTTTTCATGTTAAGCCATAATTTCCAACATGAAAAGCTATTATATTACTCAAATTATATAGAAATGGAAAGTTTGTTAACATTTAAAAAAAATACTTTTACGCTATTGTCTAATAATGCAAGTGCTTTACAAAAACCTTTATAAAAAACTATTATGCTCACAATGGCGACGACGATATTAGCAACCCTAATACTTTTATAAATATTCCTCGCTTCTATTATTACGACCATAATATGGTTAAAGCCGTTATCGCTCGGCTTACAAGTATAAAACAAAGAGTTTGAGAATGGTTTTACGTTTTTTTCAACGTTTAAAAGGTCTTACTCGCTCAGGTTGGTGGTATAGCTTAGAAATTCGTCATTAAACTCGCTGTTTTTAAAAAATGCTATCAACAATGCGCTAACTAATACCCTATTTTATTTTAATATACCCGCTGATTATAACAAATAGACCTCACTCATTAAACTTATTAATAGAATATTTTATAACCTTTATAATCGATACGGTAGCGGTAGTTACGCTAATATTAATACTGAAAGTGCTTCATATAGCGGAAATAGTAACAAAGATATGCCTATCTTTAATAGCTAGGGAGATATTATTATAACTAGCGTAAGTGCTTTTCAAGCCTCTTTTAAGCGGCTCGTTACCTGGATTAACCACTCCGAACTCTTACGCCTCAAAGACTTTAGGCTATATTTACAATATAATGCGAACAGCTATCGTATTCGTACCTACTTATTAAATCCAATATAACGTTCGAACGGTTTTAACGTTAAATTTATTATGTGAATTCACTTTACTTAGGCCGAAAATTTTATGTATCTTTGAGGGAAAAAAACGTAGATTTTATATATAACCGCATACAATAGTTGATAGAACTTTAACTCCATTCGATAACTCTACTTCAACTCTTAAACAGATTCCTATGTATAATAAATTTACTTTATAATATTACTCAATTCGTTCAAGTTTTGGTAAATATGTTTTAAATGTTATAACTCCGTGGGTAAATAGTCTATAAATTACCTAAAGTTACCGTACATTCATATTTTAACCCAACGACTCGGCTAAACCACGTATTATACACCAGGTTTTACTTTACAGCTAATTTTGTTTATAACTTTTATAAACGTCGACCTCGATAAATACAAATATTAAATATATGATGACGTTTTTTTTTACTTAGAATATAACTTTATTTTAGGTAAAACCTAAATAAAATACCATTAGGTAATTTACGCTGTTCTGGAGTACATAATATTTCCGAGATAAGCGGATAACTATCGCATTTGGGAATAAAAATTCGCGCTCCTTTAAAAGGTAGCTGAAGCAGTCAGCATCATCGCATTCCACGTTATTTTACAAAAATTCCGGAGGAACCGAATTACTATTACATAGCTTGTTATTAAGTCCCTCTAAAATATTAATAAAGTATTCGCTTCGAAACCACTCCTCTTTATTAACGATAAACTCTCTAATGTCTTTGAAAAGTTCACTCCTTTATTTAATGATAATTTGAGGGATAAACTGCCTCTTTACCTTTTCGAAGAAGATTAAGAAATCATCCTGTAAAACGACAATGACAGCTAACATTTAAAGGTTTTATGGAACACATTATACGAAATGTCGTGGGAGAAACCTTTTTCAATAAGAAAACGTAAATTAAATTACTCTATAAGGCTTACATTCATACAAATTGCTTTTTAATAGGTACCTCAGTACTCTTAGTTAAAAAACCCGCAAATGTCCTTCATTTTTACATCAATTACTATCGACTTACCGCTATTACAAAAACGGATTACTACATGTTTTTAATTATTAGAAGAATGTTTACGAATATCCCCTAAGCTAAGTAATTTACCAAATTGGATATTAAGGCCGATTTTTACAAGTTTTTCATTAAAAAAGATGATAAATAGAAGATAGAGTTTCACATAAACTTTAGAGTTTTCGAATGATTCGTTACCCCTATTGGTTTTATTAACATATAAGCTATCTTTTAACGGTATATTAACAATTCGTTACACTTCTTCCTCGAAATTTTCGATTTTATTCACCTCAACGACATTTCAATATATTTGAATAGCACTTTCGATTATTATAACGGTGCGTTCAAGTAGGTATTAAACGCTCTAAACTTTATATGCCTTAACCTCGATATATTTAAATATTAAATCGGCGTCCAAAAGTCTAAATACCTATAATTAATCATAAAAACTAGTATCAACATCCGTATAAATCCGGAAAAACTACGCATTATCTGGGAATATACGTCTTTTACGTTTGTTTTAGGGGTAAGGGGCTTTTTCGAATTCTTTAACTTTTACTGACATTTCATTCGCAATTATTTTACCATTATCACATTTTTAAATCGACTAATCCGGAAAGGTACCCCTTTCTGTTAGGGGGTCAAAAAGGAAGCCGTTTTTGAGCGGTTTAAATTTAACTTTTCTTTTAAGTTTATCTTCGCTTAGTAGAACCTCAATTACGATAACTTTTTGAAAGCCGATTGCTTTGGCTAGACCTTGGGTATTTATCTGCTTTAACGCGATGATTACGGTAACTTACTCCCAATGACATATTAATTTCATAGTTTATCCCCTACCAAATGTAATTACAAAATCTACGATAAGGAATCACTTCGGAATATAAGTTGTTTAAATGTATATAATGCTAAACTCCAGATACAACACGTCTATTTACTATTTTTACTGATTATAACAACTTAAAAAACTTTATAATTACTAAACTACTTTTGAAAGAATAAACCCATTCATGTGAATACTTTTTTTAATTTTGGTTCAATTTTGTTTATGATAAAGTGGTTCATTACATACAACTTGAGGTATTTTTTGAAGAAACCAGGTTGTTTTTAAAGGTTTTCCCGACCTACGACTTTCATATTGGGAACTTTAGCTTTTATAATTAGATTGAGCCGTTTCCGAATAGCTCCCGTATATATATATAATAATCACACTAAATACCCATGAGTATATAGAAGGTGTCAGAGGGTTTATGCTATCAAGAAGATAGCAGAGGTACTGAGTGAACAATATCGCAACCGTGCAAGTAATGATCAAAAGCCGTGAGGCTATTCAGAATATACTGAGACTGAATACTTAGATTGACAACTGAAGAACTATTAAGGAAATACTATCTATATGGTGATGACCGTGTCCTTATATATCTGTATCTTCATACCATTTTCAGTACTGGATAGCTTGGATAGCAAGATATTCAACATATCCTATGCGTCCGTGCGTTAACCCTAACCCTGGGTTGCTGACATAAGAGATGTTCCCCGCCTAATGTATTGGACTTTAGGCTTCTCAGTGGCGCAGTTGCATACTAGCTCATTTCCTGACCCAACCGCTGTCGAGTTCATGATAATATATATTTCCCAGCTAACTTTCACTGGCGAATTTATCCCGAAAGGTTACAAATTATTTACCAATATTCATTTTTAAAACAATTAGGATACTGTTATTACCCATGACGTTATTTTTTCCAGATTAATTCGTATAATGAATATAAATCATCGGAGCTTCCTTATTAATATTTGTATTAATAACGACTAGGTTTTTAAGGTTTTCATTTAGAAATGTTTAGGAAATAATAAAGGTATTTTATGGTTTCGTAACTGTATTTGGGTACCCATTCACAAACCGCTTATAATTACGTTAATATAGGCTATTTACAATTTATTTTTATTGTTTATCCGGGCCGCGACGTAACCATTGTTATCCTTTCCGAAATTTACTTTTATACTAGGTTACAACGCATGATGAAGTGCTTTTGACGAAATTACGATTTATGCAGACGTAAAAATTATTAGAGATATTATTGGAAAGGAATTTTTAAACCTTTTCTGGTTTTTAAACAGCTTTGAAATACGTTTTTCTTTCTCGACTTTATAGTTAACCTTATTTAGGACTATACTAGCGACTTACATTATTTCATAATTATTAAAACCCATTTAAATAGACTGATTAAACTTAAAACTATAACTATTATGAACGTAGAAGTTTATACGAAGCGGTTTTTAATTTGTTACTGGCGGTCTTACCGATTTTTTTGTATAATTATTAGTAACCGAGGGTCGAATTGAACCCATGAGTTTTCTAAACGAGTGTGCGAATTAATGGAGGTAGAGTAGTACATAAGTACCGACTTTCAACCTAAAACTGATAGAGTTACCTAATATATTAATTAAGAAGTTTTAACGTACCTACGTTCTTTCGCTATTTATACGTAGTTTAACTAAACTTGTTTGTTATCCGGTTATAAACTATCATTAAATAATGGGGATACGATTACTATTGGTATTAGCTTGTTTTTTTTATATTTTACGCTTATTACGTTAACCTTTTACAATTTGAATAACGTTTATTAATTTTAGTTACAAAGTTGCATATGAAAGCTCAAGATTTTGTTTAACGTATATATGAGGTTATGTAGTTCGTACAAGCTGTAATAAAAGCTATATAATAACGTATAAAGGAAACAGTTAATAAATAGCGTTCCTGTGGATATTACTATATACCCTTATAGATAGTATACATAGGCCTAGTAGTAGTGCACTGTATTGCAGGGTTCACTCCTGCAGAGTATACGATAACATGTCATGCTGTAGGCTGCACTCTTGCAAGACACAAAGTGCATCATGCACGGATCGGTCTAGAATGGCTATAGCGAACCGAACGGCAATGCGTGGAACAGTTTAAAGTAGTACATTCTAGGCGAGAGTTTATAAGCACTTACCCGTGGCGTATACCTCCAAATGCTTTTTCTTTAATTATTATCTTTTATTACAACTATACCAATTTAACGATTTCTTTTCTAAATACGTTAACGTATACAAAGACTGTAAATATTAAGTAACTTTAAAAAGAAAAACTTTATTACGATATTATCAACCCTTATTTGTCGTTTTATCTATTAAAAGCTCTGCTACACTATTATTAACCCTTATTTAGCGTTTCAACATATCCGAGTATTTCTTGAAAAGCGTCTTATCACGTCCTAGTTCACGTAACCACCAAGTTTCGAAACCCTTTATTAGCACCCATCTGATTTTCGATAATTCACACCACTCGATTTGATAGGAGCGGTTACGTAAAAAGTAACTGAAACGATTACCTTAACAAAATTAATCACATACAACGCAATCAAACCGACCACTTCAACAAGTTCGGTTACGAATAAAACAACTAAACCGATTCCCCTAGGAAGTTCGGTTATGATACGCCGACTCGAACCGACCAATATACATTACATATTACACCTGCCTATTACCTATATTTCTATTACCCTATCCACTTTCTTCACATTCACCTTATATGTTTTAAACTTACCTACGACTCGCTCTATACGTTCTAATTCTAGTAATTATAATGTTTTGAGTTTTTTTTTTTAGCTATTGAACTAATATAGCGTTATTGGAAGTTAATAAAACTAATTTAAAACGTTTAACCAATTTATAATTAAGTTTTATTTACATATTTTTTTTAAAAAAAAAATTCGCATTAGAAAACGTTAGTAAATACTATTTTAAACATTTCAATTATTTCATTTACCTTACGTTTACCGTTTATAAACACTTAAATCCAATTTTTGCTCAAAGTTACTAACTTAAACCGTTTTAATATACTAAATACGTATAAAAACCACTATCTCTAATTACTTAGAAACACCTATAACTATAGCCCTAAAACCAATAACACTAAAAAAGCTGACGTTTACTTCGACTACCTAGTCGAACATATAGGAATTAGAAACGCCATAATATATAAAATCGACTTAGGCCTTAAAAACAATATCATTAATTTTCTAATTGAAAAACTAAAACTATATATCACAAATAAATATATGTTAACCGTTATATTACGTTACTAAAAGGAGGAAATCTAAGAACCTAACTTACTAAATGATTTTTATAAAAAAATCGAATTAAATGTTAGATATATAGTAAACAGTAAATCCTACCATTATTAAAGCCTTATAGACCCAACTAAAAAGCAAATATATTAATACTCCAAGGGGTAAAAATAGCCGTTTTACAAAAGACCCATTTGAAATAGCGTAGTTTATCGACGTACCGAATTAGGAAGATAAAGATTTGTACCTAACGAAATTTATAAAAGGGTATTATTTCACAAAGAAAAAGAAATGGTTGTTAAAACGACGAAGACGAGGCGTAAAACGACCTAGTCTTATATCTATACCCTAAGACGAAAACAAAGACGAAGAAAAACGATTTTAATCCTTATTTATCATATAAGTATAATCTACCTTTACACTGATACCTACTAAAAAATGAAATAAAATACCAAATAACTTTCCGAACACTGGAAATAACCCGTTCGACTATAACGGGATCGGCTGAAAAACAAAGGATAACCCGATCTAAGAGACAAAAATCGGCCGAAACACAGAAAATAACCCGCTCCAAAAAACGAAAAGCGGCGCAAAACGCTAATACGTACCCTATAGACCAATGCCCACTAACCACGACCCTTACTGTAACTTTTCACTGTATCGTTTTTCTACTAATGAAAACGACCTTACAAAGTTTATCAACTTTTCCAAGCTTTAAAAGAGGGATAATAACTATAGAGGTAAACTGCACAACGTATTTGATAATAAAATACGCGCTATACTTAATATATATAAGAAATTAGATATCGAACTACATAACTTTTATGTTATTTAACTCGATATCCTTTTTATGTAAGTTAAAAATGGTATATATATTACTTCATATAAATTAATAAATTTACGAAGTATTATAACCGCTTCAAATCCCATTTTGATACGGAAATCAACTTTAAACTTTATGATAAAGATTAGACTAAAACAACTTAGAAATTCGCATAGAATTAATAAACAAACGCCGATAAAAACATACAGAAAATTCTTACCGCCTTATTAGTTAAGTTTCATAAGTATTAGGTAATCTTTAAACCAGAATATAAGGGTAATAAACTATTTATCCAAGTAATAACAAAAATATATTAAGGAAACCTAAATTTTGACCTTACACTTTTTTTAAATTAAAAAGAAACTTGAAAACCTTTTTTATAAGCTTTAAAATATCGTTCAAAACCTTCATAAGTCAATAAACGAACTTAATATTAGTATTTATAGCTAATAAACCCAAAAGCGAAAACTCAATAATTAAATCAAATTTTGTCGAAATTATTTACCACGTTTTAAATAGAAGATTTAAAGTTTACCCAAAGTTAAACAAACGTTTAAATTACAGGTATTAAAGAGGAAAACCTAGAAATAAGGAATAGAGACAATTGTTCGAAAATGGAAGAAACGTACCGAAACTATAGCAGTACTTGCGAAAAAACATATGAAGCACTATAAGTTTGCAAAATCGGTGTATCGTATATAGTAAAATCGGCTACTAGTTTACAAACCACCTCATTTATAACAAATTCAGATTAAACGAAAATTTTAAACCTAATGTAAATTCAAAAATCGAATTAAAGCTAATTTTGTAGCATACGTAATCATGTATGAAGGTATAAATAATAGATTCGATGCTTACCCTGATAAAGACATATTCGGAAAAGACGACCTTGAATATAATAACACCTACCTATTAACTCACGACGATGAAAACGCCTAACATATATTTACCGGTTTATTAGACGTCGCTTTCATATATATTATAAGTTTAAATTACGTGAACAAAGTTTTTAACGCCTATATAATGTTGTAATTTATGCTTTCTAACAAATACGGAAATAGTTTTCAAGGCATTATACCTAATACTAACGTAACCGAAATTTTAACGGCCGGGAAACGGTAATTTGACGCGCTTACAGCGAAGTTTCCGAAGTTTCGGTTAAACTAAATAAAAAAACACCGAAAAGTTTTATTTAATAAAGGTAAAGCGTCATCGCTCGGAATGATCGTTGCTAATACGAGTTTTAAACCGATCGAGTTTTACGTAATAAACTTTAAAATATTATATTTACTTTTATTGATTAATATAAATAAACTTGAAATTAAGTTCCGAAATCCGACCAATTAACTTATCCGCGCCTTAAATAGCTTATCTGTACTGTTTCAACTTAAATTCAGCCATTTATGACTTTTTTTCGAAACACGTATAATTAAGCTTATTTACTTAACTTAACCGGGATTACGAATTTTATATCGAAAATTCGGATACCCGATTATAAAACGCCTATTACGCTTACTTTACACCGCAAGTTATATAAATATATAAAAAATATACTTAAAGTTATCGAAAGGTTTTGCCATAAATGCTAATTATACTTATAAGACCTACGACGGTTTAAATTCTGTCTTTAAAACGATACAGATCTTACTTACGAAGTAATTATTCATATTATATATTTAAATAGTCAACCTGATTTCCATGCCGTTCACGCAGTAACTTCGTTTTAAATCGCTAAATTTATACAAAATGTTTTTATTACAAATTATTAGAACGCTTTAATTTATTCATAAGTTAACGTTTTTTAAAGCCTTTAAATTCGATTATATACAACTTCAATACGGTTTTCGACTATACCGAGTAATGTATGAAAGCTCGGATAACCGGTAACGAGTATAAATAAATTCTAATAAAATCCTTATAAGATATTAAAAAGTGTAAACGATATTATAAACTACTGAAAAAACGTATACAGTGTTATAAAAAAATTAAAAGATACTAGTTTTAAGGAATTTATCCTTGAAATAAAGGTTAATAACGTTAACAATACTTTCGACTCTAATAGACTTATCCTTACATTTCTTATCTTTAATGCCCACCTAAAGATTTATACCGACTCTGCCTCATAACCGTTTATAATATAAAGGGCCAATACTATAGCGAAAGCCATAGCGGTATTACGCTCCCTATGGATCCAAAACAATGTGTCTAAAACTTTAGCTATAAGGGATAGCCTACGTAAAGCTAACGTTTTAAATCTACTATTATAATTTAAAGTTTCGATTTGGAAAACGAAAGATAAATGGATTAGCTTTTGAAATATTAACGGGTTCAAACGCCATAATATATTAATTAACTAATTAAACAGCATAAGTTTATTTTGCTAGATACTGGTACGTGAATATAAGAAATAGGTGAAAAAAATCGACTTGAAACCGTAAAACGAGTAAAACCGCCTACAAAACATTACCTAAACGACAAATTTAAACCGAACCCGATTTCAACTTTACCTTTAAAATACTATTTTGACCCAACTACGCTAAATAAAAACGGCTTATTTATACTAACCCTATCAAAACCTCGCCGCCGAAAGCACCCCCTCGGCTCGAAAATAAAAAAAACGCCCTAGAAACTTTGCTACAGATTTTGTTATAACGTAAAAAAAATGGCAAATTGCAAATTTAATTTAAAGCTCCACTATAAAAACATTATTACTACTCTAAGTACCTTATTCGTATAATTTACCCAAATAGAAATCTTAGCCTCAATCGACCAAGGCGTATTTCGTTTTAAATGTTTCGAATTAGTTATTTACGATACCTATAAAATTCTCCTAATCCGCTTTGTATACAAAGTTAAGAATAAAACTGGGAAACCTTAAAAGAAAACCCGCCTAGTTATTAAAGAATATAACGATAAAGGCAAAAAGAATATTATAATCTAGTCGCCTACACTATAACAGGTTAATTACTGCTTAATTTTTACATTTACAGCCTTTTTTAACGAATCTTATAATTTATATATCGAACTTCGAGATATTACATATGCATACACCTAATTTGAAAAACGATTTAAACAATGAATCTACGTCGATATACCAAATAATATTAATTAATATTACCTACCTAAAACGATTTTAGGTATTATAAAACCACTTTACAAATTAGTTAAAACTGATGTTTACTAGTATAATAATTATTAAAAATATCATAAAACCGACTTAGAATAACCAGTTTTACCTTCACCCCATACCTATGAGTATCGATAATCCGATCAAATAGCTTTATAATAATAGATATATAACCAAATGACACTTTAACGTAATATAATACCTCGTTTTTCGTGTTAAAAAAAGAGAAACTTTTAAAAACCAACTTAAAAGTAAAGCCCAAAACGTATTTAATGAAGGACCACATAATCGATTTTAATAACGTTACTATTACCCCTCAGAACAGCGTTTTGGACCTTATACAAAAGGGGCAGTTAAATAAGGTTACCTTTATAATTCTAAAAAACACAAAACAAGCTGACGAATATAAATAACAATGCGTACGTGGTGTTTAAGTCGCTTTTATAATATAATTGAAGGCTACATTAAACCTTTCTGTCGCTGCGTAATACTAAATCAATCGGACAGATGATATATACAAAGCGTTAAACAAACTTCTTTCATAACAATTATACAATCCAAAACGCTTTTTGCAATTTATATCGTTGAATATACGTACTACGAAACTATTTGTTTTTACTAACGGTTTTTTCGCTAATAATAACGACTATAATTTACGAATAAGCTTCGTTTCAATCCTAGGCAATGAAATACCGGTCCGAAACGGCTTTACGCTTTATAAAAACATTATTTATTAAAGCTTGACTAAGTGTAAAAGGGTAACGAAAAACCTCCTGGCATTAGAAATTTATAATATGGTTAAAGATTTTGATTCGGTCATTACCATAGCGATAACAGTCCTAATAATTATTTCTAACCTTAGTTTACGCCTTATCCATTTTATCGTATACATTAACTCTTTTTCTATTTATGAATACTTAGTTAAGTTAGGTATTACGAATAAAAAGCGACTAATAATTAACATTGTAACTTTATACGAATCGTATGAACGACGGAGAATCGAGTAAATAAGGTAAATCAATAATAAGTCTAACCCAACAAACGCGATAACTAAAGCTACCCCAAACGAAGTATTAAAAACACTTATATTGACAATTATATTGTTTATTAGGGTTATTGGAAAGGTTTTGCGACACTAATAGATTATTATACTATTTTTCGCTAACTTCTATCGGCTCGTATTATACTATTTGCATCGATCCCCGATTTTTTCTTTATTTAACCTTACCATTTCCCTCCAATCCTAATATTTTAACACATTTTGTTTTGTACGTTTCGACCCGAAGAAACTTCCTATTTATTTCTTTCTCCATTCAATTTTATTACTTACACCGACCACGTTTTTATTTCTATTGTCAATCTACGATATCACGCCGATTTTAACATATTATCCTTTTGTTTTATATATTTCGAAATTACCAATAAACGATTATTTCGTTAAAAGCTATAATATTATTATACAGCGTACTATTCTATAGCTGGGATCACCGGCTTGGCCCGGAGGTATCTATCCATTAATAAAGGGAGAGGGCGACGTCATCATATCTCTACCGTCTTTTTTGCCACCTTTCTCCTTTGTATTAACGCCATCAACATTATCGCTATCGAAGTTATTAGTATTAGCAAAGATGTAGCCCTAAATTTTGTTAGTTATACTATTAAGCAAAGGCGTAAGAGGGAGATTAATATCTCTACGGCAATGTACCATAACGTTATTAAATTCGCCTACGTAATATATATGTAAGCTGTGTTTCTAGGAGGTAATAGCGGTTTTCATCTTTTTGAACCGCCGGTTAATTCTTATTATTAATTAGTATCGGCTTATTTTAGTTATTCGCGACCATGATTATTTTTTGGATTGTTTTAAAGGATATATTTTTGTGAAAGGAAAATTTTAAAGTTCGGCTAAAACTTATTAAAAATTCGGTGGGCAGGTAACATAGCTTCGGCCTATGGCCTTAAGATTACCAAAATGGGGGCATACGAGTTATTAGTCCGTTCTTAATAATGGTAACGGGACGAACGACCCCTGCTTTCGTAGTAATTGCCAACAGACTTGCCCGCGGTCGCGAACATGATATACGACACGTAAAACATATTTATTAACAGTATAGAACTATGGACCTAAGTACGTTATTCCAATTTTTACGTGTTAAAAAGGTCTTACGGCGAACCTTAGCGATACGAAGCTCAAGGCAGCAAAGAAAATTCGCTTCGTACTCCTTATTTAAAGGAAAAAAAGTTAAAAGTTTATAAACGAATAAATTTGGGATATATATACCTTAGTTTAACTAGACTAAGCTGCGTTTACGGTGTAAAGGGGCTCCACGAGTAATAGAGTCTTTACCCATAAGGAAAAGGTAAAGTTTATAACCTTAGGACCTCCCTACTCCTCCCTTTAGAAGCTGGGAAAGGGGAAGAGAAAGGAGGGAGAGGGGGGGGTCGTGGCGGCGGCAGCGAAAAGGAGTAAGACGGCGGTGGCTGCGGGGCTTAAAGGGGTGGCGGCGACGGTAAAAGGGGACGAGGCGGTAACGGAGGAGCTAGGTGATTTAGTGGCAGCGGGGGAAGTAGCCGTAATTAACGAGATTATACCCGATAGAGGCGAACTAATAGGGGTGGCGGTGGTAGCAGCAGTAACGGCGACGCGCCGACGCTCTCGTGCTAAACGGTGCCTTACTGTTCTATTTTTGCGCGGCATCTATTTGAAGGAAAGGTTAGTATATGAATATTAGCCAGAAACCTACCCATTAAAGCGACTTGGTTTAGTTAAATAAAACAAAGGTTAAATTGGGGTAAATACTTGTATCGGCTTGGACTACGCGCCTTTAAAAGAAAAAAAAGAAGTTTTGCCTAAACCGATAACGATATATCTTTTTATATTAACCTAATATATAATTGCGTAATTATCCTTACATAATCACTCTTGTATAATTACCCCCTGCAGTACCTACGTAATTACTTCTATTAACCACAAAATACGTTATTACTAACTATGTCGCTTCAATTTTTGTTATACCAATTAGAACCGAATTATAATTCCTATTACGGCCAGACCTTACTAATTTCAACCGAACTATAACCACTACCGCAGTCAAACTTTACTAATCACAGCCAAATATACTAATTTGGACCTTTTAAAATTAATACAGCAATAATAATATTATTATGGAAAATGCTAATTAGATCTCTTATAATTAATGCTACAATAATACTATTACTATAAAACCTCTTAATTTGAACATTCGTAACCACAATAACACTATTATTACTAGGTAATGGGTACGGAGTATTGAAGGGAAAAAGAAAAAAAAATACCTATATAGATATTATTATATACCCTTATAGATAGTATACATATGCCTAGTGACAATGCACTGTATTTCAAAGTACACTCCTACAGAGTATACGATAATGTGTCACGTTGTAGCCTGCACTTTTACAAGACGCAAAGTATATTATGTACGGATCGGTCTGGAATAGCTATACCAAACCGAACAGTATTACATTGATCGGTCTGGAATCACTATACCAGACCGAACGGCAATGCGTGGAGCGGTCTAGAGTAGTACGTTCTGGACGAGGGCTTATAATCCCTCACCCGTGGCGTGCACCTTTGGGTGCTTCTTCTTTGATCATTATTTTTTACTACAACTATACCAATCTAACGATTACTCTTTTGAATGATTTATTTCGTGTGAATAGGTTTTAGACCTCATCGACAGTTCCTCTTCAAAACATTTATGGGTCGGTAAGAATATTTGGTTTTTTTCTAAAACAAACTATAAGTTATATGATTTTTTAAAGAACTTGAGTTGGCTTTACGATAAATATCGTATAATATATATTGTGAATTTTTACGTTATCAAATTTAACGTTGCGTGAAGAAAACAGACCCAGTTTTACATAGATTAATTTATCTAAGCCTTTTTGAACTTTTTTCTAAGTTTATAAGTTCGTAACTTTTAATTATAAGATATTGATGTTATGGGTAACGACGGCGAGATAGAATCGGAGTATTATGTTGAAAGTATTTTATAAGTTCGGAATAAACCCCTGATTGGTCACTCTCAGTGTAACTAACCCTTTAAACAATATCTTTTAGTCAAGTCGATGAGCTATGTTGTAATGATCACACTAAATACCCGTGAGTATATAGAAGGTGTCAGAGAGTTTATATTATCAAGAAGGTAGCAGAGGTACTGAGTAAACAATATTGCAACCGTGCAAGTAATGATCAAAAGCCGTGAGGCTATTCAGAATACACTGAGACTGAATAATTAGATTGACAACTGAAGAGCTATGAAGAAAATGCTATCTATGTGGTGATGACCGTGTCCTTATATATCCGTGCCTTCATACCGTTTTCAGTACTGGATCACTTGGATCAGTGCTGATCCCACTGATCCTAATCACATAATTTGTTTAGTTATTTCCGCTAACAAAGAAAAGGTGTTCTCTGCCTGATGTGTTGGACTTCGGGCTCAGCTGCACACTGGCTTGCTTCCTGACCCGCTATTATATTTGGGTCGTGACATATGTATACCTAACTTAGGAGTTGTTTTCGAGATTTTCTAATACTGTAGCTTTCGAAGTTTTCGAATTACGTTATAGATCAGCTAAGTATAACGATTGGACCTCCCGCTTATCCCATAGGTAGGCTTAACATATTACAATTTATATTATTAAACGGCGTAGAAACTGGGTTTTTACGGGTATCGAGTAGAAATGGAATTTGTATTGATAAAAGATTAAAGCTATTCGAATATATTCTTCAAGCTTTTATCTTTAGAGTTTTAACTTAACAACCTTTTTTTGATTATTAATAGCTTACCTAACTTGATTTTAATAAAGCTTAGTTTGATATTAATGCGCTCGAATACTTTAACTAGTTGCTTAGTTGCTTGAAGTTACGTTTTTTGCTCGTTTATTAGCTATGAAACTTATGCTCCCTTTTAATACGTTAATTTATTTGAGAGTTGCTCTCCTTATTTAGGAGTTGTACGGTCTGTAAGACGCCAGAATGGATAGGAGTGATAGGCATCAAGCCCATCCCGATGCGAGTGTTAACTTTTTCTGTATGGTATCACGAATTTTTATAGCCTTTTTAGCTGCAATAACCTATGTTAAAACGTTTTTTAGCTGCTTATTAGCGCTTGGGAGGCGGTTTATGAACAATTAACTTACTTCGGTCCTAATTATAGAAGACCAAATAGGCTTTGCACAGCTTTGTTATAACTTTATTCATGTTAGGATTTAAGTCGAAAAGCGTATATATATAACTAAAATTACGATTTATATTATCAATAAAGTAAAGATAATAATGTATACCGGTATTTAGCTATTTTTAGTAAGCTTTTGGCCGTTATATACATCCAACTTACCTTCAGTTTCGTAGAAAAATTTCTTTGAATCGTATGTTATCCGGTAAATGTATTCGAAATATGTTTCCTTACATATTATATTAGTATATATATTTATAGCCCGTAAGGCAGCGAATTACACGCCTGATAATAAGAATGAAATAGATATTATGTAGGTATACTTACGGTTTCAATAGCTTCATTGACGGTTTCTATTAGCTAGGGATTTATTTTAGAAGTTGCGAACGATGGTAATAATAATAATAAAAACAAAAAAAATGAAAGGAAGGGGAAAATTTTTCATTTTTTTTGGAGGAATAGGTGTTCAGTAAAAGTAAAGCTAGACATTCTTATATTTTCAAAGGATAGTTGTAACATAGAAGTTCTATATTTTTAGGGGGGGCTTACGAAATTATTTATAAGGGGGGGGTGACAGCAACGCCTTTTATACAGTGTCAAATCGTTCGATGACCTGGAACCTTTTACGCGATATTACAGCATTTTAAACCACTTCGAAGCGGTTGTTTCGTATTTTTCATACCCTTTTTTGGTTCGTTAACACCTTTTCTTACCTTTTATACCACGCTATAGAGGGGGGGAGTAGGGGGGGGGGGTAATTGCTAATCGCCTGATCCAAGAAGTAAAATCCTGTAATATAATTTGTAATGTGTTTATATGTGTAAGCTTATTTATTATAAAGAGCTTTCACTTTAAGGATTTAATGATTCAAGAGAAAACCTTAACGATTTTAAAGAAAAGTTTAAGGGGTAAGGGGAATTTGGCTGTAAGGAAAGTTTTAAAGAATTGAATGATTTTATTTATTAACTAGATAATACTAACGTTAATTTCTCTTACCGCGTTAACTATCGTTGCTTCACGCGTTTTGCCACCACTAAAAGCATACTCCGAATTGTTATATAAAGCTACTAAACTACCGAACGAATCAACAAATTTCTTATTGTTAGCGTATAAAGATTTGGTATTAACAGTGAAGTTAAAAACTTAATTTAATTATAAATAAGAAAGTAGTTCTTTTGTATATATGTAAAGACGTTAAATGTCTTTAATACTTTTGTTTCTACCTCGAAGATCATGAAAATAAGAATCTTAAAGACACTCCTTAAATTATACTAGTTCGAAAAAGGTTCATGTTAATTTAATTGAATTCTTTTCTAATATATAAACTCTTTATTGTTCATACTTTAACTTTAATCTAGACTTAACCTTTTTTTTAAATCGTCTTCTACATATCAATAGTTTAATCGTCGAAAACTTACGATATTTTCGAAAAAACGCGGGCGTTACAGTTATGCTTTCTACCAACGTATTAATCG
The DNA here is from genome assembly GCA_038502455.1 of Anisogramma anomala. Lineage (NCBI taxonomy): Eukaryota > Fungi > Ascomycota > Sordariomycetes > Diaporthales > Gnomoniaceae > Anisogramma > Anisogramma anomala. The sequence goes on along the minus strand of JASMMZ010000002.1, from coordinate 29,230,696 downwards.
AAGATATAATAACCAAGGAAATTAACTAAGTACCTCTTAATTAAATTTTCGTTAACATTTATTCACAGACATTCTTTATGGTAATACTTAAAAAAGGGTCCGGAGGCTTAAATTAATTTTATTTGCTTTTAACTAAATGCTATTTTGATGTTTTAGCTAGCATAGGATTTAATGGTTTAATGTGGAGTAAATTTAGTGAATTAGGAATGTAGGAACTCAACGATTTAATATAAAGTTTCGTGACGTGTTTTTTAAACGCGACTTAACGATTATTGGTATTTTCGCTCGAAGCAGCAATCCTAACCATTAGTAATTGAGGCATAAGGGGGGAGAAAAGGAGTGGTATAATGGAAAACTTAGCATTTAGGATAAAGTTTAATATAAGAGGTAAAAACGAAGGTTATTAATTATTATTTTTTATGATTAGGAGTTATGGGCTATGAAACTTATTCGTTTTTGCGATAGTAACACCCGTCGTAGTATTGACTTAACTGTTTGCTAACTTAACAATCTTCAAAACAATTTAACAATTTTTAAGAGTTTTGACGGTTAATCTCAACGTTTTTCTTCAAAAAGGATTTGATAAAAATTTATTAGTGTCTTCGATAATGATACCGTCGCTAACTTCCAGATTGTTGTTGTGGACTGATGCAGTATTAATAAAGGTCCTTCGCAAGAATCTTTCCTCTACCCTGCCGTTTGACCCAAAGTGTAACCAGAAAGTAGCCTTTTTTTTTACTTAGCAAATATGTGCCTAACCTCATAAGCACTGATTAGTATTGGTAGGACTTTAGACGTTACAACGTTGTCGATTCGATTGGTCGAAGTAACAGTAGTATTGCAATAGTTAGGTGTTGGATGTTTTGTTCTAGGTTTAGCAGACCGCTAGCCGGTCTGCGCAGTAATTTGTATAGCCAATTGCTTGGCCCGTGCCCTCGTGTGAAGTGCGCGCATACTGTACTTGACGTGCAGTCAATACAGTAGACCCACAAAACAATGCACTCAACTTGCAGTCAGTATAGTCAACTTTACTGTAAGTTGACTTACTGCACCGCAATTACTTCTGTTCCAACAAATAATAATAATTTTTGGGCACAATCCAGAGCAAGCGACGTCGCTTCACCATGACTCATCTTCCTCAGTCTTGTGTTTAGGTACATAGTACCACATCATGCATAGTCATGCATGGGATCATGCCATCATCATGCTCAGCAAGACAGCACCCGCCACATATATACGTGGTGTAGCCCAGCAGAAAGACGCCCCCACTCCCATCCTACCTCATGAACTTCGTCCCCTCCTGCTTGAACCAGTCCCGACTCACATCAACCATGAAATCCGTGATATTGATCAACTCATTCCCACCGCCCGCATCAGTCCCCGTCCCGTCCACACTCCTGCCTTCCCCTCCCATCGGCTGCTCCTGCTGCTGTCCCAGCTCTCCACCGCCACCAAAACTCTCTCCCGGCGCGCCGCCCAACGGCAACCGTGGCAAGTTGAACCAGTCAAACACATCCAGATACTCGACATCGTTCGGCTGCGGCGTGCGCGCCGCCGTCGAGCTGGGATAGCGGCTGTTCCTGCCGGCCAAGGGGATACCACTGCCGCCGCCCATCGCGGAGGATGCAACAGGCATGCCACCACTGTCACGGCCTGCATTTTCGTTGTTGTTGTTGTTGGTGGTGGTGGTGGTGGTGGTGGTGAACCCACCACCGCCACCGTTGGAAGCACCAGCCACATGCCCCCCGCCGCCTTGCACGGGCTGCCGGCTAATCAAGAGGTCAAGATCAAACGCGGTGCGGCGCATATCAGCCAGTATCTTCACGCTCGTCGGCGGGCCCGCTCGGCCCGCACCCTCGCCCGCCCCACCCGCAGCCGTCTCCGCGCCGCGGTATTCATTCAGCACACGCTCCAACAAGCCACAGTACCGCGCCGCGACGGGCCAGTAACGCCCCATCTCGCGCAGGCAGTCGACAAAGAAGGGCAGCTGCGCCGACAGCTTGTGCTCGACGGTGCAGCCGTGCACGAGCAGCAGGCGCGCGGCCACCCAAAGCGTGAAGGCGAAGGGCGGGCCCAGCCGGCCGAGCAGCCCGTGCGACGCCACAAACTCGCACAGCGCCTGGATGTTTTCGACGGAGTCGAGGCAGCGCTGCGAGGCCGAGTAGGACGGGTGGAAGATGGGCGAGCGCGTGGTCGGGTACGCGGCCGAGGAATGCAGCCGCATCACGGCCGTGTGGTACGTCGCGTGCAGCATCACCCACCCGCCATTGGGCTGCTTGGCCGAGGCACCCGGCTGGAAGACCTTGGCCATGTTCCCGAACTCGCCCGGGAGACCGAATTTCCACGAGGTGAGGGTGTTGTCGAGCCGCTTGTAGCGCATCTGCCACCGCTCGACGTCCGAGAGGGCGGAGATGTCGACGGGCTGCTTGAGGAAGACGTGGATCTTGGAGAGGATCCCGAGAATCTCAATGTAGTAGGAAAAGGCGCCGAGATTCTGCGGGTTGTCGGGTTTGTATTCGAGAGTGTCGCCGTTAAGGGGCTCGTGGTATGACTCGTGCAGGTGGTGGTGGTGGTCGCTGAACAAGCGGGTCTCGACTTTTCGGTTCTTCAACCACAGGTCTTCACGGCAGGGCAGTAGGCGGTCGATCTCGCGGTCATCAAGGGCGAATTCGAACGCCGTGGAAATGGTGGCGTACCGGTCGAGAAGGTAGATCATCCAGAAGAGGCGCCGCCGGCTTTCCTCCTCGATGAAGTCTCTCGGTTCTGGCAGAATGATGGCGCACAGGGTGTAGATGGACGTGTAGTTGGGCCTGATGGTCAAGGAGCTCGACTCGACGGCTAGACCAAGCTGGACGACAGAGCGGGTGATCAAGGCCATGATATTCCAACCTGGTGGCCCATTACTGTCGCCGCAGAGGTCGAGGGAAAGGATGACAAGTGCCTGCAGTGACTTGACCGACGAGTTCTCCATGCCGAATAGCAGGACCCTTTGTTTTGAAAAGGCGTGGTAGCGTCGCCTTCGTGCTTCCGTCAGCCTTGCGTCTGTCGAGTACCTGAGCGTCGTGGCCACAATCGCGTGAAGCAGGATCTTGTCCGTCTCCTCGATCATGGGTGGCCCGAAGAGTGAGTCCAGCGTTGCCTTGCGGTGTAATATCGGACACCACGTATTGATGTGTTTGAAGTACAGGTCCACCAGCGCGTACAAGAGATCATACGGCGGGAGGTCTTGGTCCGATGAAAGCGTCTGGTTTTGTTGCGCGTGAGGCATGTTCACAGTCGGCGGCGCGAGTGGTGCGTCGCGATTGGTGTTGTAGTACTCGTGCGCTGCCGCGCTCGGAGGAAAGCCGTGCCCTGGAGACACCCCCGAGATGCCCGAGTGGTGGCTGTGGTTCGTGGGCGACATACCGCCCATAGTGCCCATCGGCCCCATGCCATCGTGAAGCCCAGGCGTTGGCGGTGGTATCCCGAAGTCCATCGCCTGGGTGCCCGTCGGATACGTCGAGGGCTTCTGCAGGAACAGGGCCGTCTCCGCTTGCGCCTGCTGCGTCCGAATCGAGTCCGACCTGACGAACATGTGCGGTGCGGCGTCTGGTGGCGTGCCATGGTCGTTGGGAAGACTAGGATGACTGCCCCGGACACTTGGGATAGCGTTGTGGTGGGTGAGCCACCGTTGGGCGTCGGCCTGGTGGGCACTCAGGGTCTCGTGTATGATCTCGGAGTGTGTGCGCAGGATCTCCTCGAGCTTGTCGAGTCTCTTCTCCAGTTCCCGCCCATAGCCGGCACGGAGACCTGGCTTCTTGCGCTCCTTGTACTCGCAACGGGCGCCATTGCGGCTGCACCAGCCGCAAGAGGGTTGGCCACGATCGCATTTGACCTAGAGCAAAGCCGTGTGAGTCTATGATGCACTTTCACGCATAGTGCACATCAAGAATGGTGTGACCGCACCTTTCTCAGCTTACACAGCTCGCACCTTGATATTAGATTCTCGTCAGCTCGTTTCCGCTTGTTTGATTCGAAGGCTTCAGATCTCTCATTTGCGGAGGTGAATCGTCATGGCGGGCAACTGGTAGAAGACTACATACGACACGGAGATTGGGCGCTTTCGCTTGCCGTTCCAATTGGGATTCGCTTTCGCGAAGTCGTCCTCGTCGCTGCCGACCTCATCTCCGCTGGCCCTGTGGCCGCGGCTCTCATCGTCTGGGCTGCCTTGGTCGTATTCGGGCTGTGTTGGGTCGTTGACGGTGGGGGCTGGCGGAGACACGCCCTGTGCCACATCGGCAGCTGGGCCAGGGGACGAGGACATTGTGGCTGGTCTTGGTGCGCCTAGACACCGAGTGTCCGCCAACAGGGTCCCATTCTCGAGTATGCCAGGGGCTGACAGCAGATCTGCCGTGTATGGTTTGGTGCTGGTATACGGTGTTCCAGATGTCCCGAGGCTCTCTTGTCTTGGGGAATCCTTGGTTAATGCTCGGCAGGGTTCGGAATGGGCAAGGACATGGCAGCGAAGGCCGTTTGTGGGCAGAGAAAAGTTGGTCGGTGTAATGTTGTGCAGAGACTTGGAGGCTCTGGGCTGCTTGGGTTTTCATTGGAATCGTCGAGAGGGGTGAGTGAGCCTTCCTGATGCTGATGGGCTTGAAAGGATTTCGCGAAGGACCCTAGCGCCTGTAGATGGATGTCGAACCGAGCAGGGGGCACCCCATGACCTGGCGCTAATCCCTGATCCCTGTCCCATGCGGGGAACTGGTTCTGTGGGGAAAGTGGGGCCTCTGACGACAAAGCGGGGTCAATCAGGCTTGTGTTGGGGGGGGATCTTCGATTATGATGGGTTGGTGAGTTGGTGAGAGAACAAGAATGCTTGAACCAGCCCCCTTGGCTGTATACTGTAAGTTCTTGGAACTGTGCATGATGATGTTGTTCCCTACACCGTAGGCAGTTTGCCAATGCAGTGAATACTGGCCACGGCAATCAAAACGCTGACGACCCATTCCATCCAACTATGGCGCCTACTCATGAACATGTTGGATCCCGGCCGTTGCTCGGGGCATCATCAACCCGAAGGCAACGGTGCATAGTTTCCAACCCCGTCAAGCGTCTACTCCTCGAAACCCCAGCGACATCCTGGACTCAAGCTCCTGCAGGACCGATCCTTCTCTTCCGTCTTGTCATACTCGCTGTCTCCACCTCTACACAACATGGCTGTACGAGACTTCCCCACCATCAAGGCCATCCGGTCCTATGTCATTGGCGGCGTGGGCTCCGGTAAGAAGCAGAGAACACCATCCACCGCCACGATATGTGCAAAACTAACTTCTCTGTAGGCGGTGACTATCACAATGTGGAAGGAGGCCACTGGTGAGCCATCCTCCATCCACCGAAGCCCCTCCCAGCTGAATCGAGCTTCACCGTCCAGGCTCATAGACTCGCCCATCTCTACACCCGCCTCGCAATGGGAGAAATACCGCAAGTCCCGTACCAGCTGGGGCATCAACGTTCTCGGCTCCCTCCTCGTCGAGATCGAAGCCTCGGACGGCACCGTCGGCTTCGCCACCGGCTTCGGCGGCCCGCCCGGCTGCTGGCTCGTGCACCAGCACTTCGAGCGCTTCCTCCTCGGCGCCGACCCGCGCAACACCAACCTGCTCTTCGAGCAGATGTACCGCGCCTCCATGTTCTACGGCCGCAAGGGCCTGCCGGTCGCCGTCATTTCCGTCATCGACCTGGCCCTGTGGGACCTGCTCGGCAAGCTGCGCAACGAGCCCGTCTACCGGCTGATCGGCGGCGCCACCCAGGAGACGCTCGCCTTCTACTGCACCGGGCCCGACCCGCCGGCCGCGCGCGCCATGGGCTTCTGGGGCGCCAAGGTCCCGCTGCCGCACAGCCCCGCCGAGGGCCCCGCCGGCCTGCAGCGCAACGTCGCCTTCCTGCGCGCGCACCGCGCCGCCGTCGGCCCGGCCTTCCCGCTCATGGTCGACTGCTACATGTCGCTGACGGTGCCGTACACGGTCGAGCTCGTCGCCGCCGCGCGCGACCTCGGCATCCACTGGTGGGAGGAGTGCCTGTCGCCCGACGACGCGGACGGCTTCGTGCAGCTCAAGCGCGCTCACCCGGCCGTCCGCTTCACCACGGGCGAGCACGAGTACAGCCGCTACGGGTTCCGCCGCCTCATCGAGGGCCGCAACCTCGACATCCTCCAGCCCGACGTCATGTGGCTCGGCGGCATGACCGAGCTGCTCAAGGTCGCCGCCATGGCGGCCGCGTACGACATCCCGGTTGTGCCGCACGCGAGCGGGCCGTACAGCTACCACTTCGTCATCAGCCAGCCCAACACGCCGTTCCAGGAGTACTTGGCCAACAGCCCCGATGGAAAGAGCGTGCTGCCCGTCTTTGGAGACTTGTTCGTGGACGAGCCGATCCCCGTCAACGGGTTTTTAACGGCCAAGGATTTGGACAAGCCTGGTTTTGGGCTGACGCTGAACCCGGCTGTAAGGTCGAAGCTGATCAGCAGTGACTATCTGCTGAATCCCCCGGTACCGAAAAGTTTGACATCGGCTGAGGAGCAGGAGGCCAGGAAGGCCCATGGTGCATAATCAGAGGTGCATGGGTCAGAATCGGATCAACATGTGGGCGCTTGGGAGTTCCAGCTCCAATATGCGTTTACATGCTCGCTGTCTACATTGGTGTTCTTTGATTAGGTGTGAATTGCGTGACATGGGAGATCCGTGGTCTGGTTGATGTGGTCTTATGGGAGCGTTCCCAGAACGACGACAAACCCCTACACTTGCGAATATTCTGCGATGAGATAGGAATGGATAGGAATGGCATGATTACGGCTTGGAGCAACGTCTGGCAGAGTAGGCTTCATGGCTTTGTGCCATGGCACTTTTCCAGGTGCACTGGCACTCGATGTTCAGGATGTTGGAACCAAGTCGGACGTATACGACGTTTTCGGCCGCAGTATGAGCAATCCTGTTAGCTTTTACATTCGACACTCGTAACATGCATGTGGCGAAACACGTGCCCTACCCTATAGGCCACCTTGTGTCCATGGGCGCTACCTAAAAGTCCCATCTCCAGACGTAGTTCTCACTCATGTTTTCCAGTCTCGCTACATCGTAGTCCGTGCGATCTGTAAGCGCCTTAACTTTCTTGGCGAAGTGTCCTACATTTCGTCCTACCGGATGTTGGTGTTTGGTACGTTATCAACAATTGGTCAAGGCCGTGGGCGTTTGTACGAACAGCAGGTCCCCTCTCCCGTCATTCGAATCCTTTGGTAGGGACTACCTTCCTAGGTCTCGTCGTTTGAAACGGGAAAAAAAGGGAGCAGGGGTCCATGCGAGTAAACACCGTACATTGTCCCTGGAACCACCCACTCGCCACCAGTCGCTACCCACGGCAGCCCTTTCCAATACGCGCCCCTCCCCAGCATCGCAACCGGCAACCCTCCTCCTCCTCCCGCTCCCAAATACGACCTGGCGCGGCCGGCAGGGCCTCCAGGCCCCGCCTACGGCGCCCTTCCACGTGGTGCCCTACCACAGCGCCACCACCGCCGACGCCGTCGCCGCCGGGCGCGGGCTCACGTTTCGCCGGCGTGGGGGGGGGGCCGCTTTCTTTGGTGGCCTGGTCTGGCGTGCTCCTCCCTCCCGCCTCCGCGCGCCCCTCCCCGCTTTCTTGTCTGTCCGCTTCGTTGCCTGGTGGAGGATGTGGGGGGTGGGGCGGGAGGAGAGTTCGATTGGCGGATGTGAAACAACTGTGCTGGCGATCTCGATGAGTTGTTCCGTTGGCGGGCAGCTACCCTGGTGTTTCGGTCCGTTGTGGACATCTTGCTCGCAACCGCTCGAATACCCTGGTGACGAGTCAGTGCTGTACCTAGGTGAACGGTACTTGCTGCCCACCGGACAGCTCCGGTGCAGCCAGGCCCTCAAGCTCGACAAGCTCGTCTTCGATGGCCCCGTCATCAACAGGCTTTTCGGGCAGTTCGAATGTATCGCAGACGTCTATGGCCCATACCTAGCTTTACTAGATGCCAGTGGCGGGCCGTCTTGCACACTGCGGTGGCTTAGGGCAGGGGGATGGCGACCGAGTGGGTCTGTGGCCTATCGCAATAGGCGGGTTCGATTTATCTGGAGACATGTGATTTGATTGCGCGGAGACAACCCACTATACCACGCCATAATCAAAGTTTCCTCCCGTTGCTTTCTGCCGCTTTGAATACTATCGCGGTACTATTTTGTATAGTACATGAAGAGACGGGGATCAGATATGAGATCTTATCATGTCACGCCTGTGACACCAAGTCATAAAAGCACCCAAAGCCCTCCATGCTTGCTATGCACACACTTGAACTTGGCAGAGTGACCCCGCCAGAAAAAGAAACCAAACAGAACGCCTTGCTGAAGATGACAGAATCATTAACGGGGAATGGTCGTGAGTCTTGACCCGAAAAGCAAGGCTTGCCATGTTTCTCACAGCCCCCTGCCCTCCGCAGCAAGAGCAGCCTCCCTCGTCTTGCGGGTAAGCTCGACGATCCCCTTAACACCCGTGTTCCTCAACCGCTCCAAGACGGCCCGCATGCCCTCGCGGCTCTTGCCAAGCTGGTCCTGGGTCTTGCGGGACGCGATCGACTCGATGCTGCGCTGGATGATCGACTTGGCGAGCCAGCCTCCCTCCCTGACCTTGTTGCCGACCTGCGAGCTGTACATCATCCTGGTGGTGACGTCGCAGTTGCTGGCATTGGGCGCCGGCGCTGTGTAGGTCTGCTGCTCGACAACGGACAGGATGGAGGCGAAGTTGAGGTTGCGGCTCTCGGTCTGCATCCATCCCTGCTTGACGTCGACGACGCTGGTCTCGAGCACGTACGTCTCCTTGTCACCCGAGCCGCCGGTCAGGGAGACGGGAAGAAGTTTGTAGACGGCGGAGGGCATCCGCGACCTCTTCAGGTGGATGCGGGTGGTGTGAAGCCGGCCGGTGGCAGGGTCGACATGGCGTGAGATGGTGTCAGTGCTGAGGACGTGGGAGGCGAAGGGGTTGATTTGTGGCGAGCAGTACCGCAGGAAGTAGGCGAGCGTCACGGTTGGGAAGGGGTGGGAGTAGGTGTGGTTTTGGGTGTGGACGAGGACCATTTTGGCGGTCCGACTCGGAAGTCTTTAGGGCCGGAGAGTATCTGGTAGGTATCGCGAGAGCCTGTATGAGGCAACGTGGAGAGGACGTTGAAGCTGGCGATGCAGGTGGAGATGGAGATGGAGATGGAGGCAGGGACTGTCAGGACACAGATTATGATGGAACTTGCAGTTTTCAAGATCGCTCGATCGCTCGATCGCTCCGTCGCTCCGTCGCTCCGAGGAGCTCGAGCACTAATAACTTGACTAAACAATGCAGAACGGTGTGGCTGCACACAATACTGGCAAGGTTCGAGAAGGGAAGAAGGTGGGATGGTTGTGTTGTCAGAATGGCTAGATGAGCAGACGACTTGGGGAGGCGAATGCCGAAGTACATGGAACAATGGGGTCAGTACAAAGCTTGGGCCAGCAACTGCCCCCTGTGCAGGTTACAGGCTACAAACCCTTGCCGGCAGGGGCAGCAGGGGCAGCAAGGTCCTGACTGTTAGTGTTGTACCGCAAGGTCATACAAATCGGTAGCAGCTGTGATCAGTATCTAACACTGACCGTACATATCCCTGTGGCCTTCTTTGTTCCCTGTGCATTGTGAGGTTAGATAACCAACAAGAATTTCTTCATTTCTTTATTTCTTGGTTATGTCCTCACTGCTCAAGTTAATTAATAAGAAGGAATTCCACTTCCAGGTAGTGAGTGACCCATCTGAAAAGAAAGTGACTCCGAGCCAACAGCCACAGCAACAGCTGCAGCAACGGCAAAGAAAACAAAAAAAACAAGTCTAGTAAGCTGACAAAGCGCTGCTGACACCCCAAACCCGGCTATTTCTCAGCCAGTCGGCCCAACAGCCCGTCCTGCCCCATTCTTGTTCTCTACAACATCCAAAAACCCGACACTCCATCATCACAATTGTCGCAGCACCCACCACTATCAACTCCTTTCCTTGTGGAATCGCCTTCTCTTGTCGACTTCTCTTGTCGACGCAATCTTTTCACTGTGCATCTGAAGCGCCATCAATACTGTCGCCCGTCTCCCATCTCCCATCTCGCATCTCCAACAATCCACCCCCTTCTTCGCATTGCTTTCGCCGTAGTGCCGTTGCATGCATCCCTTTGCACTGCTGATCACCTTGAGGTCCACAACCACATCAGGCCCCTGACAGAACAGAACAAAAACATTGTGATCCACACCTTGCTGTGGCACATGAGAACTCACTGGGGAATGCTGGCCTGAGAAGGTTGAAAGAGGCATCTGGAACTGGTACGGTGCTGGATTGGTTGGACGCTGGGTTTACATTTCCGCCGTCTTTGGTTCCCTTGCATTTGTGAGAATTGCTGAAGGGCAGGTTAGTAGTGCGTCCACTGGCGGACTGTAATTTCACTTTCCGATTATATTCGCTGGGGCTCCCTATTCAACCACTATTGTCCTTTCGAGTACAATCAGAATTGATAATTTCCCCGCCTATCACGTTGAAGAGCAGAAGAAAAGGAAGCAGTTTGCAGAGAATTGTACACCCCTCCTTCACTTTGCGCATGCAACATCACGAGCAAAGCAAACGCATCCAATCCCACATCCAATCCCACGTCTTCAACATTCACGACAAAGTGGGAAACGGCGACGCATCACTCACCACCACAACTAGCATCCACCTTTGCAACTTCTTGCAACTGCAACATCTAACCTCCAGTGATCTGTGTCTTGACTGGTGTTCTGCTGTTGCACCACTCTGGCATTCTCACAGCCCTCACCCACTCTCTGTCTACCACCCCAACAAAGAACCTATCGGCGTAACTATAGTTCAAGATGGCGTCTTGCGTTTTTGTCAAGTTCATGTCGCAAAAGGAGCCGCGTCGGATAGAATTTGATGGCACCGGCATCTCTGTCTTTGAACTCAAGCGCGACATCATCGTCAAGAATGGCCTCGATAGAAGCGGCACCGACTTCGACCTTGCTATCTATGACCAAGATGGCAAAGAGGGTGAGTATCCCCCGGTGGTCTTTTGATCCCCATCCACTCCCACACCTACTGACAACAATCCCAGAGTATGATGATGACACAACGGTCATCGCCCGCTCCACCACAGTCCTGGCCCGCCGTCTCCCAGCCATGAGACCTGGTGCTGGACGTGCTGCCCGCTACATCTCCGGCAAAATGCCAGCACAGGCCAAGAATCACTCCCGCCGGGAGCAGGCAAACAAGGCTGCGACGGCCAAGTCTCAGTCAGACGCCCTCGCCAAGATGGCCAGTGCGCAGACGGAGGAGGAGAAGATGATGGCCATGTTCGCAGCCCAGGGCGAGCAGTGGAAGAGCGCACAGGAGGAGATGGCCAACCAGACCCCAGTCTACAGGCCTGGTCAGAAGAAGCCTGCCAATGTTCCTGACAACGAACCCCCCAATGGTTACGTCTGTCACCGCTGTGGCGAGAAGGGCCACTGGATCCAGCAGTGCCCCACCAACGACAACCCCGAGTACAATGACCGACCCCGCATCAAGCGCACCACTGGCATTCCCAAGTCCTTCCTCAAGACCGTCGATAAGGCTACGGTCCTCGCGCAGGGAGCTGACGAAGACGGCTCCAAGCCCTCGGGAGTCATGGTGACTGCCGATGGCGAGTTTGTGGTTGCCCAGCCCGACAAGAAGACGTGGGACCTGTACAAGGCCAAGACCAAGGGCTCGGAGGAAGCTAAAAAGGCCGCCGCTGAGGATCAGCAGGAGTTGCGTGAGAGGAAGCTCGAGTGTGAACTCGACAACAAGATGTTCATAGACCCAATGAAGACCCCGTGCTGCAGCAAGACGTACTGCAATGACTGCATCACTAATGCACTCATCGAGGGAGATCTTGTCTGTCCGTCGTGTCAGACGGAGGGCGTCCTGATTGACGATCTCACACTCGACGACGAGGCAGTAAAGCGGATTGACGACTACATGAAGGAGAAGGAGGCTGCCAAGAAGCAGAGGTCCAAGACGCCCGAGTCCCCGGCTTCCGAGGACATCAAGGAATCCATCGCGGAGTCCATCGAGCCCGCCGACGACAAGGCCACTGAGAAGTCCAAGTCGTCCACCCCCTGCGCATCCGCCAAGTCGCCCAGCGCAGACGCCTCCCAGAAACCCGCACCTACCAACGGCGAAGCCTCGCCCGCACCAACTGCAGCCGCCAACGGTGAACAGCAGCCTGCCAACGCGAAGAAGCGCCCGGCGGACACCGACGCCGAGAACCCCATCGCCAAAGCCCCCAAGGGCCCCAAGGCTATGCGCGCCCAGGAGCAGCAGCAGCAACAGCAGCAAATGAACATGATGCCCGATTTCATGGCCATGAATGGCATGGCTGGCATGAACAGTCTGAACGGTCTGAACGGTCTGAACGGCTTCCACCCGATGGCGATGTCCATGGGCATGAGCATGAACCCGTTGATCAACATGACCCCGGGCATGATGCATGGCTTCAACCCAATGGCCATGCCCATGGGCATGAACATGAACCCCATGATGAACTCGATGATGATGAACGGAGGCTTCCAGAATGGCGGCGGCGGGATGAACTTGAACATGAACATGAACCGAGGGTTCCCCAACCGGGGCCAGATGCACAACGGTGTCGTCTTTCCTGACGGTTCGCAGCAGATGATGAACGGCCGCGGTGGCATGATGAACGGCCATCACAGCAACTTCAACCGCGGCCCGCCCACCGGCCCTCGCCAACAAAACGGCGGCGGCGGCGGCGGCAGCGGCAAGAGCTTCGTGCCGGCCCTGCAGCAGAACAACAATCACTTGAACAACATGGTGACGTCGAACAACAGCATGAACGCCATCAAAAACAACACCAGTAATAGTGGCGGTGCAGCCGCTGCCGCTGCTGCTGGAGCGGGCGCGGCGGG
>JASMMZ010000002.1:29099587-29213318 GCA_038502455.1 Anisogramma anomala | reverse complement strand
GGGGAGGGGGGTGGGGAGGGGCATATGGGCCTCGTCCGTCCAGCCACCCCATGCGGCGCCCCAAGGTGCCGCCGCCCGTGACCGTCCTCGGCACCGCCACGCGCCCTATTGTGCGCGATGGGCCATACACGCCCGACCAGGGCGAGAATCCTCGACGAGCCACAAGCACACCGCCAAGCGTGCGCGCCGCCCATCCAATCCAATGCATGCATGGCTTCGCTGGTGCCAAGCAGGATCGTGGCGAGGGCCGATGGGGGAACACCGGACAGTGAACCTAGAGCACCGTGTGCCGGGCACCCCCACGCGGAGAGGGAAAATGGACGCTGGTGTCTTTCTCTCGATACTTCAGACAGTAATCTTCGTTTGCAGCCGTCGGGGGATCTACGGCTTGGGAGACCGGTAGTCATCACGATCAATACGGGACGCTCTGGGAGCACTCATCTCTGAACATACCTAGCCAGCGCCGCTGTAGTGCAAATCTGGTCGACGTCTTCCCGCAAGAACATGCCATTTCCCGACTCAGTCTGCCGCGTCTGGCAGACCCAACATGAAATATATCTCGACCCGCCCGGCAAAAAGGTCGATTTGAATACCTTGGCAAGCATGAACGGGAGAACCACAAGAGGTGCTCTTCAGACTTGCGCGTCTTCATACAAGCTTTGGGCGTTCGAATCTGGCGGCTGGTTGTGTTGGTGTGCCATCATGTATCAGGTGTGAATAAAGACTACATGGCATGGATGATGGACCGTCGTAATGAATAATAGGACATAGGCTGGAGTAAAGTAAGCCCCACGGCCGCCTTTCCCACACTCCCTCAGCGAGCATCACCCGTCGTGGCCCACCGAGACGAGTCCCAGTCTGGTCTGGCCATAAACTCCATGTGAATCCCTGAGGCAAGACGAAAGAGAGCGTCGTCACTCATCAGCACCAGCTCCCCGATCCCAGTTCCCAGAAATCCAACTCCGCGCTGTTGTGTATGCTGAAATAGCAAGGAAAGTGACGTCTTCCTTCATTAAGGACCGATAACTCTATCCACCCCGTCAAACAAGTGTCTTGTACCGTCGTGAAAAGTGCTCACTGCGTAAACGGCTGCCTCACTCACGCCCGGAACCACACAGCCCCGGTCACCCACGGACCCATCCCTAGTCCTGCGGCTTCCGAAACCCCAGCTTCGCCAAGAAGCTCGGCCTCCGGCTCCGCCCCGTCGACGCCATGCTGTCGTGCCGCGCGTGCCGCCCTAGCCCCGGCGCCGCAGGCGCCGCGTCCTCGTGGCCGACGCCGTCGCCGCCCGCCGTCGACGACGCGGAGCGGATGCTATCGGCGCGGCACCGGCTCGCGGAGGGCTGCGCGGCCTGGGGCACGACGGGCGAGTAAGCGTCCGAGTCCGAGGCGACGGCGTCGCTGCTGTACATGCGCTCCATCTCGGGCGTGATGCGGCCCGACATGATGGTGCGCCTGTTCTTGTTCTTGCTGGCGAGGAAGGAGCGCCGGTTGCGGGAGACGGCGCGGGAGACGGCGATGTCTTCTTGTGAGATGGAGGCGTTGGGGGACGTGTCTGCGTCTGGGTGGGGGCGGCTAGTGTTCCGATCTGTAGGAGGACACGTTGGCTTTACTGCCCTGTTCGGGGAGAAAGGGCAAATGTATCAACTCACTACCACAGAACGACTCTGGGAAGCCAGTGTCTCTGGCCCGAGCACGAGCGCTCGAGGATGTCGACGACTCGCTATTGGAGACATACATGGTGTCTAAGCTGTTGGTATCGTGCAAACTCCAACCTGTCTCTTGAGAGCGGTGAGATCTGCGGGAGAAGGCCATTTTGTTCAGTTCGCTGTTCCAGTGACGAATGTTGTGCGACTGTGTATCAAGGCGCAAAGGTGGTAAGCCTCAGCCTCCCGCGTCACGAATAAAGGCCGCGCCCCTGGGTGAGCACTTCCAAGGCTATTCGGGTCAGCTTAGGAGGATCGGTTTTGCAAAATGGTGAGATGAAAAGTGGGTGCTTGTATGATGGAGGCAGGAGTAAGACTGGATGAAGCGATCATGAAAGCCAGTTAGAGGAAGACGACGGTGGGGTACAACCAGAGGCAGCGAGTGTGCATGAAAATAAGCCAGGGAAGGAAGGAGTCAAGGTGACAAGAGGCCCATTAAATCCATCTTGACGATCTTGACGGTCGCAAGGAGAGGCATCGACACAACACAGGACACAGGCAAGAGACACGAAACATGCAACACCGCGCGACCAGGCGCAGAGTGTGGACCACTTGTCGATAAGCGCCATCGGGCGCATGGTCACGTACTACCTTGAGCCTCATTTCCAAGCAAGAAGTAACCGAAGTAACCGTGGGCGAAGATGGGACAAGCATGCTGCCAGGTCCAGGACCGGCACTGTGGTCGTGGGGGGGGCCCGTCCGACGCCACCGGCTTGAATGCGTCTCGAACACAACTGCGCCGCTATCCAAGGACTGGACAAGAGAAACGGTGAAAGCCGTTGTGCTCACCTTGCTTGGGTGGGCTTGGGCACAAGCCAAGAAATAAGAAACAGTGGGGGCCGCGCGGAATCAAAACTCCGGCGGTTGGCTTTCCGGTGGGTGGCTGACAGTGGGTTGCTAGGTGGAAGTTGGCTGGTAGCTCTGGTGGATGGTTCTTCGCTATGCCGTGCGTAGGCTTGGAGATATTCAGAAACGCGAGTCAAGAGGCCGAGACCGGTGGATAGGCAAGGAGAAAGGAGGGGAAGTTGGCGAGGTCGGGGTAGATAATGATGATGGATGGATGTCTTCAAGGGCAGGGGTGGGTAAAAGGCGTGGTGATGACTTCATCAAGCTCATAGGCTGCAATCCGCAGGAGGCTGCAAGTGCACTAATCGAGGTGTGTTGCGAGACAAAAACTGTGACTGACTGTGCGTCGGGCGGAGAATGGGAAGGAGCGGTGGGTTGCTCTTCCCCTCCTTGAAGAGAAAGAAAACCACAAAAGCCAAAGGCAGAGAGAGGCAGAGGCGGTTGTTCCGTCATCATGACGCGTTATGGTGCAGCCCGCATCGCCGACAGTTGTGGGCCTGTGCGTTTGGTCCCGACACGGCGGTTGCCAAGACCATGCCGGACATGGCCCAGCCGGAAATAACCCGGCCGAGACCGGGGGTGAGGGAGGTTCACAGGGGCACGGCAAGGGCAAGACACAGCCTGCACAACTGACCGGAGCATCTCCTCCATGGAGGCGGCGAAGTAGAAACACATTTTCGGGCTGTATACAACATCTCGAGCAATGGGGACATCTCGATGAATTCATGATGGACTGACTCATGATGGATTCATGATGAATTCATGATGAATTCATGATGATTCTGTCATGATCCCACGATGGCTATGCTTCCCCCATCCCAGCCACCCACATGCTTGGACCCCTCTTTCACAAGCCAAACACAGGCAGTCGCGCTTCGAGCCGAGTGGCCAGGTTGAAGCACGGCCTCAGGTGAGGGAGGCGTGGCGATGCCAATGGCGATGGCAATGGCGATGGTGATGGCGATGGTGATGGCGATGGCGCTGTGGCATCTGGAAAATGTGGATGTAGCTCGACGACCAGACCGGGATATCGATGTTCCTGCAAAGTGCAAAGCTGCTGCGATGCTGCTATTTGTACCCTCCGGGCACACCGATCGTACCTGCCGCCCACACATCCCAGTCTCAGGTCGTCCATCTCTTCAACAGCACCACCTCAATGCACCAAATGCACCAATGCCATGTGTCCATCTGGAAGAAACCTGTGCCACGGCCACACACATGCACCGTTGCTCGAGAGTACCTTCGCCATTCTGTCTCTCGCTGCCCATCCTCCGGACAAGGCGCCATTGCACAGAAGCGTTCCTCAGACACAAGCCACACGGCTTCGGCTTCGGCTTCAGCGCTGCAACATGACAGCTCCATCTCTTGCCACGCCGGCCACCGTCCACGACACCACCGAGCTCAGCCAAAAGTATGACACGCCACTGGGTCTTGCGCACGACACCATGCAAGCGCTGAAGGACAGAATCAAGACCCATTACGATCTTGCTAGCGAGTACTATCTGTCCCTGTGGTAGGTCCGGCGTGTTGCGTTGCCTTGTGATATGTGGTGTGTGTGTGCGTGTCCTGCAGCTTGTCGGTCCCGCCTGGGCAGTGATCGTCCTGTCCTCGTGTGTCTGTCCTTCCTGCTGATTCGTCTGTTCTGCTCCGCTCCCAGGGGAACGCACATCCACCACGGCTACTGGCCCACCGCCGAGTCCAAAGCCGCCGAGTCCAAGGAAGTCGCCCAGATCAACCTTATTCGTCTCTTGCTGGACACCTCCAAGGTTTCCGATGGCGCCAAGGTTCTCGACGTCGGCTGTGGCATCGGTGGCACCTCACGGTACCTGGCCTCGACCCTCGGATGCACCGTCACTGGCATCACCATCTCAGCCAAGCAAGTCGAGATGGCCGTCCGCCTGACCAAGACCGAGGCCGCCAAGGAGGACAAGAGCCTCGCCGGCCAAGCTCCAGACGCTGATGGCTTCCTGCACATCGGAAAGGGCAAGGTGAAGTTCATCGAGCTGGACGCCGACAAGATGGGCGACCTCTTCGATGCCCAGAGCCAGTCTTTCGACGTCGTCTGGATCTGCGAGGCGCTATCGCACTTTCCCAACAAGGCCTTGTTCTTCCAAAATGCGCACAAGGTCTTGAAGAAGGGAGGGAACCTCGCGCTGGCCGATTGGTTCAAGGCACAGGACTTGGACGAGAGACGCTTCACGGACGACATCAAGCCGATCGAAGGTGAGTGTACCTGGAGAGAGTCGCTTCGCTTGATCCAAGGAATGATACCCGAAGCGTGTGTCTTCGCGCAGGGCCACTCCCAATAGAGGGCGGTGGTCTCCGGGGCTCGGGGAGGTCTTTGACTTGGAGGGAGTGCTGGCTGACTGTCACTTCACCAGATGGCATGCTTCTGCCGCCGCTATGCACACAAGTCGACTACATCAAGCTGGCCAAGGACAGCGGGTTGAACATCTTTGGCGAGCCCAAGGACATATCTGCTGATGTAAAAGCTACTTGGTTAGTCAAAACTGTGCTCCCAACACCTGGACTGGACCTTGGCTTACATGTGAATTCAGGGACATCAGTTGGTCGCTTGTTCAAAACCCATCACTGTGGGCTTTTGCGCTGAGCCAAGGTCGCGACGGCATCGCCTTTCTGCAATCCTTCCGAGCCATGCGGAGAGGATACTCGAATGGCAGCTTCAGGTATGCTGTCATGTCGTTCCAGAGGTGAGGTGTACTGAAGCAGGGCCGCAAAGGAACGTTTGCACCATCAACCTAACATAAGAACGAATCGTGAGGTAGGAACGCTCACCCGTTCACGGCAACAAAGTGTCTATCAGTAGCTCGTTTACTCGTGGGTGGTCTGCCGTCGCTCTCCAGGGCCTCTTCTTGCTCCTTCACTTCATTGTCCAACCTTGGAACGGTTCGATGAGCTCCAGTTTGATGCCCTGTGTTTCTCCAATGGACACGAGAGAGCCGACGCCTCCCCTTCAGCAGCTCGTTGCCCTTGACTACCCCCGCTGCCCGATTCAGCACTGACCCCAAACTATGTGGCGCACGCCCAGCTGAGCGGCGAGCCGTCCCCAGCTACATGGCTGCACTGCACAGTGGTTGAATGGTCGAAATTCTGCTCTGGGGGCCGACATCCGACTTCGAAGCGGCTTCCAAACCACCATTTTGCACTTGCCCACCCATTCGGAACACCAATTCTGAAAACGATGGAAGAAAGCCCTTGCCAAGACGTAGCTATATATCTTTCACAAAGCATTCTAGAATGGAAGGTCTTTGGGTGAGGGGAATCTAGCAAGACGTTTGCATGTTTGATGGGAGCAGCGCATACCTCGGACTCGGAGTACCTAGGCAGCCTCCAGTCGTGTGTCTGTTCATTCCTTTCCTAATTGGTTCTCCAACTACCAGCGAATTGATGTCTCACTAGTGCGGTATCTGGAATATCTAGAGTCGCATGGCTGTGCGGAACACCCGACGCAACATAATCGATGGGAAGCACCAAAATGTCACCATACAGTGTCGGCTCTTCCATGCCAGATATGTCCGAATGCATCTGCACAGGCGATTCCGATTTTGCCGTGACGCGCTGGAGCTCTTGGAAAATGGTCTCGGACCACAGCGCCGACCCCGTTGCGTTCAAGATCTCATGGTCCGATAGGGTCATGTCCTCGATGGCGGCCTTCTTCTGCTCACTGAGATTCTCCATCCGCTCTACCACAGCGTCGATCATCCTCCCGAAGATTCGGTGGCGGGGCGCAGCTGCCACACTGCATGCACTTGGGCGTCAGCTTTGTTGGCGTTCTCCCCCATTTTCACCGGGGGGCGCCCGCGGCAAACAAGGGACGGTGCAGTTACTCACGTCCACTGCGCAAACTGCACCGGCCACAGCATGCCGCTGATCGGCGGCCCGCCGAGCGAGTCGCCCTCGATGCCCACGACCAGCCGGACCCGGTCGCGCCACCGCGGCGGGATCCACGCGTTGACGGGCTTCAGGCAGGCCACGTCCGTGTCGCTGTAGACGCCGCCGTCGGCGAACAGCAGCAGGTAGCGCATTAGGTCGCTGCGCGGGGCGGGGCTGCGCGCCGCGAGCACGCGGCGGAGCGTGCGGGCGTCGCGCCGCGCGGCGAAGTGGCGGCCCACGTAGGCGGCGGCGCCCGCGGCCGTGACGAGCCGGTAGTCGCTGTCCGGGTTGAGCGCGATCCAGGAGGCGGTGTACGGGAGCTGGTCCGGCGCGAGCTGGTAGCGGGGCGGGCCCGCGGCGGCGGCGGTGGAGTCCGGGCGTGGCGGCGTGAACATCACCCTGGGTGGTTTCGGAGGGGGGCCGTTAGTGGTTGCGATTCTGTCGTGTGTGTGTCACCGGAGACAGACAGACACACACACACACACCTGCTGCCGAACGGTGGGGACTTACTGCCATGTCTTCGGCGGGATGTGGTGGCCGCGCTCGGCGAAGTCTGTGGAGGTGGCGGAGAAGGAGGGCAACCTGGACGTGCCAGAGCCGTGGTATAGCACGAGGAAGAAGAAGGCCAAGGCGGCGGCGGCGAGGATGCGTGGCCGGCGCAGCACCTCGTGGCGGCTGCCGAGGGCCCTTGGTTTCATCGGGGAGGCGGACGCCGCTGGTTTCGCACGGGAGGACATGGGCATGCAGATGTGTTTTGATGGGTGGCGGCGCGGGAGATTGCATGCGCCGTGCTGTACTGTACGGACGTCCCTATCACAAACAGTGTGGACGGCCAAGAAAAGTCTGCTATGTATTATAAGCGTTCGTGCGTGTAGGATGGCTAGCATGCGCGTGCGGGTTCTTCGTCTGTTTGTAGTTGACTTTTGTGCTCCCTTGCTGGCTGTCGCACCTGTGTCGTCATGTATCCCTTGCCTATTTGTTACCCGAGACAAAGTGAAGTTATCGCCGCTATTTTACACCAGCCAAACGCCCTAGAATTTATTTCTACTTGTCATCAAAGCCTTTCCAAACGGGACGTGGAGGCCGGCCGACGGGATCACCAGTTGTCAGCTAGCGTTGTCCCTCCTACACCTGCACGGCAGTGTCGTCGTAGTACAAGGTCGGGCGTAGCGGCTTCTTCTGCATGATGAAGTTTGGAGGCTGCGGAACCACTGTACCGGATCTCTTAAGGGGGTGAGGGGGGGGGGGGGATCGAACGTCGGTCCCGGGTCGAAGACGGAGTAGGGAGGCCCGCCGGCAGGTTTTGGAAGCGCTCTGATGATGAGATGCTCGTGTGTTGGGGGAGGGGGGCGCTATTGTCGAATGTAGGGAGGACATTGCCACGGCATCGATCCACTTGCAATGCGTGGTGGTGCTTGGAGCGGGAAGACACGGCGGTGTCAAAACCCGAGGGAAAGGTGGGCTGGACCCCTCACTGTGTGTACAAGGCGAGACTGAACTTTGTACCAAGGGACTGCTATGTATTACGGCCGCGGGTAGTGGTAGTGAGTAAGGTAAAGAGGAGTGGAAAAGGATGGTGGGTGGAGGTTTGTAGACTTCAGGCTCTGGGTGGAGGACTGGGATGGCTTGGAGGAGGAGTGTGGAAGGGTCTGGAGGAAGAGCTCGAATTCGGGGGAGGACTGCTGGATGTCCAGTGCTGGATGTTCAGTGCTGGATGTTCAGTTTGAATCGGGAAAGCACAGGCATGTGCTGCAGGCAGCACTCCTTCCTCGTTGACACACACCAGGACCCAGCGGCATTGGCCACCCTTGTCATTCTCCTCCTGAGAGCACAGCACCTCATCTCTGCCAGTGCCACCTGGGCAACCCTTAGGCACCCTTAGGCACCCGGAGGCACCCTTCGAAACTTGCCCAGATCTCACTGCACTCGTCCTCTCGCAGCTCCAAGAATGTCCTCTCCAGAATGGATCCAGTTCGACACCCGCAGGGTAAAGCCACCACCTGCTGCTCGCTTCGACCTCCGGGACCGCTTGAAACCGCTTTCGCCGGACCCCGCCAGTGCACCATCGCGATGCCCTGATGAGCCCGGACGTAGCCCCACCGACGCCTTCTTCGGCGGGCCCAGCCCGTTCGCCGACCAGGTCCACGCGCGAACGGCCGCCGGGGCCCTTCGACCCCAGCAGAAGCACCACCAGCGTGACGGCCAGCGCGCTGTCGAGCAGCCACAGCAAAAGCCGCAGGTGCACTGGCCCTCTCTTGGCGAGCTGCAGGCCTCGCCGTCGCCCGTCGCGGAGGAGCTCATTGGTGCGTTCCGCGGGCGACCACTCGGACGTGCTCCAACCCGTTGGGGCACGGCCGGCCCGTTCCTCGGTCTCCACCAGGCAAGGCTAACCCGAGGCATGACCCCCAGCCCGCATCGTCGCCAGCAGTGACAGGATCTACAGCGACGCCGTCGCCCGCCTGAGCGCCAGCCACCAGGAGCTAGCCGCCATGATCGCAGCGGCCACGGCCGAGGACGACCGCGTCGCGACGCTGCTCCGCACCACCGAGAAGAAGACCATCAAGTCCCCGGCCGAGACCCGCATCACAGACGCGCGCACCGGTGACGAGTGCCAGGTCGGCCACCGCGTCGCTGCCGGAAAGTCCCGCATCGACGCCCTGGAGGCGGAGGTGGCATCCCTGTGGGCGCAGTGGGAGGCAACGCAGAAGGAGCTTGACAACGTCGAGGCCGAGCTGGTGAGCGCGCTGGGTGATGGAGGCGGTCAGATGAGCTCGGTGGCTGGGGTGCAGGCGTCGCTGGCTGAAGAGATGGCCAAGTTCGAGGCGGAGCTTGCTGATGTGCTTGAGGTGGCGCACGAGGATGCCAGGGCGTCGGAGAAAGGCTTCAGCAAGAAGATCAAGGGTGTGGTGTCTGCTCTTCTGCAGCAATACTTTTTGGAGGATTGAGTGGCAGAAACTGTTGACTGAAATTCTTTACACAACAGCGGCGGTAATGGGGACGGAACTGGGTCTTGCTTTGGCTGCCGGGAGAGAAGATAGCACAAACGAAGCTTACACCAGTGGGGATATGAACGCACGGTACCAACTGACCGAAGGCCCAATTCATGGTGACAGTCCTGCCGGCGATCCATTCCACAGGCGACTATGCCCGTACTTCCTACCTATGGGAAGACAATTCAAGGGAGGGTGTGGAACAAAGAAGAAAGTTTGAAAACAGGGTCAGAAATTACATGTTAGGTCGACTGAATTGTGATAGCTTTCTTGCAAGTTGGTCCTGACGGTAGGCTCTGTTCAAATCTCTAGTCAACATTTTCTTGCAAAGCTTGTTCGCCTTCCGCCAGAACGCTATACTCGCATGCCTTTCGTGGCTTTCTCATTGCACAGCTGCGACTTTGGAACCAACGCCCCCTAAATCAAGGCGCGCCTCGGCAAGAATCTCACTCTTGCTCCCTCACGGCCACTGCCGACGGGATGGTTTGACCCCGGCACAAAGTAGGTAGGTACGTGAGGACCTACCTGACCTTGCTGTGCATTGTTTCCTCTGTCGTTCCGCGGCACGGCCGGCATGGAATGGGCCATGGCCGCCTCTGAGATGGCCAATGGAGAAAGGGATTGCTTGGACTCGTGCATGCAAACCTGGTACCCCGAAGCACATGGGCGAGCAACTTCAGCGTGATCGTCAATGTCATTAGGAAAATATGCGCGGCTCCATGCACCCAGCGTCGTTGGTTGTGAGGTAAAGAGGATGTCGTCCGAGAAGAAAAGCTGGTTCACCTGGGTGGCTTGAGTGAACCAAGGCGAGTGTGGTTTGTTCCAAGTTCCAAAGCTACTTCCGTGACGGTCCCGCCCCGGGAGTATCCAGCTCATTCCGCCATGTCACGGCAGGCGCCACCACAACGGCTAGGATTCATAACCTCGCGTGTCCTCCTGATCCCAGCGACTAGAGCTCCCTTTCAACAGATCACCCGTCAGGTGCTGGAAGCCTCCCTGGAGTGGGGTTGAGATGGTCCTTGTTCCGGCCGAGTGGAAGGATCGGGATCCTGTGTTTCGCGAGGCTCTTGATCGGTACGAGAACGTCAACGTCAGATTGCTGAACCTGCTCTTCAACACTGGCCAGATTTTCTTTCCAACAAGCTGCCTGGTAGCCGGTAGACAGCAGATGATGAAGCAGCTGGTCAGTTCTGCATAGTAGGAGGAGTAAAGCAGCCAGATATAGACTTGATACTGACGCTCCGACTGATCTGTTGGTTCTGTAAGCCATGTGTCCCATGATCAGTACGAGCAGGGGCGGGTGTCAGCTGTGGTAGGTATACTGACTGGGCGTGAAACAGGGCAGCCAATGTGGCGCGGCGAATAGTGCAGAGCGGCATGATGAAAAAAATGTGGAAGCGCTGGCGTCCAGCGTAGAAATGGTACGGAGAGTGTATTCCCGAGAGTCACTTGACTCAAACGAGGGACAGAAAGAAAAAGTAACGATGACAAACTGTTGAGGCCCAAAGTAGACAAGCAGAAGGGTTTTGTGCAAGCAGCGGCAAGCAGCGGCAAGCAGCGTTGCCCACACGGCGAGGTGATATACTCAGCCATGGTTTTTCTTTTTTCCTGTGACAGCAAGCAACGTGGGTGAGAAGCGGGACGGGTATCCAAAGTAAAAATATGAAACATACTTCTACAAAGCCCCATAGAAATGACAAAGACTACGGACTTGGGCACAGGTAACATCGCAGATGTTGTCACAGTGGAGATGTCTACTCTCCATCATGTAGCATGGCGTATAGAAATATGCGTATTCGTCACTGCATGGCATGTAGTCCAAGGCGGCTGCATGTAAACTGTTTGTCTCCTTCCTTTTGTGAAATGGAGGGCAGCTCAACATCAATATCATGGTTTTGGCCGGGCATTCATTTTGCAACCTCACTAAACCCATGATAACATCGCCACAGTCCATTTTTCAAAGTTCCTCGTAAAGGGGTCCGAAACGTATCGGCTTAGGAGAGCGCTGTGATTCTACGACAGGAATTGTCTCGAACGTGATCACGATGCAACAGAGACGATACTGCTGTTGTGACTGTGATTCGAATGGTGTGGCCAGGGCTAGTCCCGGTTGGGCCTAGTCCCCTGCAGAGTGATGGCCACCACGTGACTGCAAGCCTGTAGGCCAACATGGTACCACGACATTTATCAGAAAATCGAATGAATCAAACACGGATGGTTCTGTACCACAAGAAACTAAAATGGTGGTTTGTACGTAAAGAAGAGTGTAACTTTCTTTCCCAATGGAATGCGCCTAATGGAATGCGCGCCGCATATGAACCTTCTCTGTAGGGGTGGCTTGTGTAGAAAATAGGAATGAATTCATCTAATACTATGTAACTAGAAGGCGAGAGAGCCTGTTATTTATAGTCATGACCAGTTCAAGTCAGCTGATAGTCACATGACCAGTCCCTCTGCTAAAATGAGCAGCTGATGCCGATCGTGACGGTCACCAACCCATTGTACCTAGTATTCAGTACTAGTACTAGTTCACTCTGCCCAGATACACCTTTTGTTTTCAACAGCTTGTAACACCCATGCAGTCAGAGAGGTCGCAGTTGAGGTAGTTCGTTCCACGACCACTAGAAAGGGGGTCAAGAGGGGCAACCAAAAGGGAGAGTTAAAAATGGTTATTATTGGGACAACGTTCAAGTGCAGTACCGTCAAAGTTGACTGTACTGACTGCAAGTCAATTGCAATAGAGTGCCCAATTCAATGTGGGGCACGGGCCAAGCAATAGCCCATACAAAGTAGTGTGCAGACCGGCTAGCGGTCTGCCAAACTTAGAAGGAACAACAATTCACCACCTAATTTTCGCAATACTACTATTATTTCGATCACGATTCGAATCGACAACGTTATAACGTCCCAAGATTTATCAATACTGATCAGTGTTTATTAGGTTAAGCATAGATAAGTTTGGTAGAAGAAGTTATTTTCTGGTTATGCTTTGTGTAATGGTAAGGTAAAGGAAAGATTTTTTGCCAAAGGCCCTTATTGTTATGGACTCAGGCTACTAGCCATCGAGTCTATAGGTTACGTGGCTGTGCATGTAACGGAATGTACACGTACAGCATCTGGCCCAGGCGCGGGTCGCAATTGTTACAAGGGAGAGGCAGCACCCGACCTGGGCGCGGTCCGTGCGCGGTTTATAAACGTTACGTAAAAGGGTACGTGATGGACCGTATATATAAGTCCTACGTGAAGTATTATTATATACCTTTTTAGTCTTCTATACTTCCCGAATTATTAACATTATATAGTACCTATTTAATATACATTTATAGATTGGATTACAATATATAACTAAAGTCTACTTGTATTTTCTTAAAAAGATATTCATTATAATAAACGAATTGATAGCAGATATTAATAATTCTGCGTTATACTTTAACGTTATTAGGGGAAAGAGCCATTGGCAAATACCTAATCCACCACCTTTACAAATACACATTTTATTCCTTCGAAACCAATTCAAACCGATATATTTCGCTTTTAAAACATTATAAGCTGTATTGTGTTTATATTAGAATAGTTATAACAATCGCTTTTCTTAACATCTTAATCGACGTCTGTATTCGACTTAGCTATTTCGTACCTTTTTACGTCCGATTTCACCTAAGTTGTTACTAAAATTTAACAACTTAAAACTAACTTAACAATTATTCGAGTTAGTTTTCCACGTTTAAAACCGGTCAGAAACGATGCGAACAGTTACAATTCGATATATTTTTTTTTACTTAAACGGCGACATATAAAATCATCGAACTTATTTTACAAGTGCATGAAATTTAAATTAGGGAAAAATAGTATACGTTTTTCTATGTATGGGGATACTATATTTTGGTTATTAAATAAGCGATTACGGTTTATTATAACGCCGGAGGATATAAGGGAATATACGATATATATTAATTTATCGATTATATTAAGGTTGTTTTCAACAATCTTTACTTTATAAATAAGGTTTTAGTTGAGTTGACGGAATTATTTATAAGCAATAAAGACTTATAGGCATTGTTTGCTATCGACTTCGAAACGTTATTAGTCTAGGCAAGTGATTTGAATTAACATTTAGCCATTAAATATAATTACCTTCGCTTCAGTATCTCTTTACGTATCTAGAACAAATTTATTACACTAAACGTTAGCCGTATTAATCATGTCGTTACTTTGATAAAATACCACAAACTTGTTAATAAATGGAAAAATTTAAATTTCAAATAATATTATAAATGATATTTATTGAGTCACATACAAATATCGCGACTGAATAAAGATATAATTATAATAGAGGTTTATACCATCTAGATATCCTGGTTAAAAAGTTGCAACTATCGCAGTTGCTTACCCTCATAAGTTCTTGTAATTCAAATTTAAAATCGATTAAGGGTTCATTACGCCTAAAATCAGGGTTAAGGGCGCCAAACGACGTGAATAATAACGGAGAAGCGGTAAACTATGTAAATCACGGGGTGTTATTTACGTTATAACTTTTCAAATTACTTTTAATAGGGTTACAAACTCCGCCTGTTTTTTTCTCCAACATAGGTTTATGCGATTCAAGTTGAGAAGGTTGATATATGTTTTTCATTGTCGGCGACGGAGAAAGTTTTAATTTTAAACGAAGTTATGGATATTATTATATATCAATATAGTTAGTATATATAGGGATTACCTTGAAGGGTATATGACAGTACATCACGTTGCAAGGTGCACTTCTATAGAGTGCATAATAACGTGTTACGCTTCAGGATGCACCTTTATGCCACTGCTTAAAAGGGAGATTGGCAAAGTGCATAGTAGAGTGCTATGCTCTGGATGAGAGCTTATAAGCTCTCACCTAAGGCGTGCAATCTCCTGATGCCTTTTCTCCCTTCTATATATCTTATCTTTCACTATTACAATACCAATCTTACGATTATTCTTCTGTTACGTTAATGTACTAGAGACCTTACCAACAGTAGTTTTATTTAGAATTTATATAGTTTTACCAATGTGATTATAAAGGAGTTGAATTTAATTTAAATATATAGAATTAAGGATTTATTTATTATCGGTATACTTTTTTAATAATATTTACCTTTTGGATACGTGAGTCGGTTTTAGTTGTGATTATTATTATATTATAAGCGAAATTTCGACATAACAGTTAAAGTTAAAATATGTTCAGCTATTATATTTTAGAAATTGGGGTATAGTATTAGGATCAACATAAAATATATATATTATTTACGTAGTAAAACTTTGTATCAATATTAAGAAATCGTAAAACCTCATTATAATATGCATTATTTCCGAAATAACGCGGGATATGATTTTAGGTATATTATAGATACGATATTAACAAGTGATTTTAAACGCCGGCGAAAATCGTTTAGTGGTTTAAAGTTAGTGAGAGCAAGTGGTTAATACGATAATTATTGGTAGGGCTTTAGATGTTGCAACGTTATCGATTCGATTGGTCGAAGTAACTGTTGGTAAGCCTTAGACGTTGCAACGTTATCGATTCGATTGGTCTTCGAAGTAACAGTAGTATTGCGTGGTTAGATGGTGGATGTATTGCTCTAGGTTTGGCAGACCGCTAGCCGGTCTGCACTGTAATTTGTATGGCCAATTGCTTGGCCCGTGCCCTAGAGTGAAGTGCAGCGTACTGCACTGTACTGCACTCGACTTACACCCAATGCGGTAAGTCCGCACAAAGCAATACACTCAACTTACAGTACAGTCAACTTTACTGTAAGTAAAGTTAACCTACTGCACTGCATGTAATACTATTCCAACACTGGCGGCTTTTTAGTTTGTGCGCGCACGCCAGTGTAACTAACTAATCTTTTCTGGTTAGCGTTAAACAGTGGCCTCGTACCCCCTGTTAATTCCAATTGACTTCCATACTGCATTGCGCCCAATTGCATGCAAATTGACCCCATTTGGTCTCAATTGCTCCGCTACTCCGAGGTCCGAGTTTATCAACTCCCATAAAAAGTTTTTTCGCCATAGCTTTTCGCAATTTCAACTGTGCCACTCAAACAGATCACTATTATCAATCCCCTAACAGTGTTTCAATCTACCAACATATCTCTATCCGCTGTTACGTGACTTGGGTTTTCTGGGCGGTTTATCTACATAGCCCTCGATTCGTATAGTTAACTTATTATTGTTTATAAACCCTTTTAAGGTTTTGTTCGGTAATTTCTTTATTATAACGTTAGCGGGGTTGTTTTTGTCATTAATCCATTGGAATTCCTTAATTTTCCTACTTTCGTAGGCTTTGCGAAGCGTTATTACATTGATTATCAGTCGTTCTTTACTAGTGGTCCCGATTTTTGAAAGGTATTTAAAAAGGCTTTTTAAATCGGTACCAATTATCACCGGAATAAAGAAAACCCGTAATTACCTAGTAATAATATTAAAGGTTTCTCATAATATTATATTTATATTTAAACCCGTTATTATGTTATAAACTTCTAATACTAATAAGTTTCGTATAATTTTTTTACACTTAACGAAAGATTAGTAAATTATATTACCGATAATACTAAATTAAATTTTGCGCCTATTTTCGTTAACGAAGGTTATTAAAAGGCCGATTTATAAAGACAAGTTGGTGTTATTTATAAAAGATCTGTCTGTAAAAATTATTAACTTAGTTTTTAAAATATTGATTAACATTATATTAATTTCACGGTCCAGGTTCCGTATCTACTAATCCAATTTTTTATTTAGCCGATTGAAGTTTTTATCCGTTAATATTTATATTTATATCGTAATAAATAAATCATAAAAGGCATTTGGTAAGTATAAGGTGATAATATAACTATCCTATATACGTTATTTTAAATACCGTTAAGCCTTAACTTTATTAATTTTGTCGACTATAATAAGAATAACGCCATAACCATTTTAAAGAAAATTTAAGCCGGTAATACTAAATATACGAATTGATGATTCATTAAAGTTAAGTTAATTATTTTCTGTTAACGTTGTTACCAATTTGTAAATTCAAAACTTAAAGTTTTGGATTAATTATTATTTTATTATTATAAAGCTAACCGTTCCGATAAAAAAGGTATCGTTAATTTGTATATTTATTATATCGAAATCCCTTTTTACGTTATTAATACATATTAATCGTATTTTAACGACTTTATCGCTAGATAGGATTTGAAATACAACTAATAAATTAAAAACCAGTAAATACCTACTTTAATGAACCAATATAATAATTTCATACACTGTATTACCGTTTTTAAAGGGTAAATAATACGTAGCTTTTACGATCGTTTTAATAGTATAATCTTTTATAAATCCGTTATTAATTATATATAAACTTACGTAATATTGAAATTATTAAATGTAAATTCGTCCTTAGTTTTAGCTATTAAATTCATTACTAGGGTAATTACCAAACGTTAATTAAATTTTTAAATCGTTGGAGATTACGTAAAAATCTAATCCTTACCTTTATCGCCGTATCCCTAAGCGATTAGTCGTAACTTTTCGTACGGCCGCCCCATAATTTTACCCTTAACCTCATAGATAATCCTCGACTTAAAAAACGTAATGTTAGGGTTTAGAGGTTGAAGTCAGTTTTCTGTATAAATTATATAATACCTTAAGTTAGTAAACCGTTCATCTCGACCTTATTACTTTTTTTACAGGGTTTGTCGGAAATTTTTATAATCTTTTATACTCTAAGCTTTATTATCAAGTTTTCGTTATTTTTTTTTCATTTACCCAAGCAATATTATAGGTATGGCCCGATATATATTCCTTCTTTTTATCGTTTTCTTTTATTTTCAGAGGTCACCCGCGTCGATAGCGTTTTATCAACTTATTAATAAGAGGTAAAAAGAGATTTATATTAACTCGGTCGTTTTACTTAAAAGACTCAAGGGTCTTTATCCTTAATACCCCTAATATAAAGCTTAACTTTAGTAATTCTAAAAAAATACAAAGTCGTTAGTAATTTTAATAATTACTTGAAAGTTTATAGTATTTAATATCTTATATAACCATTTCTATTTACCTAGCTTTCGTTTCCCAAGGACTTTACTTTATAACGGCAAAACAGGTATATCAATTGTTAAGGAACTGTTTTGAATGTTAAAGGCGTTATTAATTTGATAATATACCAATTCCCTTCGTAATTCCCTTAAAGCTTTATTATAAGCCGCAACACGTTTATAAGTACTTTTCAAAGGCAGGGATTCACTCGTTAAGCGTGGGTACGCTCCAAAAACTAGGAGTATTGGCACTAAGTTATTAAGGTCCACGATATTATTAAGGCCTTTGACTATTATTTATAAAAGTACCTCCAGATCTGTAAAGTTCCCAATCTTTAATGTAAGGATATTATACGCTCGGCGAAGTAAAGCGTATGCTCTTTTAACCTTCCTAATGCTTTAGTAAGCCTTTACGAGTACCTATTTGTATTAGATTCCCATTATTTTAATATCTTTTCAAAACTTTACCGTCGTAAAATTGGTACTAATATCGTAAACGACGGCGTTAAGTAAAACTAAGTACATATTTATCCACAACATGCTTAATGTTTCCAACGTATCCTTTATTAGAAAAAACTTTAGAAACTTTGCCCAATAAAAGAAGGTTACGAAGTAAACGACATAAAAATAAACTTATTATTTAAGTATAATACATTAATAAAGATTTCGTAATTGAAATCCTTATCGTCTTTTAATATAAATTTAAATCTCTGGAGGGCTTATATATACGTTTAATAGTGGTAACATAGCCTTTTAATAGTTCCGAAAGTAAAGAATTTCACATAGTTATATTTCATGGACTTTCAAACTTTATATAGCCTACTAATAGATAAATAATTAAAGTGTTGGTATAGTTAACGTATTTCCGGCTCCGTTAAGTTTAACACTACTACTTTCGAACCTTAAGGATAAAACTATAAATATTCACACTTAAAGGCGAGTGAAAACCTCTAACTATTTTTAACCAGTTCATCTACGTTAACGTTAACGTTAACGCCGAAAGTCTTCATATCCTTTAAGCAAAGTAAAAAAGGAGTAGGGGATTTAAAAATATGAAACGTAATCGCTTTTATAACAATTTAAATTACCGTTATCCTTAATAACAATAATTATTCGCTTAGGCTAAAGCTAACTTTAACCTTGCCAATATTATGGAGATTAATCTTAATAACTATAATGCTTTCCCTTCGTAATGCTATATACTATAAATAACCTTTTATTAATTACCTTACCATACCAGTGTCTGGTATAATACCTTGAAATATATAATCCGTGTAACGATCGTGAAAGTTAAAGGTATATAAGGGATTAAGGTTATAGTTAGGGTAAAGGTAAAGGTTTCTACCACTCAAACGATACAAAAAGATATCCTCAGCTAATTACTAAGCTGTCATACCAAAAGTAATATCTTCGTGTTACTTAATTTATGTAGGATCGTTAATGACATTAATTAGCCTATCGCCTTTAACGTTTACGACTTAATCTGAGTAATTTTATTCCGAAATAATAAGGTACTAAACGTAATACGTTATTTTACTATTATTACGCTTGGTGGGGGGATGCCGAGTTAATTAATAGCTAACCTTATTACAAATACAACATTTCTTACCATTATTATGACGATATTACTTACGATTAATAAATCCGCTTAAATCTTATTAGCGTTAACGTGGATACTTCCTTTAATTTAGTGCCGAGGTTGATAGACCTAACCTTAGGCATTATAGGCGCTCATATTGACGATCGATGTAATGAACCACTGTAGGATCTTCCTTATTTATGTCAAGAAAGTTGCCGGCTTAGGAATATATACCGAGCGAGTTTAGTATACGTGTCATTACGGTAGCAAACAAAAAACGTAACTGGCTAAAAAAGCCTTCGCAGGTAGCATCTAGGCGTTATAAGGCGTATTCGAATTCGTTAACACCCGTAACTATTACCAGTACCTATTCGCGAAATGTAACTTTACTAACGTAGGCCTTTCCTATTACCTTTTAACACATTATCAATTTGTCAAACATTTAATTAAAATCATACATTAGTAATTCCCCCTTTTTCTTTATTATTATTATTTTAATCCACCTTATAATAGCTTAGTTTATATAGTATTATATAAGGTTGAAGTTGTATTTCAAGTGGATCTTTATGTCATCATAAATCTCGCGAAACGTAGTGGCGCTTATTAGGAAAGTTAAATAGTAGTTTTTGGCGTAATCTATAAAAATTCCGGGAAATAGTAGGTGAAAATCAAAAGTTAAGACCTTTATACACTTACAAATATTTAGAAAAGGCATTATCTTAATATAGAAGAGGTTATATGGCTTTCCGTTATACTTTTCTATATTATCCCAAATATTTACGGAGTCCGTTATAAGCTTATAGTTTATATTAACCGTCTTAACAAGTCTTGGAAGAAGGCTACGATAGTTATCCTAAACCTAAATGGTATTTTCTAGTGGTTCGAGTTTTAGGGCTTTCGAAACGCGGTATTAGGGGTAATTTCCAATCACTTAGCCTAAGGGGTAAAGTTCAATAACAAGACCTATAGTAAGCTTGCATGCGTAGGAAAATCTAAAGGGGGAAGGTTTTTATAGTTTTTAAAGGATTTGATGATCGAATTGTTAAAGAACAATAGATACTTATTGGTTTTAAAAAGATTAACTATCTTATTTAATAAATTGGTGGAAAATATCAACATTAATACCTTTGGCCGCGTTAACAGCCGTTATTTTACGTGATTTACCGTCGCTAAGGGCATACTCTGCATTATTACGTAAATGCATTAAATTTACAAACAGGTTAATAAATTCCTTATCGCTAATACATAAAGAGGTTTAACTTAACTTAAGGTAAGTTAACAGTTTCGTAAAACGTATGTATAGGTGTTAAAATCCCTTAACGCCTTTCACTTTTCTTTTAAGGTCTTAAAGTTCAAGGTCTTAAGGAAGTTTTTCCAGTTAATCTAGCTTGAAAAAGGTTTTTACTAGTTTAGTAAAGCTTCCTTTTGGTATATAAATACATTGTCGCTTAAGCTTGGCCTTTAGTTTGGACTTAACAGTTTTTTGGACTGTTTTTTATATGTTAATAATCCAGTCGTCGAAAAACTCGCGATACTTGCGAAAAGTGCGGTCAGGATCTTTACCACCGTTATGTTCCAAAATAAAACAGCCGACAAAGTTAGTCAAGTGTTACTCGGTTAACTCCTCATCAACGTCGTATCCTTAAAAGTTGTGATTATAGTGTTTGGCGAAAAATTAACCAAAAGCCTTAATTACTTTTTTCCTGGCAGGGTCGGTAATAACTTGAAAATAAGGACTTGCGGTAGCCATTTTGGCGTTTTAGCTTGTGTAAGGCGTATAAAGCGAAGGACTTGGTGATCTTAGGCGTAAAGACTTGGTTTTTTGGCGTAAAGTTGCGTAGAAACTTAGCTAGAACTTGACGATTCGGCGTAGAGTCGCGTAACGTAGCCTTTTCAGCATGACTTAGTGTTTTCGCTAAAAGTAGCGAACTTAACGATTGAACTAATGTAGGAAGTGAAAAAGAGTAAAGTATAGGCAAAGATTTGATATAAAGAGTGATGTTGGAGATCGTTAGTAATAGAGGGTAAAGGTAATTGTTTTGACGTAAGGACTTAGTCGTTTTTCTTACAATAGTATTACCCGAAGTAGTACTAACTTAGCCATTTACCAACTTGCCGTACTTTATGACTTTTAACAGTTAATTTCAACGTTTTTAAAAAGGATCAATGAAGATTTCTTGGTATTTTTTGATAGCGATAACGTCGCTACCTCTAAGCTGCTATAAAAACTGATACAGACTAGAAGTCTTCTCTACTTACTGCTGTAAAAACCGACGCAACAGTATAGGCCCTTTGCAAGAATCTTTCCTCTACCCTAGCCATCATTATTTAACGTAAATTGTAACCAGAAAGTAGCTTCTTCTTCTACTTAGCTTATCTGTGCTTAACCTGATAGGCAGGCAAGCACTGATTAGTGTTGGTAGGCCTTAGACATTGCAACGTTGTCGATTCGATTGGTCTTCGAAGTAACAGTAGTATTGCGTGGTCAGATGGTGGATGTATTATTCTAGGTTTGGCAGACCGCTAGCCGGTCTACACTGTAATTTGTATAGTCAATTGCTTGGCCCGTGCTCTAGAGTGATGTGCAGCGTACTGTACTCGACTTACACCCAATGAGGTAAGTCTCCACAAAGCAATACCCTCAACTTGCAATACAATCAACTTTACTGTAAGTAAAGTTGACCTACTACACTGCATGTAATACTATTCCAACAGTAACAGTATTATTGCGTGGTCAAGTGGTGGATTATTATAGGTTTGGCAGACCGGTAGCCGGTCTGCACAGTAATTTTATGGCCAATTGCTTGGCCTATGCCTTAGTGTAAAGTTGTCGCATACTGTACTTACTTTGCAGCCAATATAGTAGGCCCGCATAAACTCAATACACTCAACTTGCAGTTAGTATAGTCAACTTTACTGTAAGTAAAGTTGACCTACTACACTGCAGGTATTAATATTTCAACACTGGCAGCTTTTTAGTTTGTACGCATACACTAATGTAGTTGACCAATCTTTTCCGGTTACCGCCGAATCACCTCCTCGTTAACTAGATAAACCCCTATCAATTCCAGTTAACTTCCACATCAAATTACACCCATTTGAACTTAATTTAACCTCATTTGGCCTTAATTTCTCCGTAGTTTCGAGGTTCAAGTTTATCAACTCTTATAAAAAGTTCTTTCGCCACAGATCTTTTTAAACTTCTACTTTAACCATATTAGTGAAACAAGTCGCCATCGTTAATTCCAGTTTTCTGGCAGTCTTTCAGTTTGCCAGTACATCCCTAACCGCCATCACGTGATCTATGCTTTCCGTGCGACCTATTAACGTAGCCCTAAATGGATATGATTAGTCTATTGCCGTCCATAAACC
The DNA here is from genome assembly GCA_038502455.1 of Anisogramma anomala. Classification (NCBI taxonomy): domain Eukaryota; kingdom Fungi; phylum Ascomycota; class Sordariomycetes; order Diaporthales; family Gnomoniaceae; genus Anisogramma; species Anisogramma anomala. The sequence goes on along the minus strand of JASMMZ010000002.1, from coordinate 29,190,886 downwards.
TTTTAAGGGCTTTGTTTGGCGATGCCTTCGTCATAGAGTTCGTAGGATTATCTTTCCCGTCAATCTAGCGGAACTCCTTAATTTCTATCCCTTTGTAAGTTTTACGGAGTACTATTAGGTCGATTATCAGGCGTTTTTCGCTAGTAGTTCTAAATTTTAAAAGGCATTCAAATAGACTCTTCGAATCGGTACAGATTACCACCGGAATAAAAGTAATCTTTAACTACATAGTAATAACATTAAGGGGTTTTTTTTTTTACAATACGATGACTATATCGAAGCCCGCTATTATACCATAAATCTCTAAAGCCAACAAACTTCGTATAATCCTTTTGCATTTGACAAAGGTCAAATAGATTAGACTACTGATAACATTAAACTAATCCTTTCGCCTATTTTTATTAATGAGGGTAAAAAATGCCAATTTATAAAAATAAATTTGTGTGATTTATAAAAAAACTATTCATAAAAATTATTAAGTTGGTTTTCGACCGGTCCTTTAAAATTATATCAATATTTTGGTTTAGATTTCATATCTGTCACTTAATACTTTTGTTTCGCCGGTCCAAGTTGTTACCTATTAAGTCTTATACTCATACCACAATAAAAAGGTCGTAAAAGTCCTCCGGTTGGAATAAGGTAACAATATAACTACTATGAGCACGTTATTCTAGGTACCGTTAAGCCTTAGCCACGTTAATCTTATCGATTATAGCCAAATTAGTACCTTAGCCCTTTCAATGAAAACTGAAGCCAATATTAATAACAAGCATACAGATTAACGATCCGTTAAAGTTAGGTTAATTGTTTTTCGCCAACGTTATAACCGGATTATAATTCCAAAACTTGAAGTCCTTGATAATCTATTATTATAATACCATAAAACCAGCCGTTCCAACGAAAAAGGTATCATCAACTTACATACCCACTAAGCTGAAGTCGTTTTATTAAGTAGCTAGTAAATACGGGTCGTATATTAAAAACCTTATACCTAGTTGTAATTTAAAGTGCAATTAGTAAATTATGAATTGATAGACGCCTATTCAAACCAATCCGTATAAAGTCTTAATATATAATATTGCCGTTTCTAAAAGATAGATAGGTTATAGTTTTCGTAACGATTCCAGCAGTTAAATCCGTTATAAACTTATTATTAATATCGTATAAACTTATGTTATATCTCGGCTATTCAATATAAAGTTACCTTTAGTCTTAAATAGAAAATTTGTTATGAAAACGACTATTAAATATTAATTGATTTTCTAAATCTTTCATGATTACCTAATAATCTAATTTTAACCCTTATTACTGTATCTTTAATCAATTGAACAAGATATTTTGTACGGTTGCCCTGTAATTTTACCTTTAACCTCGTAAATAATCCTCGAATTAAAGATTGTAATATTTGGGTTTTAAAACTTAAATTTAGCCTTCTATACGAATTATACGACTATTTAAATTAATAAGCTGTTAATCTTGACCTTATTGGTTTCTTTAAAAAGTTTACCAAAAGTTTTAATAATACCTTATACTCGAAGCTTTAATACCAAGTTTTCGTTATCATTTTCTTTCTTACTTACATAAATAGTATTATAAACATGACCCGGTATATATTTCTCTTTTTTAACGTTACTATTTTTCAAGGATTGACCGCGATGGCAGCGTTTTATCAGTTTATTGATAACGGGTAAAAGAGGTTTGTATTGCTTCGGTCGTTTAACTGAAGGGTTTTTATTGTGAGTAACCCTAATATAAAGCTTAAAATAGGTAATAAGAAAAGTTATAAAACCGTTAATAATTTTAACAATTACTTCAAACTTAACAATACTTAAAATTTTGTATAGGTCTTTTTATTTGCCCGGCTCCCGCTATACGAGAACTTTACTTTGTAACACCAAAGTAAGTACTTCAATTATTATAAGGCTGTTTTTGGTATTAAGGACATCGTTAACCTAATAGCGTGCCGATTTCTTTTGAAATACCTTTAAAGCTTTGCCGTGGTTACAGCCCGCTTTTAAGTAGTTATTAATAGTGAAGATTCACTCGTTGGACTTAGGTACGTTTTAAAGACCAATAATATTAAGATTTAGCCGTCAAGACCCATAGTATATTTCATTCCCTTTCCTGATATCTAAATGCGTGTCTCTGGATCCGTAAATCCTTTAATCTACAATATAAAAATATTATACGCTCTACAAAGTGATACATATACTCTTTCAACCTTTACAATACTTTAATAGGCCTATACAGGCATCTATTTACACTAGATACCCATTATCTTGGAATTTCCTCAAACTTTGCCGCTGTAAAATTGGTACCGGTATTGTAGAGAACGATGTCATATGGACTTTGGGACGTGTTAATCCACAGAATCCTTTTATTTCCCACGTATCCTTTGCCGAAAAGAACTTTAAAAACTGAGTTTCGTAAAAAGAGGTTACGGAGTCAACGACGTAAAGAATAGGTTTATTATCCAAGTAAAACACATTGATAAAAACCTCGTAATTAAAGTCTTTATCGTATTTGAATATAAAATTAAATTTTTGTGGCGTTAAGTAATATATTTATTAATAGTGACAAAGATTTTGAATAGTTTTTAAAGTAGAATATTCTATATCTTGGTACCTTACAGCCTCAAAAATTTATACAGCCTGTTAACGGTTAGGTAATGAAAATTCCGGTATAATTGGCGTATCTCCAACTTCGTCAGGTTTAAGACCACTACCTCTAGACTTTAAGGATAAAATTATAAATGACCCTATTCATAGGCGAAAGAAAACCTCTAAGCGTTCTTAACCATCTCATCGATGTTAACGTCAACGTTAACACTGAAGATCTTTATATATTCTAAGTAAAAAAGAAAAAGGGTAAGGGATTTGAAAATATAGAGTGTAGTCGACCTAATAACAATTTAAATTACCATTATCCCTAATAAAGATAATTGCTCGCCTAGTCCAAAGTTAAATTTATCCTTACTTATATCGTAGCGATCAATCTTAGTGTTTGTAATGTTTTCTCTCCGCAATATTTCGTACTATAGATAGCCTTTTATCAAGTAACCTCTTATCTTTATATTTGGCATAATACCTTAAAAAATATAGTCCGCGTAGCTATCGTGGAGGTTAAAGGTATGAAAGGAATCAGAGACTTGGTTAGAGCAAAGATAAGGGTTTTCACCACCTAAATGGTATAGTAAGGCGTAGTCGGCTAGTTACTAGGCCGTGTTAAAAGATATATCCTTATACCACTGAATTTATTTAAAACTATTGTTGCCATTCATTAGCTCGTCGCCTTCAGAGTTTACGATTTAGTTTAAGTAATTGTTGGAATACTAGTATTTGCAGTGCAGTATATCAGCTTTATCTATAGTAAAGTTAGCTATACTGACTGCAAGTATAGTGTATTGTTTTGTGCGGTCCTACTGTATTGGCTGCAAAGAAAGTACAGTATGCGCCCACTTCACACTAGAGCACGGGCCAAGCAATTGGCCATACAAATTACTGTGCAAATCGGCTAGCGATCTACTAAACCTAGAACATTACATCTACCACCTGATTACTGCAATACTACTGTTACTTCGATCAATCGAATCGACAATGTTGTAACGTCTGAAGCCCTACCAACATTAATTATGTTTAAAAGTAATAAGATATTATATATAATATATTACCTTTTTGTTATTTCGCTCGGCGGAGGGCGGTCGACGTAATTAACTACTATAAGGTCTTCTTTATCCACGTTAAGAAAGTTGCCAGCTTAGAGATATATATTAAGGGAGTTTGTTATACGAGTTATTACAATTATAAACTAGGAGCGTAATTAGCTAAAAAAAAGTCTTCGTAAGTAGTATCTGGGCGTTATAAGACGTATTTGAACTCGTTAACACCTGTAACAGCGGCTTGTACCTACTCTCGAAACGTAGCTTCGCTAGTTTAGGCCTTCCACATTACTTATTAGCATAATATCAGCTTATTGAATATCTAGTTCAATACATCCATTGGTATTTCCACCTTTTTCTTCTTTGCTATTGTCGTAGCCCACTTCGTAATAGCCTAATTTATATAATATTTAGTAAAGTAAACGTCGTATTTGAAATATATTTTCATATTTTCGTAAACTTTACGCAAGTTAGTTGCTGGGGTTTAGAAGGTTAGGTAATAGTCCTTGGCGTAACTTGTAAAGATTCCGGGAAACAGTAAGTAAAACCCATAAAAAAGGATCTCTATTTACTTATAAATGTTTAAAAAAAGCATTATCTTCGTATCGAAAAGGTTATAAAGCTTTTCGTTATAATTTTCTATATCGTTCCATATTTTGGTGAAGTCTGTAAGTAACTTGTAATTAATGTTAACCATTTTAACAGGTTTTAGGGGTAGGTCACAATAATTATCCCTTTTATAGTTCAACCTACAATGGTAAGCCAAGTAGGTACCAAATAGAGTTTATCATTAAGGTACTAGCGGAAGACTAAAAGAGGTTACAGTGGTCCTTCGTGAAAGGCTTATGGGTATAGTCAGTTTATAACCTATCACGTGCCCTTACACGTGCTATATGCGGACCGCGCCTGGACCAGACTCGGGAAAAGTACTATATATCTCATTATGTGTACAGTTACGTAACATATAAACTTAATAGACAATAACCTAGGCTTATAATATGACCCCATTCTTATTAAACGCCGCAAGGGATGCGATATTTCATTATCTAAATAAAAAGCGCAGACTATACCCATTTAATACGCGGGCCAGGTATAAGCCGAGTGTAGGCTTATAACGTATCTCTTAACGTATCAAATAACGACTAAGCCGGTTTAACCCTAGAGGTTATATAACATATAGTTTCGAGTTCGAAAAATTTGAATAAGGGGTTCGTAAAAACTAATAAAGATTGAACGTCGCTGTTGGTAATTAGTAAGTCGACTATTAAATCGACAAAATTATAGGAGCAATAACAATTTAAAATAAAAAAAGTTGAAAAGGTCTTATTATAAGGTATAATTAAGTTTCGTACCATTATACTACGTATGTATTCGATATGAAGGTCGAATATTTACGTTTATCCGCTTTTAATAGTAATTCCGTTAAAAAACTTAAAATAAAACGTTTTTACCCGGATAACCTATAATAAGCGAGTAATAAGACTATTATAAAATCTTTTTCGTTAATAATTTTTAACTTGTGAGTTAGAATTAGTTATAATAACGTGATATACTTTTTGAGTTGATCCCATAGTTTGTAATATATATCAAATATACTATTTTAACCGGAAAGCATTCAAAGCTCCTAATAACCATGAATCAACGAATTTCGTATAACAGGCCGTTGATTACTTTTTAATCCTAGAACCCCATAAAAATTCACGACCTGAAAATAGGGAAATTATTTAACGTTAATGGAGTTAATGGGTTTAACGCAAGTTAGGTACGCGACGATATTATAACCGCTAAGGCCTCGGTGTCCCCCGACGTTATTATAGTCGATAACGTGAATGCGGGACAGGCCCGAGACGATTCCATTAATACTGACATCCCAGAATTCTCCGGCTTTTCCTCGGTGTAGATATTATTACAATCCAGTAACTAAGTCTTCGTTTCCATAAATTTATCCGTATATTACCCATAATGAATAATTTCACAATATATAATTTTATTACTACTATATTTAATATGATAATCGAAATAGGATAAAAGACTCACGCGAAACGCTTCTTAATGGAAATAATATATATCAATATCTGGTTTGATGATTTATCAATATTTATACGAAATTTGGTTATTTAAGTAATAAGCGTATGCTGTTGTAATCTAAACATCGTACCCAAATATTAAAGAAATAATAAACAAATTTATATTATCATTAACTGTTATGTTGAAATCTCGTTTATAACATGAAGATAATCAAAATTAAATTGATTTGGGTATTTAAAAGAAAGTATTATTAAAAACTATAGGGATAAGAAATATATTCTCTTTCATACGTATTTTAATTAAATTAAATCCTTCTTTACTAGATTTTATAACTATGTCGTTAAAGTTATGTAAATTTTAAATAACACTGTGTTTAGAAGCTGGACATCCCTTGTCACCGTTAGTAGGAAACCTTTATTAACATTTTCAACTTGGACTATATATACCTACTTCGGAGGTAATATCGGAAGGAGTATGTAACTACGTTTATAATAATTCTTCGAATTATAGTATAAGAAACGCCCCTTAACTTATCTAACCTGGCGTTAATTTAACGTTATTTACATCATCCTAAGTCTTTGTTTTAAGCGTATAACAAATGGGGTTATTAAAATCATTAGTTACGATTAACACGACCTTTTCACAAGGATACCTAAAAGGTATAAACTCCTGTTATAATTATATTTCTATTTGGTTGTTATAACTGTATAGGTTTTGATAATTATCGATTAAAACGTCGTTTCAAATGTAAGGAATACAATTCGTCAAAGAACTTGAAGTACTTCGCTAAGGCCACGATATAGTCGATACGGCTAACACTTGCCGTAATAAATTTGTCGCAAACATGTAGGGATACGTAAAAGCGCAGGTAATTACACTTTACGTCAGAAAACCAATTCAATCCGCCCATTTAAACTAACGATATTTCGAACCTAATAACAAACGGTATTTACAGGTTTTTATCGCTTATAAGCAATATTTTTAACTCGACTAAAACTTTATCCGTATGATAAGGGTCATTAAACGCAGCTTTAATATAATCAAAAAACTTATTTGTATTATATATACACTTACATCTACCAGCTTCGTAATATGTCGTAATAGCTTGTTCTATTGCTGACGTATAACAACCCTATATATATAAAAATGTATATCAACCCTCCCAAATTTATATTTTATCCATATTTCATATTAATTCGATTGTTTCACCCGTTGCCGCTCATGTTAAGTAAAATATGTTGAATTACGATTAGGTATATTGTTTTAGGCTATTTTTAAACGGTGGAAGACTAATACGAGTTGCTATTAAGTTGGCTTCAAGTTATAAAATTTTAATTACGATACAACCGAAGTCGAATATAAAGGCTAAAACTAAAGTCGATTAACCAAGCTATTATATTTATTTTATAATAGACGCGATATGGCTTATGATATCCTATAAATGAAATATATTGGCTTTAATCGGGCACGAAAAATTTGAAGATATATTTATAAAGGTGGAAAACTGGATATTCGCAAACAGCCTATCCTCCCTGATAACGCTAAAATATAACGTAAAATCATTAATATCTGTTATCGATTCGTGTATTACAAGTAATTTTCTATTAGGAAAATGAAAAAAAAAAAAACTTTGATAGTATGTTATAATTTAATCTACTCTATTAAGTTAATTAGATACCAAATAGAGTTTACTATTAAAGTACAGGCGAAAAACTAAAACAAGCTATAGTGGTTTTTCGTACAGAGATTATAGGTATAATCAATACACAGCCTGTGACGTACTCATACACGTGATACATGCGGACCGCGCCCGGACCGGGCCTGGGCAGGGTATTGCATATCTCATTACGTATATAGTTATGTAACTTATAGACTCAATGATTGATGGTCTGAGTTTATAATAATACCAGTCTTTATCAATGGTATTTACTAAAAATTAAGTCTTAAAGCCTCCGAAACACGGTGTTAACGGTAATTGCCAGTCGCCCAGCTTAAGGGGTAAAGTTCTGTAATAAATTCTGTAATCGGCTTACGCGTGTAAGCGAACCTATCGCGGAAATTCTTTTGAAAAACTTGGTGATTGAAGGGCTAGAGAGCAATGGAGGTTTGAAGGTTTAAAGGGACTTAACAATATTAATTAATTGAAGGGTATAAAGTCCTAACGTTAATTCCTCTGGCCCTATTAGCGGCTGTTACTTTACGTGCTTTTTCTTCACTAAAAATTACTCCGCGTTACCGAATAAAAGTGCTGGGTTGCCGAGCAGGTTAACAGGTTTCTTATCGCCAGCGCGTAAAAAGGCTTAACTTAGCTAAGGGTAAAAGGGAGGTTCCCTGAAATGTGTGTGTAAGTGTTAAGGTTTTTCAATACTCTTTCTTTTAGGGCGTAGGTTTTAAGGGAATTCCTCAAGTTGATCCAGGTAGAAAAGGGCTTCTGTTAGCTTAGTAAAGCTTTTTTCTGGAATATAAATCTCTCGTCGTTTAGGTAGAAAAGGGCTTCTGTCAGCTTAGTGAAGCTTTTTTCTGGAATATAAATCTCTCGTCGTTTAAATTCTACCTTTGACTTTAACTTAACACCCTTTTAAACCATTTTTCCATATATTAATAATATAGTCATTAAAGAACTTAATGTATTTATAAAAATTAATATTGCAGCGGTTAAATTCTTCGCCTCTATTGTAGTCGACGATATAGCTACCGATAAAGCTAACCAGTTGTTTTCCCGTTAAATCTTTGTCGATATCGTACCCCTAAAGTTCTTTATCGTAATTCTTTGAAAAAAGGGGCTTGAAGGCTTCAATTGCCTTTATTCGCTTTTAACCAAGTGTTATCTTAAAGTTTTAGCTTGTATAAAACTTGGTAGGCGACGTTCTTGGTAATATTTAGGCGTGTGAACTTAGTGTTTAAGTGTAAAGCCGTGTAGGATTTTGGCGACTTAGCGTTAGGTCGAGAGACATATATTTTCTTAGCACAACTTGGTGATTTTTGGTATTTTTGCTTAGAGCAACGAAATTGACAATTAAATTAATATAGGAGAAGTGAAAAGAGTCAAGCAGGGGAAAAGGTTTGATATAAAAGGTAAGGTCGAATATTATTTGTTATCAGTAAAGAACAAAGGTTGTTTATTGTTATTACCGTGAAACTTAGTAGTTTTTCCTATAATAGTAACACTTGTAGTAGTATTAACTTAGCCGTTTGCTAACATGCCGAATTTTGAGACTTTTAATAATCAACTTTTATATATTTAAAAAAGATTCGTAGAGATTTCTTAGTGCTTTCGATAGCAATACCGTTGCTACCTCTAAACTACCGTAAAGACTAGTGCAAACCAAAAGTCTTCTTTACGTACTGCCGTAAAAACTGATATAGTAGTAAAAGACTTTCGCAAAAATCTTCCCTTTAACCTAACCGCCGTTATCAACGTAGACCATAACTGGAAAATAGCTTTTTCTTCTACTTATCTTATTTGTGTTTAAACTAATAAGCACTGATCAGTATTGATAGGGCTTTAAACTATATAATGTTATCGATTCAATTGGTTAAATTAACAGTAGTATTGCGTGGTAAAGTGGTGGATTGTTCTAGGTTTTGCAAACTGGTAACCGATCTGCACAGTAATTTGTATGGTCAATTGCTTAACTCGTTCCCTAGTGTGAAGTTAGCGCATACTATGCTTGCTTTGCAGCCAATACAGTAGGCCTATATAATCTTAATACATTCAACTTGCAGTCAGTATAATGAACTTTACTGTAAGTAAAATTGACCTACTACATTGCAGTTATTACTATTCTAGAAATAATAATACGTTTTAAACCGAAGCATAATCGGGGTATTGTGTAAGTAGTTTTTATCAAATTTACGACCCAAATTTAACACATAGCAAAAAGTATTGAGGACTAATTGTAATTAACTTTTACTATAAGTTTTTATGAAATAGCGCGGATTTCATTATCATTGGTATTAACTATTATAAAACGGGATGAGAACTAGTCCCATTTTATACATAAGTTAGCGGAGTTCCGTGACTTATTTAATAATTAGAAAATAACGGTTTTACTCTCATATCGGGAGAAGTTCAATGGTTATATTCATATTGGTTAAAACAAAACCGGAATTTGACCGAATAAATTATGGGAACAGTTATAGTTAATATTACGAAATTATTTTTTTCGAGTTAATAGATGAAGTTTAGGTAAGAATAAGCTTTATATTAGTCAATGCATTAGTATTGTCAATTTGTAAGTAGGGGATGAGATAATGTGGACATTACTAGATATCACCATAGTTAGAAAGCGTAGGGGACTACGTTTGAGGAGTGTATGATAACGTGTCACGCTGTAGTAAACACTCTTGCAGAGTGTATGATAGCTTATCACGCCCCAGAAGGGACATTGACAAAGTGTATAATAAAGTGCCACGCTCTAGACTTGAGCTTATAAACTCTCACCCAAGGCATGCATTCTCCGGATATCTTTTCTCCCACTTATATAACTTGACTTATCTCACCTCACTAATAAAAATAATATACTATGTTTTTGATACGTGACGTATAAACCTAGCCAACATTAATTAGTAGCCGATTCGGCCGACTACAAATATCTTAGGGGAAAAAAGACGAACTTTAGTTAAATACCTATAGCGAGATGTTGTAACGGTTTCAACTGTTTGGTGTTTTAATATTACGATTTACAAGAAATATATGGGAGTATGGAAAGACTATAAAACCCGGAGTAACTTTGAAAAGAACAACTTTAATACTATATTATCAATTCGGTTGGTAAACTTTGACTACTGAAAGCCCTGTTACGTTATCCATCAACTTGGTTAGCGCTCTGAACGTATCCGGATACTTTTTGGAGAGTTTTATCAAGTATCGGCCACGTAATCTATTAATTTTTGAACTCTTTTACTGAGACTCAACCGGAAACAGCTTTGGTTACTTTAAACGCGAAAACAAAAAAAAAATAGCTTTTAAAGCGCTCCGACACACTTGAAAATCGCACAAAATAGCTTTCAAAGCGTCCACCAAACACATGCCAAGCGCCCAAAGCATCTTTTGAGGCGTTCCGGCACATTTATCGAGCGCCTAGAACAGATTTCAAAGCGCTTACATACTGGAAGCGCCCAAAGTAACACCTGGTGCTCCTACATCATTTTAAACTTCACACCCAACTCCCTACTTCAACTCCAAACCAATTTTTTTTTTCTTTTAACATACCCTGTTCGACTTACCGTATACCGCTTATTTAAAATAATAATCAGGACGTTTAAATAAACTAGGTACTTGAATAGTATAGTGTTTACTATTTACTGAACTAGTGCAACATTAGTGAGTGCTAAATGACTTATTTGGAATATTTGATCACACCTTATTTTGCCTTTCATTTACACTTATAAGCGCTAAACGTTTAATTTATCACGTTTGGTTACATTTTATTTCCTTTTCATCTTATACATTGCAAACGTCAAACACTTAATTTGGACTGTTTTATGTCAAGATCCCTTTAATCACGATATTTCAAACGTACTCGGATTCCAATTACTACACTAATATCAGTATTAGTACCGGTTACACATATTTCGGAAGAGATTAAAACAGTTTCTAAGGCGCATATACCTTCTTTTGAAACGCACAAACCAACTTTCGAAACGCTTTGGTATATATCGAAAACGACGATAACAGCTCCTAAAATGCTCCGATACATTTTGCACTCCCATAATCCTAGCTTCACCGACAACAAGTTTATTTACAAACAATAAATATCCAAATCTTTCATTCTAATATATAACATTCAGGAAAAACGTTTTGAAGCGTATTAATTTAAACTTGTAAGATGTTGAAGCTCCTATGAAATAATTGCATGAAATAATCACAAATATAAACGTTATAAACGTCATTTATTGCTATTAAAACAAAAATTTTAAAAAAATTCATGTATTCAAAGATTTCCGTAAAAGATTTTCGAATGAAATGTTAACAATATGGTGTATAATAGACTACATGATCTAGAAAGTGCTACGAGCACAACTATGAAGCAGAGGAGTTAATATAACCGATGTCAAAAACGATTATATTAAAAAACGTCAGTTGTAAAGTATTAACTTAAGTAAATACTTAATTAGACCGCTGAGGAGATATTGAAATTAGATTTAGAAAAGGAAAACTAGTAGGTTATATACAAAAAAAGCTTGTCAAAATATTCGAAAACACTTTACATATGTAAAACGAAAGACTTATTCGAGTTTAAAGAGAGGAAGTGCCGTAAAAATCATCTATCGCTTAGATTTAAAGGAGGAAAAGACCGTAAGGGTCATTTTACGCTCGGCTTCAAAAGATGGAAAAGTCGTAAAGATCATCCAGACCTCTAGTTTAGGAAGAGGAAAAGGCAAAAAAGTCATTTTCCACTCGACTTTAAAAGATGGGAGAGCCTCAACCTTCATTTTCCGCTCGAGTTTAAAATGAAGAAAAGCTGTCAAAGTTGCCCTCCACTCGGCTTTTAAAGAAAAAAGGGTTACAATGGCTATCTAACACTCAAGTTTTAAAAAGGAAGTGTAATAAAGTCTATCGACCACTCAAGTTCAAAGAGAGAACGTACCGAAAATCTATTACCAACTCGAATTCAAAATTCACCCGTTATAGGCAACATTTAGAGTAAGAATAACAAATCGATCCAAACGATAAGGGAAGAATTAGGACTTAAAAAAACATCGACTTCCCAAACATGAAGAACGGCCCTCTATATAAAGCTAAAAAATCATCATAAGAGAGATACAACTATTCTGAAAGGCGTATAAGAAGCAGAAGCATTCAAAAAGGAAACATGATTAACAACCCTCCCGACCGTACCGTAAAACCACCCTAACCCATTTGATACCCACAAATATGTTTACTCCCAAAACATAAAAGGAAACCCTCCGAACCATAACAAAAGCTCTTTTAAAAGGATAGAAGACGATTTTAAAATAAGCATTAAAGGCTATAAAGGGCTATACAACCCTTGTGAATCAATGTTTACAACTAACAGTCTATATTACAACCTTCCGATCGACAATAACGATAAGATATTTTCGTATTTGGGAAAATTAAGGATAAAAATCTATAAATCGCGAAAACGAGCCCCGAATACGGATAATAGGGCGAAGAAGGCTAAAGAAAAGCGCTCTAAATAACGTATTGAAAGTAAAGCCAAAGTAGGGAGCTCCAAATGGCGTATTAAAAACACTCGCTTTTACTAACACTCCCACAATCAACGTTGCTGACAGGTCTTATAACCCAAATCTGATAGGCAACGTTTCTTTCAGCTTTATAAATTTTGCTTTTTATATCACGTACTAGATTCATCATTTTTCGCTGACATTACGCATGTTACTTTCTCAATAAGACATTCAATAATTGCAAGGAATATTTCCACTTTTTAAATTTATTCTTTACCGCTCTACTAGCATATTATCCATTTTTACATTTTCCATTTAAAGTTTTGCTGGTACATTGCCACTTTTTACATACATTATCTGCTACTTGCATTATATTGTGTTTTTTCAAATGTAATTTTATTATACAACTGTCAACATATAAGTTGGTTTAAACGGCAAAATATTGAAATAAGGCAGTTAAGATCTGCCAAACGGCGAGAGGGGAGGGGTGGGATCCAGCAGCCTTGTCGTCGTTATCGTCGACATTACCGCTATTATCGACGCCGTTATCGGCGTCGTTGCCTCAAAGAGGGCTAAGCGCTCCCCATACCTTAGGCCACATGCCATTGGGTAAGTGGCCAAGGGTAAGGTTGCCCTTCTTACTACAATACGCGAGAATATCGTTGAACTTACCTACGTAATATATTCGTTAGCTCGCCCCTTAAACGATAATAGCGATTACCGTCTCCGCTCATCACCTGTTAAAGCCTAAAGAAATATTAGCCTTAACTTAGTTTTACATATTGAAAAAGTGATCATTAATAAAAAAAACCAAACGAGGTATTGAAAAAATGAATAATAAATAATTAAGCCCCAGATTAGATATTATAAAACTAGATAACTTACCATAAAAACAATGGGCGCGTAGTAAAGCTTTGGCAAACGGCATCAATGCTACCAAAATAGGAGCGTATTTGTTACCTTTTTACTTATAACAGTAATAACAAAACGAAAAAAACTCGTTTTAATGGCATTCGCCAATATATTTACCTACGGCGCCGAACGAAACGTACAATATATAGGGCGTATCTATTAGCAGGCCAAGAACGTATGCCAGAATACGCCGCTACAACACTTGACATACTAAAAAGGCCTCGCAATGCACAATTACAAGCCGAGCCTCCAAACGACGAGCTCACTCCGCTATTTAAACCTCGTTCACCATATATTAATATAATACGATTTAAGGGGATATTCATTACATAATACACTATAACTTCACAATACTACAATTACAATAACGTGGAGACATCACGGGTAAAAGTAAGGTTTATAATCTCCACAAACCACAATCTTAACTTTAAAGGGTAAACAGAAAAAGGGGGAAGGAAAAGGGAGGAGGAAAAGGTAGTATGGCGGCTACGGCGACGGCGGGTGGAAAGCGAAAAATAAAGGCGGAGATGGAGGATATACTGCTATTATTAGGGCTAGTATTGGCTTCGAGGCGTGCGACAGCTGCGATGGACTTATCGTAACTCCGTGAACACGCTAAACGATACCTCTCTAAAAGGTTCTTACGCGAAATTTATTTACAGTAATTAAAACATGATATTAATTGAAGGATTAATTTATATGAAAGCATGGAATAAATAATTTGAAACTAGTGATTTAGGCGTCCGAATGCCGAATAGCTAATTAGAGGCTTATCTTCTAAGTGAAAAAAATTATTTAAAAGGGAAAAAAAACAGGGTTTACTTAGACCGGTAGCGATACACCTTTTTATACTGACTCCAAAACAGATAATATCGACAATCACACCTCTAAAAAGATTATCAATCTTTTAAAATCACGCCTCTACAAAAATCACTAACTTTTCAAAAAGATAGTCCAAAACCTACAACACTATCACTACCAAATAATAAAATTAAAAATTAAATAAATTACATCATCATTACTAAATCATGGATATAAACCCTTTTAAAACGATTATCAATATAAATATTACTAGATATCATCATTGTTAGTAAACGTAGGGGACCACATTTGCGAAGTGCATGATAGCATGTCATATTGTAAGCAACACTTTTGCAAAGTACATAATAACGTGTCATGCTTCAAGAAAAATGTTAACAAAGTGTATGGTAAAGTAAAATAGTCCGGATGGGAGCTTATAAGCTCTCAATTGAGGCGTGCACTCTCTGGATTCCTCTTTTCCACATTGAAAAACTTAATTTATATTATCTTACTATTTGAAATACTATAATATCTCCCTTGTACGTTAATGTAAAGACCTAACTGATAAATAACAATTTTATATCAATTATCGGATTTTAAATAAGATTACCGAATATTATCGTTTTCTTTCTCTTTAATCAAAGAAAACTTACGCTTCTTGTTTAAGTTGATGTGGTTAGAGAGGCTATATATTTGGATAACATTTTATCGTATTCGAGTCGTACATGAATAGGAAAAATGAACTTTTTTTCAATTCGCTTTGGCTTATTCGCGTAAATAATTAATTTTTTTAAGCTGGCAGGAGCGTCAGCAACGTTTTAGAGTAATATTGATTATGTACTAGCGGCTATGTTAAATAATTCTGTTATAGTTTACTCAAACAACTTTTTTATTTTTTATTTCGGTTTTCAATATGATTATATAATAAAGCCTTACAAGGTTTCATGCTATTTTCGCGATGAAGGGTTGAATTTGGACCTAAAATATGATTTTATAATAAAAGAAGGTGAATTACCTTGGTTTTACTGTAATAGAAGGTATAGATATCCAGGTTGATTTCCAAAAAGTGCGGGTCATCCGCGAATAAAGGTTTTTTCGTATTATTCGAAAGGTAAGGATTTTTTCAAGGTTTGAGAACTTTTATCTAAACTTTATTAACAAGTCTTTCGAATTAACCGATAAATTTATTTAATTCACGAAATAAGGAATCCGACATACTCAAACGGATCACGGAAAATAAAAGTTTTACACGTTAAAATAGAATTTTATTACAATTTTGATTCTGATGTATTAGGAGCCCGACCGGTGAACGATAATCAATACCGATCATTCAGGAACAGTTTTAGGAAGATTCCTTTTGTAAAATGACGAAAATATTATTCTGAAGCCAATTTTTTACTATTCTGTACTGTTATTAGACGCGAAACGTAATTATATTTTTTACATTAAAAATATTTTCTTTTTAGTATTCTGGCTCAAAACGTAGACATTGGAACTACGCAGTGTTCATACCCCTTTTATCATTTTGACGGATTATAAGGAGCTAAATATTTTTTTTACCACATTTAATCATGAAAAGTCAAGCCCGCTGGTCCGAAACTCTTTCGCTTTTCCACTATTATATACGTTACCAGCCCCTAATTAAAATAATTCGCTGCGATATATGAAGCTACAAGTCATAATATAAATTCGAAGTTAGGGAACAGCGTATGTGAGTTGTTAACGTATTTGTCCCAATGTATGAAATATGAGGATGATGGATTTATATATTATAGAGTTTTGTATTACGGTAAAATACATGGATAATTTTTTTAAAACAGAGGTTTGGTTATTGGTTTACGATAAAATACATTAAGGAGGCGAGCTGGAAGATAACGATATATCGGAGGTTATTATAACATAACGGGTCCGACTTGTACTTATACCACCAGTCTCGCTAACATCAAACAATTACTTTTTTTTTGGTTCGTGTGTTTGAGCGGAGTTGTAAAATAGGAGTATATCAAATAACCTGTTATATAAAATTCGGTTATTAACGTTTACAGAAGGTGTTCCACAATTCACGGTAAAAATTAAATATTTCATATGAATTACGAATTATAGCATCTATTCAAAAAGTTTATGACGTCATCTACACCGCTTATCATTACCGAATTCGGAACCATTAACAACGAAAGGTTTATAATAAATTCACAAATTGCATGATAAAAGGCATTGGAGAAAAAACGTTTTATTCTGGGCCCTTTCAAAGGATTATAATTAAAAAGGGACACTCGCTAATATTTGGCGATTATATCGAATATATACGTAATTTAATAATATAAAGTCTTGTAGTATATCAAGATAATAACTCCTCTTATCCCCTTCTATCCGAAATCATTACTAATCCTATGCTTTAATTGAATTTATAGTAAATTTGTTTGTCATCGATAATAATTCGAAACATTTTTTAGTCTTGACAAATTCATTTCCAAATACGTTTAATTCAATGAAATATTTTTTATAATCTTCAAGGGTTATACGAAAAGTTTGAGGTATATATGTTGTCGATTCTATGGATGTTTTGTATTTATTATTAACGATCGCGAGTTGGATTGAATAAGTATCATTTAAATAACTTAATGTTTTGATGAGCGTTAAACGACTTTTATTAAAAGTATGTTATCTCTTAACGAATGACAGTATTGAACGGATCAATTGGAAAAATTGAAATACTTATTAAGTATTATCAATCCTTTGTAATTGGATCAAATATTAAGTCTTTTAGTATAATTATTCACATTAAATAACGGAAAGTTGACGATTACCGGATTTAATACGAATTGAGTAATTAAAAAGTACAAAATACCACTTATTTTTGGGTGTATAAGGATATGAAGTTTATGATTAATCCGGTTGGATACGCTGATGTATTTTTGAAATATTTGTATAAGGATACGGAGCTGGTTTAGATGGTAATAATATATGTTTAATAATAAAGAAATTAAACCGTAATTTGTTAACGACGTTCGAAAAAACTATATAAGGTAAGCTATTGAAGTTGGCTTAATCTGTGTAATATCAAGACGGATTGTTTCAATAAAAAACTAGATTAGTTTCGTAATTAATACTGTATAGTAAATGTTTTGAAGTTGTTGAATATTTTTTTTTTTTTGGATATTTTTGGTAAATATGTTTTGGTTCACGTGAATTTGGTTCAACGCGCGGTTACGAATACGTTTTTTTGGTTAGTTTCATCCGAAATCCGGCCGAACCCGGTTTTCATCATTAACTATATAGGAGATAATAAGCATAGAAATTTTAAAAATGAGGATATTTTAACAGCGAAAATGGAAAGGCGTGGTATTCGTTATATGTTGGTTAAATCAAAGGGGAAGAATGAATTGGAGAGGGAGTAACTGGAAAATAATAAATATATTATGGTTTTGGATAAATTCGAGTTAAAATAGAGTAAAGCGTGGTTTTATAATGGTTTATAGTTTCAACGTAGACTTTGAACATACGTTACGAACTGTATATCGGTTGTATCGCCTTTATATTAAAATTAGTACCATAATAATAATAAAGTGAGAATTTCACTATTGTTGTTTTATTATATAATAGGTAGGGCCGGGTATATAACGCCCGAATTTTTAGAATAATAATCCGACCATAAGATGACTTTAACCAAAGCTTATTAACTTTACCTATACACTATTTTTATTTTATTTTACTTTGGGAAACAGAAATGTTAATGGAATTGAGGACCTTATTATCCCCGGCCCCGGATGTTAGGGGACATTAACTGGCGGGGAGGACGAAAAATGGAATAGAAGGGGTGTGTTTTTTAAGTGGGTTATAAGGGACCGTAATATATCCGTTTGCGTTTACGCTACGCATTTTTTATCTACCTGATCGGCCAGCTTTTATATTTGATCAACAGATGGTATTTCCATGAAAATAATAAGTTTTTACAATCAGCCTTGAAATATCATTCATTATTCTTTATAAGTTATTGTTAACGTTAATTGTAAGAAATATGGTTTAAGCGGTAATATCGTCTTTGCTGTTTTGAGCGGAGCAATAGACGGGTTAACGATGGATATTGGCGGTGGTTGTGGCGAATATGTTACGGGTTAGAGTCCGGTTGTAAAAATATTTTTGATTACGGTTAGCGGGGAATAGGTATGGGGGTGTAACAAGTGGTAACGCTGTTAAAAAAGGGCGGGTTGGGGACGTATAAATTGGGGCGTTATGGCTTGTAAAATTGTGATAGTAGATACCTTTTAAGCTCGGGAGATATTGCATAAGCCGAAAAGTTCGTTTATTAAGTCTGAAAAGATAACAGTTAAGTTTAGTTTATAAACCAGGATGTTTTTATTAGGTTTACGTACCGGAGATATGATATAAATATTGCTTTGGAAGGTGGCAACGAAATAATGTAATAAGGGGGCGTGAATCAGGTAAAGTAATAAGTAAATACGTTTCCTAAACGTATCATAGTAAGGTTTAGATACATTTGGGATTCCTATAAAAATACCTTTCGAATTTTTTTTATTATACACTTTTCGGTAAACGCGATATTTTTACGCGCGGTGAATCCGCGCATAGGTTAAGGATACCTTTAAATTTAATAACCGCTTTACGAAAAACATTCAAATATTTTGGATGTATGTAGGGTAAAGTTTTTTTAATCTTATTATTCAATACTGATAGGTCCTTTATTATGCGGGGGGATTATACGGATTTGTTAGCGGTAAAATGACTAGAATGAAAATAAACAGTATATTTTATGAAGTGTTGGTTGTTGTAATCAGAAGTTCCGGTGGTAGCGTAGTCTATACCAATCTTATTAAAAATATTGGTTATATCCTAATAGAAGGTTGAATAAAAAAGAGGGTAGAATATGGTTTAAGGGAAAATAGGTTATTGGTAGAATATAGTTTAATGAAAACTATTGTATAAATATGGTAAAGGTAAATGAACATGAAATTATTAAAAAAATTGAAAAAAGGTGGATAAAACGAAGATAGATTAAAAAAAAAATAGGAAAGTTAAAGGGATTGCGGATAGTAGCAAGAGTTGTTTTTATACGTAAACGGTTTGTGATCAGTACGTTTATAGTTAATTTATAACGTTATACGTATTGTACCCGATTTGAGACCGGTGCGCGTATAATTAAATCAAAACGTTATACGTTTTAAGTTATAACTTTATGCGTCCCATACCCGGTTCGCGCCCGGTTCAATTTAAACTTAGATATAATTTTTATTCAAATTTCAGTCGGTAGAATTGGGATACAAATACAGTTAATCTGCGGTTATTTTATAATGTAATACACCTTATACTCAATTCGTTTCTGGTTTGAATACGGTTCGTACGCATCTCCACAACGTATATTTTTCTTATGAAACTGGGGTTATATCATTAACTTAGGTTATTGTCTATATATTCTAGAGGTTTAGTCATTATACCCATAATAAAATGTATTTATGTGACATCCGGCCTAGGCGCGGGTCGCAATTGTAACAAAAATGGTGTAGTACCCAATCCGGTCGCTCTCTAGTAGTCGGCCCGGGAGCGGTCCGGTCGCGATTCGCCCAAATTACGTAAAAGGGCACGTAACAGACCGTGTACATAAGTCCTGAGTAAAGAATCACAGTATAACTCTCTAGTTTTCCTTAGTACCTCAATTGTTAACACCATTTGATACCTACCTTGCATATTTTCGTAGGTTGAACCATAACCTTATAAACTGCGTTAGTTGTTATGGCAGTAAGTAGAGAAGATTTTTCAATTGCATTAGTTTTTTCGGAAATTTAGAAGTAGCTATGGTATCTTTTTCAATAATATTAAGAAATCCTTTTTTGATTTTTTTCAAAAGAAAGTGTTGAGATTAACCGCTGAAAGTCTTAAAATCAGTTGTTAAAAAGCGATTACTAACTTGTCAAAACCTTTAAATTTGATAAAAATCCAAGTAGTTATTACTATTACTATTGTAAATTACAAGTCGAAAAGATTCAAGTTTTCAACCCTTTGATGGTAACCATATATAATATTTCCTTTTATACCAGATTTTCGCTCTAGTACAGAATCGTGAATTTAATACGTAGAAAAATATGTTAGGATTGTTACTATAAGGAGAAAATATTAAGATCACAAAGTAATAAATGGATAAAACGTGAAAATCATGTAAAGAAACGCTAAGTTGTAATAAATAGTTACGTTAAGCTATTTATAAAATTGCCAAGTTTCTACCTTTGCTTAAATTTACGTTAATTTGTTAGTCAAAACGTTAATATGGCAAATAAATAGAAATTAACAAAGGAACTTACAGGGTTTGGAAAAAAAATTTGTTAAGTATTACGATGAAGACCTCTGATATCGAAATATTAACTAAATCTTTACCAAAAAATGTTTGACTAACTTTGTTGGTTAATACATTTGAGACTCGAATTTCGGCGAAAAGTTTTACTATAGTGTTTCCGCCTTTGAAAACTATATAAATATTTTAATGATGACATTACTAACATATAGAAAAGAATTCAAAAAGGGGCTAAAATTAAGTTAAAGACGGATGTTCATGAACGTGGAATATAATTTTACATAAATTTGTAAACAGATTTGTAGAATGGTTTTTTGGGTTGGTGTAAATCAAGAATTGCCTTGAATATTTTCAATTTGAATACCCTTAATTTTAAGTCTTACAAGAGACGGATAAAGGTATCATTGGCGATTATCAACGCCTTTACACACGTGCTAGAGGATATCCCTGTAATCCTAGGATAAATTGAACTTTCAACACCCTAGTGATAATATTTCACATTCTGCAAATAAGTAATGTGCTAATTTAATAGTTAATTTAACATTTGTTCGCCACAGTATGGAGTATATAATTGGGAGAGAAAAAGGACAGGAAATAGCTGTTGTGAACGTGGTACGAGGAATTTATATAGGCGTTATTTAGCGTTTAATTGAGGAAAATATTTAAGATTGTCAAGGTAATCATTAAGGTTGTTAAAACAGTGAGGCTGTATATGCTAAGATTATGTAAAACTAACGAAAACACCACTTTGAGGGACGTTGCATTTATATACGAGAGCTTATTACAAGTCTTATTATGGGACTTTACCCATAAGGTTAACTTATTGGAAATTACCCTTACCACTGAGATTTTAAAGGTCCAAAATTTTAGTTGACCGTAAGAAATACTATTGACAATTGGAATGATTATCACGGACTACCTCCTACACCAGTTAAAATGGTTGATATCAATTATAAGTTCCTAACTGTTGGTAGGCCTTAGACGTTACAACGTTGTCGATTCGAATCGTGGTCGAAGTACCAGTAGTATTGCAGTAGTCAGATGGTGGATGTATTGTTCTAGGCTTGGCAGACCGCTAGCCGGTCTGCATAGTAATTTGTATGACCAATTGCTTGGCCTGTGCCCTAGAGTGAAGTGCAGCGTACTGCACTCGACTTACACCTAATGCGGTAAGTCCGCACAAAGCAATACACTTGTAGTACAGTTAACTTTACTGTAAGTAAAGTTGATCTATTGCACTGCATGTAATATTATTCCAACACTGGCGGCTTTTTAGTTTGTGCGCGTACGCTAGTATGATGAACTAATTTTTTTCGGTTAGCTTTGAATAGCAGCCTTGTACCTCCTGTGAATTCCAATTGATTTCCATACTACATTGCACCCGATTGCATGTAAATTGACCCCATTTAACCTCAATTACTCCGCCACTCCGAGATCCGAGATTATCAACTCCTATTAAAAGTTCTTTCGCCACAGCCCTTCGCTACTTCAACTGTGCCACTCAAACAAATCACTATTATCAATCCCCTGGCAATCTTCCAGTCTGCCCGCACATCCCTGTCCGTCGTCACGTAATTTGTGCTTTCCGGGTGGCCTATTCACATAGCCCTCAATACGTATGATTAGCTTGTTACTATCCATAAACCTTTCCAGAGCTTTGTTTGGCGTGACCTTCGTTATGGTATTTGTAGGATTATCTTTGCTATCGATTTATCAGAACTCCTTAATCTCCCTTCTTTCGTAGGTTTCGCGGAATGCTATTACGTTGATTATAAAACGTTTTTAGCTAGTAGTTCCGAGCTTTGATAGGCATTCGAAAAAACTTCTTAAGTCGGTACAGATTATCACCAGGATAGTGGAAATCTTTAGCTACCTGGTAATAAGGTTAAGGGTTTCCTATAACGTTATACCTATGTTAAAGCCCGCCATTATATCGTAAACCTCCGAAGCTAACACGTTTTATGTAATCCTTTTACATTTGACGGAGGTTTAGTAAATCAGATTACCAGTAATGCTAAATTGATTTTCCCGCCTATCGTCGTTGTCAAAGGTTGTTAAAAAGCCGATTTATAAAGATATGTTGGTATTATTTGTAAAGGACTCTTTCGTAAAGATTATTTACTTAACCTTTAAAAGATCGATTAACATTATATTAATTTTGCGGTCTCAATTCCATATTCATTACTTTAACCTTTTATTTAGTCGATGAAAGTTTTTATCCGTTGGTATTTGTATTTATACCCTAATGGATAAATCGTACAAAGTTTTCAGTTAATATAGGGTAGTAATATAGCTATTTCGTATACGTTATTTCAAGTACCGTTAATCCCTAGCTTTATTAGTCTTATCGATTATAAAAAAAATAACGACTTGGCCTTTTTAACAGAAATTTAAGCTGGTATTAATAATCAATATACGGATTAACGATTTATTAAAATTAAACTAGTTATTTTTCGCTAACGTTGTTACCGGCTTATAATTTCAAAACTTAGAGTTTTCGATGGCTTTTTATTCTTATATTACAAAATTAACCGTTTCGACGAAAAGAGTATTGTTAGGTTACATATCTACTATGTTAAAGTCCTTTTTTACGTTATCAAAAAATACGGGTTATATATTAAAAACTTTATCGGTAACCGGGCCTTAAAATATTACTAGTAAGTTAAAAATTTATAAACGCTTACTCTAGCTAATTTATACAGTAGTTTAACATACCGTATTATCATATTTAATAGGTAAATGACGCGGAGTTCCTATAGTAGTTTTAATAGTGAAATTTGTTGTAAATAAATTTTTATCTATATATAAGTTTACGTAATATCACGGCTATCAAGTGTAAACTTGCCTTCAATCATAACTAGTCTACTTGTTATTAGAGAAACTACTAAACGTTAGCTAATCTTTTAAATCGTTGGCGATTACGTGAGGATTTAGTCCTTACTTTTATCGCTTCATTCTTAAACGACTAATTGTAACTTTTCATACGGCCGCCCCGTAATTTTACCCTTGATCTCGTAAATGATTTTCGACTTAAAGATCATAATATTTATGTTTTGAAGGTTAAAGTTAGGTTTTACTACAAATTATACCCCATCTCGAATTAATAAACCGTCGATTTCGACTTTGTCGCTTTTTTTAAAAGGTTTATTGAAAGTTTTAATAATCCCTTATACTTTAAGTTTTACTACTAAATTTTCGATATCTCTTTTTTCCCTATTTACCTAAATAGTATTGTAAATGTGGCCCTATGTATATTACTTTTTTTTTAAGATTCTTCTTTTTTAGGGGTTGTTCATGCCGGAGGAGCTTTATTAGCTTGTCGATAACGGGTGAGAAAGGTTTTTGTTAGCTCGATCGTTTGACTTAAGGGTTTTTATCATTTATAGCCTTAATAAAGGACTTAAATTAAGTAATTTAGAAATATATAGAGCTTTTAGCAATTTTAATAATTACTTTAAAGTTTACGATATTTAATATTTTATACGGCTCCTTTTATTTATCCGGTTTCCTTTATAAGAGGACTTTACTTTATAGTGGTAAAGTAAATACGTTGATTGTTATAGACCCGTTTTTAGTGTTAAGGGTATTATTGATTTGGCGGCGTGCCGATTCCCTTCGTAGCTTCTTTAAAGATTTTTTATAAGCCGTAACACGTTTTTAAGTATTTAATGAGGGCGGAGATTTACTTGTTAAGCGTAGGTATACTTTAAAGACCAGTAACGTTAGCATTAAACTCTTGGGGTATATAGTGTTATTTAAGCTCTTTACTGTCATTTATAAGCGTACCTACCGATTAGTAAAACTTTCAATTTCCGACGTAAGGATATTATACATTTGGAGAAGTAGGGCTTGTGACTTTTTAACCTTTCCAATGCCTTAATGGGCTTTTACAGGTACCTGTTTACATTGGATATCTATTATCTTGGCATTTTCCTGAAACTTCGCCGCCGTAAAGTTGGTACCGGTATTGTAGATGACGACGTTAAGTGGACTCAGGTACGTGTTAATCTATAGCATCTTTAAAGTTTTCCACGTATCTTTTGCCGAAAGGAACTTTAGAAATTTAGCTTAGTGGGAAAAGATTACAGAATTTACGATGTATAAATTAGTCTTATTATTTAAATGAAATGAATTAATAAAGATTTTATAATTATTGTTTTTGTCGTCTTTTAATGTAAATTTAAATTTCAGAAGGGCTTGGTTATACGTTTGTTAGTGGTGACAAAGCCTTTTACTAGCTTTCAATGCAAAGTATTACATATCGTTATAACCTATGGACTTTGGGACCTTATATAATTGATTAATGATTAGATAGTTAAAACGCTAGTATAATTAAGATATCTCGGCTTCATTAGGTTCAATAACACTACTTTCGGACCCTCAAGATGAAACTATAAGTGCCTTTACTTAAAAGCGAGTAAAAACCTTTTGCCGGTTTTAACCAACTCGTTTAAGTTAACGTCTATATTAACGTCAAGGGTTTTTATATCTTTTAAATAAAGTAAAAGAGGAGTGAGAGACTTCAAGATGTAAACGTAATTACTTTTATAATAGTTTAAATTGCTTTTATCCTTAGTAAAGATTGTTGTTTACCTAAGCTAAAGTTAATTTTGGCTCTACTAATATAGTATCGGTTAATTTTAGTGGTTATGTCATTTTCCCTCCGTAGTATTACATACTGAAAATACCCTTTTATTAAGTATCTTATCGCTCCAGTGTTTGACATAATACCTTAAAACGTTTAATCCGCGTAACAATTGCAAAGGTTAAAGGCATATACGCGGTTAGGGGTTTAATTAAAGTAAAGGTAAATGTTTTTACCATTTAAACGATACAAAAATGTATAATCGGCTAATTGTTAAGTTATCGTGTTAAAAATAATATTTTCGTATTATTTAATCTGCTTATGGGTATTAGCGGCGTTAATTGGCTTATCGCTTTTAATTTTTACTACCTGGTTTAAGTAATTTTATTTCGAAATAATAAGGTACTGAATATGGTACATTAATTTCCTGTTATGACGTTCAGTGGGAGGGTG
Source organism: Anisogramma anomala (assembly GCA_038502455.1). Lineage (NCBI taxonomy): Eukaryota > Fungi > Ascomycota > Sordariomycetes > Diaporthales > Gnomoniaceae > Anisogramma > Anisogramma anomala. The sequence continues at coordinate 29,164,993 of JASMMZ010000002.1, read as the reverse complement.
GCGAGTTTACTAATAGCCGGCCTTATTACAGATCTAATATCTCTTATTATTATCAAGACGATAGTGCTTACGATTAATAGGTCCGCCTGAATTTTGTTAGCGTTAGCGTGGGTGCTATCTTTAATTTGGGGCCGAGGTTAATAGACTTAACTTTAGGCGTTGTAAGAGCTCGAACTTACGGTCAACATATTTAACAACCGTAAAGTTTTCCTTATCTACTTTAAGGAAGTTGCTGGTTTAGGAATATATACCGAACGAGTTTGGTGTACGTATTATTACGGTAGTAAGCGAGGAACGTAACTGGTTAAAGAAACCTTTATAAGTGATATTTGGGCGTTATAAAGCGTATTCGAACTTACTAACGCCCGTGACGGCTATTCGTACCTGTTCGCGAAATGTGGCTTCACTAACTTAGGCCTTCCCCATTACCTTTTAACACATTATTAGCTTGTTAAGTATTTGATTGAGAATATTCATTAGTAATTCCTTTTTTTTCTTTTTTATTATTATTGTAGTTTACCGCGTGGTGGTCTAGTTTGTATAGTATTACGTAAGGTGAATGTTGTATTCGAAGTGTCTCTTTATACTATTCTAAATCTTGTGAAACATAGTGGTATTTATTAGGAAGGTTAAGTAGTAGTTTTTAGCGTAACTTGTAAGGATTTCGGAAAACAGTGAGTAAAAACCAAAAGGTAGGACCTTTATTTACTTACAGATATTTAGGAAAGAAATTATCTTGGTATCGAAAAGGTTATAAGGCTTCCCGTTGTACTTCTCTATATCATTTCAGATCTTAGCGAAATCCGTTATTAACTTATAGTTAATGTTTACTATTTTAACAGGTTTTGGAGTAAAGTCGCGATAATTATCCTAAGTTTAATTGATTTTTTTTAACGGTTTAAATCTTAATGGTTTTGAGGCCTGATATTAAAAGTAATTGCTAGTCGCCTAACCCGAGAGTTAAAGTCCTGTAGAAAGACCTGTGGTAGGTTTGCGCGCGTAGGTATATTTGAAGGAAGAAGGTTTTTAAGGTTTTTGGCGGTGGACTTTCTGAGGAATGATGGATAATTAAAGGTTTTGGGAATTTTGACGATCTTGCTTAATTAACTAGTATAGAACGCTAACGTCAATACCTTTGGCCGCGTTGGTAGTTGTTGTTTTACGCGTTTTGCTACCGTTAAGTACGTACTTTACGTTGTCACGTAGTAGTACTAAACTGCCAAGCAGGTTGATATGTTTCTTATCGCCAGCACGTGAAGAGGCTTGACGTAGCTAAGGGTAGGTTGGGGGCCCTTTAGATCGGTTATTTAGGCGTCAAGGTTTTTTAACGTCTTTTCTTTTAGACTATGAGTTTTCAGAGTATTTTTGAAGTTGAGCTAAGTTGAATAGAGTCTCTGTTAACCTTGTGGAGGTTTTTTCTAGTACGTAGATCTCTCGGCGTTTAAGTTTTTTTTTTTAGCTTGGATTTGATAGTTTTTTTTAATTTTCGTCCTCATGTTAATAGTCTAGTCATTGAAGAATTCACGATATTTGCGCAAGGCACGGCTATCGCAGTCACGTTTTTCGCCGCCATCTTAGTTAACGATGTAGTGGACGATGAAGTTGGTAAGATATCCTTCGGTTAAGTGTTTGTTAATGTCGTTCCCCTAAAGGTTACTATTGTAGTGTTTGGCGAAGATAGATCCGAGTGTTTTAATTGCTTTTTTATTTTTGGGGTCGCTGATGGCTTTAAAGTGGACGCTGACGGTAGATATCTTAACGTATGTATAGGATGTGGTAGGCTTGTAGAGTGAGGGACTTGGTGATCTTTTGGGTATAGGGTTTTTGGTGTTTTGGTATGAAGTCGCGTGGAAACTTGGCAACTTAGCATTGGATCGCGCGACGTGGTTTTTTTGACGCGACTTAGTGTTTCGCTTAGAGCAGCGAACTTGACGATGAAAGTGGCGTAGGGAGTGAAAAGAGTAAAGTATAGGCAGAGGTTTGGTGTAGAGGGTAAGGTCGGAGGTCGTTGTTAGTATAGGTTAAAGGCGAAGGTTGTTTGTTATTTTGGCTGTGAGACTTAGTCGTTTTTTCAATATTAGTTCGTATAGTAGTATTAATTTAGCTGTTTTCCAACTTGTAGTTTATGACTTTTAGCAGTTAATCTCAACGCTTTTTAAGAAGGATTAATGAAGATTTTTTGGTGTTTTCGAGTAGCGATACCGTCGCCTACTTTCAGATTGCCGTTGGGAACTGACGCAGTACTAATAGAGGCCCTTTACAAGAATCTTTCCTCTAAATTAGCTGCCGTTGTTAACGTAGAGTGTAACCGGAAAGTAGCTTCTTCTTTTACCTAGCTTATATGTGCTTAACCTAGTAGGCAAGCACTGATCAGTGTTGGTAGGCCTTAGATGTTGTAACGTTGTCGATTCGAATCGTGGTCGAAGTAACAGTAGTATTGCAGTAGTCAGATGGTGGATATATTGTTCTAGGTTTGGCAGACTGCTATCCGGTCTGGACAGTAATTTGTATGGCCAATTGCTTGGCCCATGCCCTAGAATAAAGTGAAGTGTACTGCACTCGACTTATACCCAATGCGGTAAGTCCCCACAAAGCAATATCATCAACTTGCAATACAGTCAACTTTACTGTAAGTAAAGTTGACCTACTGCATTGCATGTAATACTATTCCAACACTAACTGACTTTTTCAAAATTTTGAATAATATAGAAAAGTACAACTAAAAACTTTATGACCTATTTAAAACGAAAATCACGTTATGTATTAACATTCGTAAGTAAATAAAGGGTAAAATTTCAGGTCGTCATTTATTATTCCCAAGAATTTTTATAAGGAATCTACTTTATATGAACTATACAAATTAAATTACAATACGTTGGATGACAATGATAGATTATAAAATAGAAGAGAAAACACTTATAAACTTCTTTTTTCAAATGTTTAACAAGTCGATATTTTTCCAACTGACAAATAGGAAAATATATATTGGACAAACGACAATACGTGAATCGATTCGGGTAGGTTTCATAGAATTCAACGAGTTTAAACTCGCTTTATAACGGCTTAAATCTTTTCACAAATAACGTTTTCGCTAATTACAATTTCTTTTATAATTATAATAACTAGTACCTCGAACTTAAATAGCATGTTTTCCCAAGTCTATAGTTTCCGCAATTAGGATTACGAATATTGTTAATCGCGTATTATATCGATCGTAAGTACGGCAGATTTAAAGAATTGAAACTTGACCAAAATCTATTAAATCTGAAACTATATCAGTAATAACCACATGGTTAAAACTTAAACAGTTATAATAATATTTGGAATTATCATTATAATGATGATAAAAAGTGTTGTATTTATAGTAGATCTAGATATCAATTAAGTCAATACCCTTTTATTGATCGTTAAAAATAACATGTTATGTATTATATACAATACAATATTGCTTAAGAAAAGCATTGTGTGAATCGTATCGTAAATTCCAACAGCATAAACACGTTATATAATAAAAATAACACGTCAAACAAGTTATTGATATAGAGATACTGTTTTTGAAGAAACCCAACAACTAGCCGACTATATTATATGAGAATCATTTATGATAAAGATAATAATATAAATAAACCGTTTGAAAAACTACAACTCGTTGTTGAAAAATACGGTAATCAAGATAAAAATGATTTTTTTACATAATCATTAAAAATTGCGACGCTTACTTAATACTTAATGGTTAGGTTAGTAATAAGTTTAGTAATAGGTACTAATGGGAAGTTAAACTTTAATATCCGTGATTTAACCTAAGTATACACGCAATCTGCAACGAATTTACGAAGAATTATCTCACTAAACCTTACTTATTACCGACGTAGTAAATACGTATTAAAAATTTATAAAATACGCTAAACTACTATAAAATTAACTACAATAAGTATATCTTCATTTCTGATTCATTAATGGCACTCGAAATCCAAAAACAACGTAAAATTATTAATTTGAGACTCATATTTATAAATTATATAAATATTTTTTTTTTTTTGGTATAATAAACATATAAATGAAAGATATAATTCCATTTGGAATGAATAGATCCATAATAGAAAAGTAACATGCGATTAAAAACTTGAAGTTCTGGAATTACAATCAGATTGTAGCTTTGGATAAGAACAAACACCCAGACTTGAATGTATTATTCATCCACATGTATGGTATTAACGATGTTGATACCAAATAACTCAAATTTCGCTAAAGAGGGTCAGGAACTAGTTTGGCTAAAATTGACAGGACTAATATCGCCAGAGCTTAAAAATATTTGAAACGACGTACTTGTGGTAATTAAATCGCGACCTTATACCAATAGAAGGCATCATACGACTTTTAAGTTCTGGAGAAAGTCCAAAGCCTAGTTAAGAAGAGTTACAATTGTTTAAACAAACGATTGAAATAGTATATAAAATATTTAGACCAAGCAATTAGTATCATTATTATCATTATATCAAAGACCTAATTGAAAATATTTACGAACAACTCTATCACTTACAATAATACCCTATTATGACAATTACACTTCATAATAATGATCATTCATAGAAATAAACCAACCTATGATAAATTGTCTGTTACTAACAATTCAAGCTACTGAACATTAACTACATATAAAAGGGTTATATATAATATACTTGTTTTCAAACTTTACGACATAATATCCGATACAATATAGGAATGTTTATATAACTAACTCTTAGTATTGTTATCAAATAATTGAAGATTTTACTAATTCCAGTCGTTATTTATAACAATTTATAAATCCTATTCGAATACACCTTTAATCTCGTAACTACCAACAAAAACGATTGATAATCGATTTAATAACCTTTAGCATAGCCTACAAGAGTAAAGAGATTGGAAAATTCCGATAAATCTATAGTAAAGATAACTCAGATAATGTTATAACTATAACTACACTAAATAAAGCCATGAAAGGTTTTGAAATGCTAAGAAATAGTAATAGACTAATCATACGAATCGATGGTTACGTTAAAATTCCACTTAACAAAGTAAAACCATGTAATAATGAACAAAACCAAAGGAAGGGATACAATGGAAAATTAGAAAACTATTAGGCTTTAAATGATACGAACTTTATTAATTAGTAAGATTAAATTATGTATGTTAGAGAATTGGATTGAAAAAGTGACGAAATTCCTATTTCTGGGATTACAAGTCGTAAGCAGTGAAATCGTCATATATATCGTAGGGGAAAAGGTATAGGAAGACAGTTACGTTGCCAGTTGATCATTTTTCTTTACTTCCAGGTAATATAAAGGAAAACGCCGCTGGAAGGGAACAACGCTTATGTAAAGTACGGTTAAAGTTAACTGTATTGACTGTAAATTAATTGTAATGGAGTAATCAATCAACTGTGGGGTAAAAGCCAAGAAATTGCCGATAAAAAGTAGTGAATAAACCAGCTAGCGTTTTCTAAATTGAGAATAAACAACAATCTACTATCAGAATTTTGTAACATTACTATTATTTTGAACACGACTAGAATCAACAAAGTTGCAACGTCTAAAAACCGATGAAAAGTTATAAATAATTATGTTTCTAGGTTTTGAAATGATTTAATTTAATAGCGTAGCGTATTAATACAATATCGGATACATTTCAAGTATGAATTTATGGTATAATATAACGCACCTTTTTCAGCGTGAGTAAAATCACTAGTTTTATATTGAACTTCAAATAGCAACCGTGTATAAAATATAATCTAAACTGGTGTAGAAATCTTCATTTTTAATATCATTCATTATAATGGTAGTTTCGTTTATCAAAACCATAGGATATAAGTTCCTAATCATGTCATTTATTCAAGAGTATTATAAATGAATCATTTTAGGGTATTAATATCAATAGTCAAAAGTAGTGTTGATTTGACTTATTTTATATTACAATTTTCATTCTCTATCATTAATTTAATCATGTTTATATTTTTGTTCAAAATAATTATATTGACTCGCAAGGTGGTTGTACTGTAATATTACAAGTATTTGTTTCATAATGCAATCGTTCATCGTTCGGGTGTCTGATTTAAGTTTTAGTTTAGAATACTAGCTTGTTTGGCTTTCCAATTTTATAGTTTCATTTTTTTTAGATCGTTCAGTTAGTTTCATCTGATGCATGTATGAATATTCTCTTTTATAACCGGAATTCGAAATCTTTTACTAATATTTGATCATTCTACGTAAGTTTTCAATTTTGTTTTAATATTAGATATATTTCAAAATTTGTGGCTATTCTATAAGTTATGTAATTTTTGTCTTCATTTTATTAACAAAAGCAATGAATCACACATAATATGACATGATTTAATATTTTTACAATGGCCGCATTCATGAATTTATTGATTAAAAATATTTAAATATACAACATCGAATTTATATGGCTTTGAAAATACGTTTTAAGATATTAGTGAAAAGAGGTTCGAGAAAATCTTTGATAATTTTTATATTTTGCTATTGAATCACAGATTTTTCATTTATCAACGTTTCATTCATCTTAGTGTGTTTGATAATTTGGTTATTTCAATTTAATCCTTGGGTTTGACTTTCTGAAGTTCGTAAAGTATTTTTATTTCTATATCTAATTATGCTAGGCTTTGTTGATATCACTTTAGTAATAAATTTGAAAAAGTTTGTAACCTATTGTTCAATTTGGCGATATATATCTATTGGAGTCCTTTACTTCCGCTTTAGGTTGCTTTGTACAAGTGTTTTCCTAGTTGTCCTATATATTCCCTTAAGGAGAATTACAATGACTTTTGATGTAAACCTTTTGGGTTTGAGATTATATAATAATAGATAAATCAATTCACCTCTTTAGGTATTCATCTATTGACTATTTTCGTTTGTATATGTTTACGTAATTTGTTTAGGTATTCAATGCGTATTTATTTTCCTTGGTTTAAACAAAGCTACTACTCAGAAAATGATTTCCACTTTCCCTAATTTTATAGCCTTTTTTGTGTTTTTGTGAATCCAAAATTTGGAATACATGTTTAGCTTCAATATATAGTAGCATTAGTAGTCTTTAGAATTCGATATTTATGTGTTATAGTATTTCTTCATTCGAGTTTAATAATTGGAATACAAAATTCTATTTTTCATTTTTAAGATTACATCATTCAATTCTAATAATGAAATTTTAGTTTTTGTTAAGCTTTGACTATAGGCTTTGAAAATTTACAAAAAGTTATCCATTCGAATAGTAATCGTAGTAACATATGGTACTGCATAGTGAAATAATAGATGTAGGATCTAAGTTAGCGAAACCGCTAGCCGATCTATACCCTAGTTTGTATAGGCAAAAGCTTAGCCCTCTATCGTTTATTAAACGGACACCTAACTATTAATTTTCAGCTATCACAATCAACTGTTATCCTAGTACTGGCAACTTTTTTTTTTTTAATGTCAATACATTCTATATTACAGTTGATTTATAATAATAATACTTTCCCCTTTCCCCCTATACCATTCGTGTGACATTCCCATCACCTATTACGAACAAATCAGATTGATTTTTTTTTTTTTTTTGGATACGTTTTTATATAATCTTTTACCGTCTCATTTAATAAATTTAGTATTATCAAGCTGGCAGGTTTCCAATATTATAAATTCTCCTTTATTATACCTTTATCTATCGTTATGTATTTTGGCCCTACCAAGTGACCTATATACGTAACTATCAATCCTAATGGTCAGTTTTTTGCTATTTATAAACCTTTGGAGGATTTTGTTTGATAAATATTTTATCATAATATCGGATAGATTATTTTGCTATCAATCCGTTGAAATTTGTTCATCACCCTAGTTTCTTAGACTTTACAAGAAACTATCACGTCAATAATCAAAATATTTTCATTCATTGTACCAATTTTGGAGCGGAATTCGAATAAGCTTCACAAATACGTATATATAATAAATGGAATTATAAGAATCTTTAACTATTAAGTGAAGATATTGAGAGTTTCCTATGTGGAGATATCTATATCAAATCCTATCATTTTGCTTTCAACTTCCCAATGAAAGAGGTTTAGAATGACTTTTGTGGATATTATGAATTTATAATAAATAAGGTTACCTATAATGAAAAACTGGTTATCCTACAATATATTATCATTAACTATCATTATACGCAAACCAATTCGTAACGATAAAGTGGAGTCGTCAACAAATGAATCCTTTATAAAAATCATCAATTGAATAATTGATGGGTCCATGGAAATCATATTACTTCCTCGGCCCAAATTATTCACGTTCAATTTTAAACGTTCATTTAAACCATAGTAACATCAACGAATGAAATCATGAAGTTATTCCCTAACAAATAAGTCATCAAATACCTCCATCTAATATAAAATTAAAATGTAATTGGTATTGAGACGTCACATAAATTATTGGTAGACCTTAAAGATGTTGTTTTTATCAATATTGATGAAATTCTTAAAGTTAAATTATCTAATATTGATATCATCCCTACCATATGTGCAATTTAACTATCAGTTGAAATCTAAGTATTAGCCCTTCATTAAATTTTTGATAAGCTCATAATTTTAAAGTTTGGAATCCTAAAAGAAAAAATTTAATATATCATTGAAAATCCAATAATTCCACCGAAAAATATATCGTCAATTGACATAACAGTCATACTGTAATCTTTATGACCCTTTTACATGATGAACAAATACAGATCTTAAATTGATATATTTATGCTTACTCTTGACCTATAAGACTATATTTATAATCAAAACCAACAAATGAATATTTAAATCATCTTCTACAACGGTTTAACATATCATATAACTATTTCTAATAAATATTTGTTACAAAACTGTACGATTTATTCCAATGAAATAATCTTTTATAAGTTAATAATAAATTACGCATCTATTTGATTAATATTACAACTATTGAGAGTAAACTTCCTGAAAATAAATTCCACCCCACTTATTAATAAAACTAATATTCATCCTCAATTGATCTTTTAAATCGTGAAAAACTTGTTATAGATACAGTCTTTTCTTTTATAGCCATACCCTCCAGCGATCAATCACAACTTTTTGTGTAACTTATTTATATGTTTTCTTTTAACCCCGTGAATTTTTTGTTAGTTAATGATCATCAAATTAATTGAGTACAAATAGAAGTTGCTCCAGGCAATAAATCCAAAATATCTTATATGATTGGTTTATTAATCTCAATTTTATCTCTTTTGAACGGGTTTAACCGAAATATTAATGATTCATTATATACGTAACTTAAAATCCCAATATTGAACGTTTTTTTTACTAACTCAAATGGTTTTATACATTGAATTAAGCCTATATCATATATATTCAGCCCTAAAAAAGCTCTTCTTCCGAGGTAGACCACATCACCACTTTTTTTTAAGTTAACAATTACTGGAAAATGAAGGTCGTATTGATGAATTCGTTATGCTTCGTATTCTCTATTAACAATTGGCTCAGTATATAATTTAACCTATGTTTCTTTTTTGGAAATATTTTAAGACCGTAAACAAGTTAGCTTATTATATTGGGTTTTATTATGCTCAAAATCTCGAAGAGAATCCAATTATCCTGGTTCCCACTACTCAATGATTTTTCCTCATATTGATAAAGATGATATGTAAATTATTGATAAATATTTTATGATGTTGAAGTAATTATTAACTTGTTAATTTACGGATTTCTTTCATAATTCCTTTAAAGTATTATTATAGACCGAATCTTTCTTAGTTTTTACTAAAAAGAAAATGTACTAGTTCAATAAAAATATAAGTTGAAAATCAATAGTATCGGTACCAAGCTGTCAAAGCTAACAATTGTATTGAAATTTTTGCCTGCTACTTCAAAACGTGTTTTATAATTTGTAAAATTTCCGATATTTGAGGTTAACACATCGTATACCATATGTAGCTAAACATACACCATTTCGATATTTCTATTACTTCTATACGCTTTTATAAATACTCATTAACATTTGATTTCAATTTTTTTAACATTAGTTTCAAATTACGTTACTATAACATTAGTATTAACGTTGTGAACGACAATATACAATGGTTTTAAATGCGTATTGATCTGTAATATCTTACGCATTTAACGACTAAAGGATCTTAAGAACGCAAAAAAAAGTTGCCGAGTGAACCACGCAAAGAATTTGGTTATTATCTAAATACAAAATATTATTCACGATTTTAGAATTGAAATCCCTATTATCCTTCAAAGTAAATTCAAATTTTCGGGATGCTTAATCTTGAGTTTGACAATGATGATACTGCTTTTCGATTGATCTTTATACTTAATATATGAAATAACTATACCCTTATTAATTCAAAAATTATAAAAACTATTCATACGAGGGTAATCAAAGTGTTAGTATAATGAACGCATTAAAATTCTGGTTAAATTAATTACTATTACCCATAATTCTTTAGGATGAAACCATAGGTATTTTTATTTCAAAACGAGGAGAAAACTTCGGCTATTTGAAATAAGTAGACAACATTAAAATTAAAGTTAACACCAAAAGTCTGTATATACATTGAATGAAAAAACCTGGCCAAAGTCTTTTGAAATGAAAAAGACAATATATTCAACGATTATAACCACAATCATTAAACCTAATTATAAATAATTTCTTACCTAGGACAAAATACATTTCAGTCTTATAAATTTATCCATAGTTGAATTTTTTTAACAGTCACACTTTTGTATCGTAATGTAATGTAATGTGAATAGCCCCCTGTTACGTATTTCACTACCATCATATATAGATTAATCTTCTAAATCATATGCTCAGCTGAAGAATTACGATAGTTAAATATGTAAAGTAAATCATGGTCTTAGTCGTTTGAATAATAATATATATCTTTATCCATTAAGCTATATAGGAATATGTAATGAACCAATTACTAGATCATTTTTTAAAAAATGTTTTCATATAACGCAACTTATTCAAGTATTTAATTTTCGTCGTTCAACGTTTTTTAATCGTCATTATCTATAAAATTCTTTCAATATTTTTCATTTAACGCAATGAGGTATCAAGAGTAATATATTACCGGGTTTCATTCATGTTTAATAGTAGTGTAATAGCTTAACCAATAACCTGATTCACCACGAATCTACCATTTCGTATTACTACTACGTGTTATTTCTTACGATTGCTATATACATTTCATTTTTGTCTACGTTACTAATATGACTTCTAATTCAAAGCCTTTTAACCAGAGCTTGAATAACTCAACCTACCGTACTTATAATTAATATAGTACGTAATCAAAAGTTCTTCATCATTCTAGTAGCTAATAATTGTCAACTTAAGGGAATATATTACTTCATTGTAACTTATAACCAATTACCATTGAGAAAGAATAATATACCTAGCTCGAAAAAACGCTTGCAACAACAATTAAATGTTGAGAAACATATTGAAAATTGTTAACGATAGAAATAAACACTTGAACTTACCTGTGTAATATAGGTTTCTTAATATACGCCCTCAATATTACTTGCTAGCAAAACATGAATTTTCATAACATTTAATTCTAGTAATACATAGGTATTTCATACTTTGTCCTTTTTTAGAAATTATGGCTGTCTAACGCGTTATAACTCAATTCTTATCGTATTATATGAAGTGGATATTTCCTTAAAAATGAACCTTTATTACATTGTAAATTTCGCAAAAAATGCGAACCTTAATTGAGAAAGTTAAGCAAAAATGCCTAGTATTCCCGGAGATTTTATTTGAGGGAAAATACGTGTAAAATTTCGAGTTGATTCTTTATTTATTCATGAATATTGAGAAATGGTTCATTCTTGTATGAAATTAATTATAGGATTTTAAGTTATACGTTTTGATATCACTTTAGATTTTCATGAAATTCTTGCAAAGGCTGTAATTAAAATCAGCAATTTTAACTAGTAGGAGTGGTAATTCTCGAGGATCGTCCTGATATTTTTTTTTTTTGAGATTGAATATCCCCTAGCAGCGCCACTACTTACTACAACGCTTGCTACTAATAAATATACATGTTGATACCGGCAGAATTAATCACAACTTGAGTGCCCTCTTCACTACCACTACCAACCGTGCATGTAGCCCTAAATATTGCTTTGTTTAAGATTGAAACCAATAATTTATCCTTTTAATCATGATCTTAGGGTGCCCTGAAACTTTTACAACCCGTAGGAATATAAGTTTTAACTCTAGTAGGGTTGGCATGGGCGGACTTTTCAATCCCCACCCAACGTTAATTTATGCCAAATATACGACAAAACGGTTTCATATTAAAGTTTGAAGAATTACGTAAAACATAAGTAAAGGAAAAACATGTGAATATGTGGGTATAAAGTAGAGAATATCTACTCGTATATAATCGAATAATTATAGTTAATTCCGGATATATAGATTTATCATCGGGAAACCCCTATTTACTCATCAATTGGTTTATATATTACGTCACTAATGCTAAATAATGAATAATTTTATTAATCGTCTTAAACCAATAACTTCTTCAACCACAATAGTACTAATAAACTGTAAATATTTATAATTATTAAATTACGTATTTTAATATTAATCTTAAAGTTGTAAACGCAATTTCTTTCCAATATTCAACTTATTCAAAAGTTGGTAATCCTCATTTTGTTATATTTACCCGTTGTATCACAACATATATGGTTTTATATTAGGGGTCGACTGTATATAACCTTTTATTAACGTAAATAGTGTCGTTGTAGAAAAAGAAGTAAAGCTCCTAGGCGTACGCCGAAACTATACGCGCGAACCGTTTACGAAAACGCGCCCCCGTTGACCTAGTTAAGTCTAAACGTGTCGCCCGTCCTGCCACCCCCTTTTGGCCTGCCCAATTTATACGGACGAAATCCTAAACGGGTTAAACCTATTCGTTACTTTTAGAAATAAGCCATAAGGTTAACGTAAACAGGAACGCAAAAACTAAATACGCTTGATATACATATAAATGCCTTTATTTATTATATCCTATATCGTTGTAAATTGCGACATGATTTATAAAACCTACAAACTCATATGGCCTAATATAGCCATCAAAAGTAAGGGCAGATACGTACCCATCGCCGTTATTACCGTTGTACCAATAGCCTCCTACCGGGTCAAAATAATTGTAAAAGTATCCTTTAAACGCTTAACTATCCTTCGGCTCCCCTTTTATACCGCCACAAATACAAAGAAGTATAATGTAGCATAAGCTTTAGCTGCGACGTTATGAAGCCGGCACTCTGTACCATTATTTTCTTTTTCTAAGGAAGACGATAACGGTAATAATAGTACTAAGGATAACGATAGATTTATCAAAAATAAACTTGTCGCTGCTTCCGTTGTCCCCATCCCCCCCGCCATATTTAACGTCATCCCTGTCACCCTGACTGCCTCTACTCAGATGAACGTTTCCTTTTAACGACCATTATTAAAACGTGCTTGAACAATATCTCTAATTTACTTGTAGGAATATGAAAGGTGGTGTTAGTGTGGTATAATCTTAATCAGCGGGTTATAAGCGTAATTATGAGCCCATGGGCTATAAATATAACCTACTTATACCATGAATCAATTTTTTATTTATTTTTGTAAAAGTAAAACAATCCGTTTTCTAATTGAATTTTTGGAAATTATTAAACTTGGACGGAACTCTTCTAAAGTAAACTTCGTATATTCTCCCGTCCAGTGATTTTTCAGTCAATATTAGTTTCTATTTTGAAAGTTTTAAAATGGTCAAATAATATATAAAATATACAACACCTCACTTCACCTGTATTGTATATAATTTCAATCCGTATTATTAAGTTTGAAATACTTATAATATAACGCAAAATTCTTGTACCCGTGCCTTGTATCTATAAACCAGTATAATATAGATCACTATGATAGTAATAGGGGAAAAGAATTACCTTTGCAGAATGCTTGTATAAATTGGGTCCCGTGTTAAAGTAAATAAATATTTTCCAAACGCTTATGAAGGGGAGATACTTTTTCCAATTTTGAAACGTACTAATCTGCCTCGAACTCTCGAATTTAAACCTGAAATAAAGACCTAAAGTTATTAACCAAGGGTCCTTTATTTATGTTAAAGCGAACTTCGCTATCAACAACCTCTTCGACAAACTGATGGACAAATTTATGACCAGTAATACTCATGTATTCAATTTTTCAACTCATTATTAATAACTCATGTCTTGTTAAGGCTTTATCGTTGCAATGTAGTCTATTCGAATCTTTGGTCGAAGTAACTGATATATTGTATTGGAAGTGATAATGTATTACTACTTAGTTTGGCAGCCTGATAGCTGGTCTGCACACTAATTTTTGTAGCCAATTGCTTGGCCCGTGACCTAATCTGAAGTGGGAACCTACTGCAATAGACCTGTAGTCAATACGGTCAAATACCACAAACTAAAGTCAAGGTGCAGTCAGTAAAATCAACTAAATGTTACTATAGTCCACTTGACTATACTGCAATAAACTGCTGTTCCAATGGGAATAGTATTAATATAAAACACCTTTTTAATGAAATATTTCCTAAAAGTAATGGTTGGACAAAATTTGTATTTTTGTAACGTATTTAAAATGATCATTGTTGCTATTGGTAAATTAACGCCTTCAACAACCACATTTTCCATTTTAATAAACCTTTATATGAAAAAAAGAGGGCTGTATATGATAAATTTTTATATTACAGGAAAAATTAATACCGTTATATTTTAATTCAAGGAGACCTATATTTTGACTGATACTTTGAAATATATAAATGAGCGAAGAATTGTGTCAAGAGGAGGCGTGAATATATAACCTATTATTTATTGTCATTTAAACGTTACAACGTTGTCGATACAAATCTTGGTTAAAGTAACAGTAGTATTGAATCAATTAAGTGGTAGATGTTTACTTCTAAGTTTGGTATACCGCTAGCCGGTTTGCATACTTCTTTGTATAACCAATTGTTTGGTCGTTGCCATGTATTGAATTGGACAATTCACTAGAATTCATCTACGACAATACAACTAGCTTTAATTTCACTGCACTTGAATTTCATTCCAATACTAACGTCTTTTTAGTTTTGAGGTACCAGTGCAAATACTAGTATATTTTATAAACAACCTTTGCAGCTGTGCAAGTTTTTCTACTTCTGTTTCCCACTACAATTTGCATAGAAGTTGCACTTCATACCACTTGTATTCCCGCTAACAAACATTGTAACAATTTTGTATTGAAATCTCTTAATGCTCATATACATATACATACAAATTAACCGTACCAGTTAATTGAATCCGTATTAATAACAGCATCAACCTTTTAGCAGGTTTTCATTTTATTATGATACCTTTGTCTTTCTTTTCATTCGCCATTACGTGATGTCTTCACAGGTATATTTTCGACATATTCATCGATTCGTATAGTTAGTATATTGCTATTCAAAAACCTTTCTCAGACCTTATTTGGTATATCTTTTATCATAGCGTCAACCAGTTTATTTTTACCATCAATCTATCGGAATTACTCAATTTCTCTGATTTATTAGGCTTATTCGCAAGTAATTACGTCGATTAACAGCCGATTATCATTAGTTGTTCCTAACATTGAAAGGAATTCAAATAGGATTTTAAAATCGGTATAGGTGATGACCGGAATATGTGGAATATTTAATTGCTTCTTGACGATGGTAAGTGTTTCCTATATGAATATATATATAGCAAAAAAGGTTATTGTTTCGTATGTTTAAAAAAAATATGCTTTGTATAACCCTTTTACATTTACCAAAACTCCAATGGATTAAGGTTTTTGTAATAGCGAATTGGTTGTCCATTTACTGATCCTCATTAACAATTATTAAAAGGAATCTAATTTGTAACTACGGCTTAGTCTTATTAGCAAAGGAGACGTTCGTAAAGATTATTAAATTAGCTGTTGATTAGATAATAGTGACCATATTAATTCTTCGGTCCAAATTATTTATTTACTGCATTGTGCGTTGTTTCAAACCATGGTAGTTCATATGATCAGATTATCAAACTTATGACGCAACTGATAAATTATATTATATCTTCGATTAGTATCAAGTCGCGATATAACTATTACTAAAAAATCACCCCAAGTACTTTTCAATCTTCACAAAGTCAGTTTTGTCAATTTCAACAAAGATAATACCTTAGTCTTTCGAACGGAAATTAAAGTATTTAAAGTTGATATCATTAATACTTTGTATATAGATGAACGATTCATTCATGTCTAAAGTTATATTCTGAGTGAAAGTTGCGATCGGTTTACAATTTCAGAATTTTGAATTATGATCATATATTGTTTCGCTACCACAAAATTAATAGTTCCATCAGAAGAGTTATCGTTAATTTATATGTCTATTATACTGAAATATTTATTAGTTTACGATATCACAAAAATATAGGGTATAGGTTGAAGATTCTGCTCTTATTTCAAACTGGAAGTGAGACTGGGTGGTTAAAAACCAATAAAAACCAATAAATACCAATAAATAAATAATTTAAACGGTTTGTACAGTGATTTGATATATCGCATAACCGTCTTCGGTAGGTACTCATCATAAAGTTCTTAAAGTAACTTCAATAAAATAATCCTTTGTAAATTAGTTGCTTACTACGTGTATGTTCGGGTAATATCACGGCTATTAAAGGTGAATTTCACATGAGTACTTCCTGTCAAACTGACTACTAATACGAATAATTAGATTTAGATTATCTTTTGAATCGTTAGAAATTAAGTAATGATTTAGTTTTTACCTTTATCACCGTATATTCAAACTATTATATATAACTTTTCATGTGGTTTGTTCGTAGTGTTTATCTTAATCTCATAAATATTCATCTACTAAAAAGTGGTAACGTTAGTATAGTGGAGATTCAAATCGCGTTTAGGCATAAAGTATACGACTTTTTGTATCAAAATGCCATTAATATCGCCCCTATCGATTTTATTAAAAGGTTTGCCTATTGTTTTAATGATTTGTTATATACCAGGATTAACGGCCAATTCTTAATTATTTTTCCTTTTCTTATTAATCTAAGCAGTTGTATAGGTGTGCTCTAGTATGTATATTTTTATCTTTATCCCTAATGTGAGTTTTTTTTAGGGGTCGATCGCGTTATCGTTTATTTATCCTATTTTTCTTAAGGGGGAGGTTTTCATTAGTTCATTCGTTTTATTTCAGGATTTTCATCCTTATTAGTCTTAATATATAGTTTGGCCTTTGTTATTCGGAATGTTATAAATCCGTTAGAAGTTTCAATAACTAATTTTAGGTTGGCAATATTCAATATTTTGAATGGGCTATTATATTTGCTCAGCTCTAGCTATACGATAAATTTGTTTTGTAATAAAAATATTACCACGTTGATCATCGTATGGCAATTCATAGTGATAAAGGTGTCGTTGAAATAGAGCCTTATAACTTTGCTTCGAATTGACTTCAAAAGCTTACTGTATTTTGTAGAATTTTTTAGGTGCTATTTACTAAAGAAAATTAAGTTTTCCAACGAGGATATGATTTAAATCACAACAACGTTGATATTATAACGTTAGGATCTATAGTATTATTTTGGCTTTTACTTCTATTTGACGACGTGTCTTCTGATTCGTAAAACTTAAAATTACCAATGTAAGGATATTATACTTCTTACAAAGTAGCGAATATATTTTCTTAACCTTCCCTATGTTTCAATGTACCTTAATTGGTGTTTGTTTTTATTAAATAACTATTGGTTTGATCACAGTTCAAAATTTCGCCGTAATAAAATTTGTATCGATATTATAAACGATAACATCTGGTAGAACCAAATAAATTTCAATTTACACTATCTTTAATATTGGTTTCATATGCCTTACCGATAAGGATTTGAGGAACTTGACCTCAAAAGAAGTTTTCGAGTCTACGATATAAAACTAGATTTGTTATCTAAGTAGAAGACGTTGGCTCGAATTTTAAAATTGAAGTATTTGTAATTTTACAGGGTGAATTTAAACCTTCTGGAGGTTTGGGCGTGGGTTTGGTAATGGTGGAAAAGCTTTCAATATCCTTGAACTCAAAATATTCTATATTTCTATACCTTGCAAACTTAATTACTTTACGTAGCTAATCGATGGCTATGTCCTAAAAAGTTTGTTTATAGGTATCCCCATTTGGAGGCAAAAGGTAATCTCTAACTCTTCTTAACCAACTCATCAATACTAAAATTAACGTTAATACCAAAGATCTTTGTATTTTTCCAATGAAGTAGAAAAAAGATAAGTGACTTAAGAATAAAAAATGAATTCTGTCTAATTACTATTCATGTAGTCGTCTATTGTAATAACAATAATTTATTATCTATACCGTAGCTAACTGAGGCTTTGCCGGCATTTTAACGATTAAAATTTGTGATAGTAATGTTTTTCTGTCGCAATACAATGCATTAATAATACCTGTTTATTAAGTATCTAATTACCTCCATATGGGACATATTTTTTGAAAATACGTGATTCGCGTATAGATCATAAAGATTAAAGGTTTTTCAAAAATTATGAGTTTCGTCTTCATTAGGAAGGTAGGAGTTTTCGCTTAATAGGCGGTATAAAAAGGTATGGTCAGCTAGGTATTGAGTTATTTTAAAAGTAGTATTTCTAGGTTATGTAAATTGTTTCAACGCGTTAGCTTTATTATTTTACTCGTTTTCGCCGTTATAATTTTCGATACGATTCAAGTATACGTTTTTAAAAAGAGCAAAGTACTATATTTAATTGATTACTTGCTATTAATGGCATTGAGAAACTAAGTAACTACTTAAATAATAACTGGACTTCTTACAAATCTAACACTTTAAGTTATCATTACAAAAATAGTACTTGAGATCGAACTCATTATATCCATTTAAATCTTAGCTACGTTATTATCGTTATTGTAGTTTCTAATCTAGGAATTTAAAACCATATTTAAAGCGTATAAACCTCTCGTATTTGCAGTTGATATAATATGAAAATGAATAGTTTTCGTCGTAATAATTAACGAAATTATTCGTTTAGGGGTATATACCAATTAAATTTAGAATATATGTCACTACAATCGTAATCCAAGATCGTGAATAATTAGAATATCCTTTATAATTGTTATTTGGATGTTATAAAACGTATTTAAATTCGTTAACGCTAGTAAAAGCCGCCTAGACCTAATTACAAAGTGTAAGCTCGCTAACGTATATTTTTCATATTGTTATTAGTATAATATCCACTTGTGAAACATGTAGCTAATGAAAATCATTAGTATTTAATTCTAGTTTTTCTTATGTTACAATAGTAGTATTTGCAGTGCAGTAGGTAAACTTTACTCACAGTAAAGTTAACTATGCTGACTGTAAGTTAAGTGTATTGTTTTATGTAAGCGTTGTTGGAATAGCAGTCAAATGCAATACAGTCAAGTCAACTTTATTTGCAGTAAAGTTTATTGTACTGACTGTAAAATTGACTGCAGTTTATGGGACTGCACTGAAAGTGCAGTGTAGTAGGTGCCCACTTCAAAGTAGTGTACAATCCAACGCGCTTGGTTATACAAATTAGTGTGCAGTTGTTTAAGGCAGAAAGTAGGGAAGACTTATAGGCTGTATAGTTGTTCGCAGCAGTCTACAAGTAAGTGACGGTATCTTTACTTGAAAATACCAAGAAATCTTTATTAATCCTTTTTATAGGCGTTGATATTAACCGCCTCAAAGTCTTAAAGATTACTAAATGAGCAAGTTAACAAACGGTCAAGTCAATACTATTGCGGTTGCTACTACAGGTACTACTACTACAAATCGTAAAAACGACTAAGTCTTACGAACTTTAAGTTACATCAACTTTAACAGCAAACCTACGACTCACTACTCTATATTACTTTTTTTCCCTTCCTACGTCAATTCAATCGTCAAGATTTCTGCTCCGAGCGAAAACACTAAATTACGCCAAGAAATTAACGTCACGTGACTTCAAGTTGAATCACTAACTTCACGTCAAATCGCCAAGTTCACACGCTCCGGAATCGCTAAGTCCTTAAGCTCCCAGATTGTCAAGTTAACCACCAAGCTTTACACTAGCTAAAACGTCACAATAACTTCAGAATACGCCGGAATTAACACCGTTAACGACCCCGAACGTAAAAAGGTAATCAAGGACCTCGGTATTATCTTCGAGAAGAACTAAGACAAAATACTCTAGTTTATCGATCCCACTAAAGACCTTACCCTAAAGCACCTAGCTAACGTAATCGACCGCTTTATTCTAAAGATAGACCTTGCCAGAATCGGCAATGGACATATAGCCCTTGATATTTTTCAAGATTGGTTCTGCAACTAAAACTTAAATATGTAAAAAAAGGCGAACAAGCTAGTCAAGATAAAGGTAAAGATTAAACTATTTACTCCAGGCGTTATACTTCATACGAAGAAAGGGAAGGAAGGTAATCTAGCCAACCTACTCTACGAATACACTACAGATAAAGACCCTTAATAAAATTTAGTTAAGGGCAAAGGAATTACTAGCGAGAGTAACCCTTAACGCATATATACGCGTTCGTAAGGATCTACCTAATGTCAAATAAGTGAAAGTAAAAAAATAGTTAACCTATATGTCTTAAGCCTTTAAATACACTAATTAATTAAATAGAAATTTTACTGAACCCCTTAATACTAAGAGGATTATCGCTAAGTCCCACACGATGAAAAACCTTAAGCATACTTCCCCTAAGCTCCTTAACACGTCCAGTTTCAACAGTCAAATCAAGGAAGGATCAGCTTTATATGCGAGCCTACTGTGGGTACGACTACTGGCTTTTTCCCTCTAAACTTAGCCAAAGGTAACTATCCGGCCTACCAACACTAATAAAAACCTTAGTTTTTTTACTTAGCTAAAAGATACAAAAGGTCTTTACGATTAGTATATCACCTTTCCCCCTCGACGCATTCCTATGGTAAATACGAACTGTACAGCGATTACTACATTCGTCAAAATCTGAGGGAAAAAGTAAAAGTATAACGGTAAGCTGTATAACTTTAACGATGTCAAATTACGTCTATTTTTCAACATCTGCCGCCAAATAAGGGTTAAATTGCCTGGTTTTCACTCGTTATTTCCCAGTATCCTCACCGGCTAAGCTGAGGATTACTACTTTCGATACCTAACGAATTATTCCTTTTTCCGCGAAATATATAATAGCCTAAAAGACTACTTCAAGAACGATAGAAATCATACCTAATATCACACCGACTAAAATATTATTAAATGGTCTTAAATATTAAATTACAAAAAAGAGTCGAAAAGTAAAATAGATTCCTTCAATCAAATACTTAATAGGCTAATGTTTTACCAATAAGGAATGGAGAACGTTGGAGCTAGTAAAGGCATATTACGCTAACAGATCACGCAAACAGTTACGGGATATTTTTTTTTAAATACGCTCTCCAATGCTTTAACGCCATTTATGAAAGGTTTTTCAGCCAATTTCGTTCCTCGCTAACGACCGTAACTACTTGAGTCTTCGGCTTGAATAGTATATACCCTTAAGTTTCTGAATTTAATAACGAGGAAAAAAACACTCTTTATTCGCATTACATTAATTGACAATATGGAAGGCTCAGCTAATACAGTTAACAAAAAGTGTAGACTTTTACCTATAATGGAGGGTATTCCTTTTCCTTAAAGCCTTTAAGCCGGCCAAGCAAATTTATCCTAAAAGTTAAGAAATATTGGATTTAGGGAAAATAGGGTTATGAGTTAACACGTTATATTTCAACCGAACATAAAGTAAAACAAATAATATATTAAACCTAATTCCTTTTCACTTTTAACTGTGACTATATCGAGTAAGTTACACAATTTAACCGAAGTGAAATCTAAAAGGAGGAAGACAAAATAAAGGCCATCGGCTGGCACGAAGATATTAACACTAACATTAGCCCGAAAACAACATAATAACTAGCCGACCACATCATTTTATACCGTCTTACAGGTAAAGACCCTTATCGCTGCTACAACGATAAAAACCTTGGTTATATATACTTTTTTACCATTCAAAACCGTTATGTGAAATAAGTTTTTTAAGGGATTATACCGGATACGGAAGCAACACGGTACATAATAGGAGGTTATTCGCAATACATTGTGTTACAAATGGATACTAATACTATTACGAAATTTAACCACACGGATAATAGCAAAGTTAAAATTGGCTTTAGCTTTAGAAAAAAAGCTATTTTTACTAGGATTAACGACGGTTAAGATTGTTATTAACCTTATTGTTTTCCATATTTTAAAATCCCCTATCCCCTTTCTTCTTCGACTAAAAAAATAAA
The DNA here is from genome assembly GCA_038502455.1 of Anisogramma anomala. Lineage (NCBI taxonomy): Eukaryota > Fungi > Ascomycota > Sordariomycetes > Diaporthales > Gnomoniaceae > Anisogramma > Anisogramma anomala. The sequence continues at coordinate 29,142,561 of JASMMZ010000002.1, read as the reverse complement.
AAGTCCTAGCGTTAACGTTAATATTTAGACTAACGAATTAATACAAATTAAGGCCGGTAAAATGTTTTCACTTAACCTTAATTGAGGGTACTTTTGGTTCTATCTTTAAGGGCCAGAGTTAAGAGTATTGAATTTAACGGAGGCGGAATTTCACTAACTATATCGTAGGTTTAACCACTCGGCAACTAATAAGCTTTATAAAGTCTTAAAAACAGTTAGTTATGAAAACGTAAATTTATCAGTTTTAAAGGTAATTAAACAGTTTTGACACTATTACTAGACACACTTCTAAACCCCTTGAAGGTTTAAGTTTATGATAAAGGAAAACTAAGACTTTAATTCGAAAGTTTTTGTAAATGTGTTTTACCTAAATGGCAAGTTATTATTATTATACGTTTTAAACTCCACCACGGCTTTTTAAGACGTTAAGTTCTTTAAAACAATTATGGCGAAGGAAACATAAGAGGAATTACGCACTTTATAAATTAACATATACCTTGGCCTACTAAACGTACTAGTTTACGATACCGGCACCAACTTTGCTACAATGAAATTCCAAGTTAGTGTAAAGTTGATAGGTATTTAGTGAAAATAAGTTCCCGTTAAAGCTTACTAGGGTATTAGTAGGGTCGAAAGGGCACACGCCTTTTTACAAAAGGCTTACGTTATTCTTATATTCAAAATCGAGAACTTTATAAGTAAAAAAACACGGTTTTAAATAATGGTAAAAGGTTTCAATAATAATATTAGCCCCAATGGATTTTTACCAACTTTAATAGTATTTGGAGCCTATCTATGTATAATAGTTATGTAGCCACCCTTATTAAATGCCCAAATACGTGTCATAACATATAGTAAAGTATAAAAAAAGCTAAGAAAGGAATCGGCACGCCGCAAAGTTAATAATACTCTTAATATTAAAAATGAACTATTAATGATAAACGTACTATTACTTCACATTTAAAGTAAAATCCTTACATATCGCGAGCCAGGAAAATAGGATAGGTCGTATAATTTTTCAAGTATTACCAACTTAAACGTGGTGGTTAAAACTGATAACGGCCCCATAACGTTTCGAGTTATATAAGTTAAGTCGTATTGAAAACTCTTTGGGTACTTTAAGTTTAATAAAGACCCTAACATCGATAACCTCTGAACCAAACGAATTAGCCACTACAATCCTCCGAAGCCAATTGTTAACAAGCTAATAGAACGTCGGAGGCGTAAACGACTACCTAATAAGGGATATACACTAAAAAGAAGGACGGCGATAGGGACTATACGCCTGAAAAAGCATATATAATGGTATAAGTATTTCAAAGGGAGAAGTTTAACCAAGAACTTACCATTAAGCTATGTGTCTAAGGCATTATTGATATGTTAAGCAAGTGTTTAACGAAAGCAACCAAGTGGAAATTAACAGCTTTTTATTACAAGGGGTTATACAATTTATTCCGTCAATATTATTCGAAAGTTAAAACGTTACTATCTTTAAGTCGAGGATAGTTTACGAGATTAAAGGTAAAATCACGTACCGGCTATACAAAAAGTCCCAGTTAATCTTTCAAAGACATAGTGGTTAAAGTAAGAATTAAATCCTCACTTAATCGCCTATAATCTAAAAAATTAGCCAGCGTTTCATCGTCGTTATTACTGCCAGTTTTACTGTGAGTGCAAAAAGTTAGTTGATACTGAATGACCGGGATATTACATAAGAGTATATATAATCTGCCACCGATCTTTAGCGGATTATATTGTTAAAGCTTCCGAAAAAACTAAAGGATAAGTTTCCGGCCGGTATAATAATACGATGTATTAGGCTTTTATACGAATTGATTAAAACAGGCGTCCACTCGTTTTTAACGTACCAGGCATACTTTAAAAACAGACTTGATATAAAGATTTTAACCTTTAACCTGTGTTTGTTAATTGCAAAGGGTAAAATTTTTCATATTGTAGGTATGTAAATAAAGATACCCTTTTTCTCAACGATATTATGTTTATGGTGGCGAAATAATGTGGCATCGAAACGTCAGTCTTTTAAAAGTGCAAGCTAATTGAAACTTTAGCTAAAAGCATATCTTCTAACTTTGATGAATCTTTATTCTGTATCTATGGTATTAAGGCTAAAAACGGAACTTATATTAGCCTATATTGAAAAGGGAAAATTATAAGCCTAACAATTATCAATAAGACCAACGAGGTAAGATTTCAAAGGTATTTGAAATAAAGGGTCGGTATAATATACATCGCTATATTATATTAACTAAAAGTATCGTACGATCTTTGCATTATAATACAGGCGTAAAACTGAAAGGAAGAAATTTTAGCAAGTTAAATAAGCGGATTTAGTGGCAAATGAACTATGTAGAAAAAAAGATTTATATAATATCTGTAAATTTAACGAAGGCGAAGTTAATAATCTTTACAAAAATGTTATTTGTTAATAATACTAACTCTACATTACAAATAGGCTTCTTAATAATATTAATTCATGAGGACAAGTTCAAAGGGCAATTTACTATTACCAGAAACCTTATATACTAAATATCTGTCAAGTAAAAACGTGTAATACAAAGTATATTAACTTCAAAATTCTACGGTATGATGACACACTTTAATATCGGCATGGTAACTAACGGCATATTAAATATTATGACCAATCAGTTAAACGACCACCTATACCTATAGTAATATATACCAACTACCAAAGTCTTCATGAATGCCTGTCAAAATTAGGTACGACTAATAAAAAACGTTTAATAATAAACGTAATAATTTTTAAAAAGGCGTTCCAAGCCCGGGAAATCGATATGTTCTGGTAAATTAACGGAAAAGATTACCATACTAATGCTTTACACAAAACTACCCCCAAAAACGCCCCCAAAAGGTTTGTGGATAGCAATAAGCTAACTATACTAATCGAGGGATACGTAAACCGCCCAGCATGTAACGTAAAGGAACAGCATTATCTCAACAAACTAGAAGATCATCAGGGCAATGGTGGAAATAGCAGTAGTTTAAACTACTGGTAAAAGGTATGTAATTAGTGGCGTACCTGATTTGTACAAGCCTGTGGCGAAAGATTTGTACACAGGAATTAAGGAACAAAGGGCTCGGAGGGGTAAAGCAAAACGTCCACGACGGGCCGTAATTGGAGTTGATTTCAATACAGATGAATGGGAATTAATAGGGGTTTGGTTTGTTGTTGGATTATGGATTAAAAAGGGATTTCAGATATTGCCACCAATTAATAGCAGGCTACGTTAACGTACAGGTACAAAATAAAAAGCCGCCAGTATTGAAAAAGCAGTCAAATGCAATATATCTAAGTCAACTTTACTTGTACTAAAGTTGATTGTACTGACTGAAAAATTAACTGCAGTTTGTAGGTTAAAGTGGGGTACAGACCAAAGCGTTTGGGCATACAAATTAGTGTGCAGACCGGCTAACGGTCTACCAAACTTAGAACTTACACATCAATCAACAATATCAACGCAGCACTAGTTACTTCGATTACAGTGATTCGAATCGACTACGTTGCAACGACAAAGGCCTACAAACAGGCTTACTGTATTGGGTATAAGTTGAGTACAGTATGTCACACCTGATACTAGAGTACGGGCTAAGGAATTAGCCATACAAATTACTGTGCAGACCGGCTAGCGGTCTGCCAAACCTAAAACAATACATCCACTACTTGACTATACAATACTACTGTTAATTCGACTAATCGAATCGATAACATTACAATATCTAAAGCCCTACCAATACTAATTAGTATTTATTAATTTAAGTACAGATTAGCTAAGTAAAAGAAGAAGTTACTTTCCCATTGTTACGATTTGCGTTATCGTTAGGGTAAAGGAAAGATTCTTGCGAAGTGCCTTTACTGCTGTGTTAGTTTTTGCGGCAGTACGTAAAGAAGATTTTTAGGCTATACCAGTCTCTACGGAAGTTTAGAGGTAGCAACGGTATCTCTGTTTGAAAACAATAAAAAAATATGTGTAAATTTTTGAAAAGCATCGAAGTAGACTGATAAAAGTCTTATATCAACAAGTTGGCAAACGGGTAAGTAAGTACTACTACAAGTGCTAATATTATGAAAACTACTAGGTTCTACGGCCAAAATAATAAATAACCTTTAACTCTTACTAATAAAGACTTTCGACCTTACCCTTTACACCAAACCTTTACCTCTACTTTACTATATTTCACTTTATTTACGACGATTCAATCGCCAAGATTGCCGGCTTAAACTAAAACACTAAGAATCATCAAGTTGCACCAAGAAAGCTACATTACCCGACTTTACGCCAAACCGCCAAGTTTCTACGCCTTAAGTTACCAAGTACCTAACCTACTAAGTAGTACACAGGCCTAAACCTTAAGATAATACCTATCCAAAAAAGTTGAAAGGGGATTGAAGACCTCAGATTCCGCTTTTTAAAGTAATATAATAAAAACCTTTGTGTACCAAACATCGATAAAAACTTAATAAAGTAGTACCTAATTAACTTCGTCAGCTATTTGATTATCTAACAGGATGGCGGTAAAGAACTCGTCCGTAGCGACGATGTCTTTCGCAAATATTGTAAGTCTTTTGACGACTAGATTATTAACATATTAAAAAAGATTTAAAGGGTATTAATTCCAATTAAAAAGAGGAACTTGATCGATAAGGGATCTATATGCTAAAGGAAACCTTTACAAGACTAGCAAAAACCCTTTTTGAGTTAACCCAACGTGAAAAACGACCTTAAGATCCATGCCCTAAGAAAAAGGGTATTAAGGAACTTCAACGCCCTTACACGTGTTAAAAAAAGACCCCCTAACTCTTAGCTAAATTAATCCTCCTTATGCGCTTACGATAAAGAACCTATTAAACTATTAGGCAGCCTAACACCTCCACGAGAAAACGCGGAGTACGCTATTAGCGACGGTAAAACATATAAAGCAACGGCTGCCTACGTGGCTAAAGGAATTGATATCGGCGCTTTACACAAGTTAATTAAACAAAATCACGAAGTCCCTCAATACTTTCAGGTACCTCTTACTCCTTAACACTTTAATTAAAATCGCTAAGTCTCTTAGAAACCTCTCTACAATAGGTTTGCCCATATGCGAAAGCCCACTATAGGTTTTACCACTGGATTTTACCCCTTAAGTCAGGCAACCGGTAATTACCATTAACACCATGGTTCGGAAGCTTTAAGGCTTAAACTACTAGTAAACACCAATAAATACTGGGATAACTATCCCGACCTGCCACTAAAACCTATAAAAATAGTCAACATTAATTACAAAATTCTTACATATTTCGCCAAGATTTGGAAAGACGTAGGGAAATATGACGGGAAGCCTTATAATCTTTCCTATGCGAAAATAATGCCTTTTTTAAACATCTGTAAGTAAATGGAGGTTCCCTCTTTTAGTTTTCACTTATTATTCTCCAGAATTCTTATAAGGCATACTAAAGATAACTACCTAACCTTCCTAACCCTAGTAACTATATTTTGCGAGATTTATAACGGTTTAAATGGCCACCTCGAATACGACGTCCAACTTGCGAAATACCACACATATTGGGCCACTAATAAGTAAATAACGATAATAGTTATGAAAAAAAAGGAGGAAACTCCAATAAATATGCTTAACCAAATGATTAAAAAAATAATGTTATGTTAAAAATAAATGGGGAAAGCATAGGTTATCGAGTTTATACCTCGAGAATAGGTATGGGCAGCAGTTACGGGAGTTAAGGAGTTTAAATACGCTGTATAACGCCTAAATACTATTTACGGAGGCTTTTTTTAACCAGTTACATTTTCTGATTATAACTATAATAACGCGTATAACAAACTCGTTTAATATATACCCCTAAGCTGGCTAATTCCTTAACGTAGATAAAAAGACCTTATAGTGGTTAATTAAGTCGACCGTAAATACGGCTACAGGTGACTCCAATGCCCAAGATCTATCTTATTGACCACAAACCAAAGGCAATAGCTACGCTAACGCCAATAAGATCAAGATATAGGCGGACTTAGTAATCGTAAATACTATTATCGTAATAATGGTAAAAATGTTAAATCTGGAGTAAGTTTAGATATTAGTTAACAAGATACACCCCTAGCAAACGAAAAAAAAAAGGTAATGTATTATATCTAGTATACTACTAATTTTAAATAGGATTATTTATATCAAATCGCAGATTTCGAGAGTTACTAACCTATTAACGGCGATAATACCCTTAAACAGATTAAGTGTCATGAAAATACTACCTCTACCGTGGATTAATAACTATCCAACTACGCTTTACTATACTGTTTAAATATTAAAAACCCTTACCTTTATCCTAATCAAGCTCCTAACCTATTATATATCTTTAACCTTCGTAATCGTTACAATAATCGTACGTTTTAAGGTATTATGCCAGATATAAAAGCAATAAAGTACTTAATAGGAGGTTATTCGCAATACATAGTACTATGGAGGAAAAGCACTACGGCTACTAAAATTAATCTTTACAATATTAATAAGGCTAAAGTTAGTTTCGGATCATACTAATAACTATCGTTATTAGGAATAAATATAATTTCATTTATTATAAAATCGATTACATTTCATATTCTTAAATACCTCACCCCCTTCCTCATTCGCTTAAAAAATATAAAGATCTCTAACGTTAAAGTTAATGTTAATATCGATAAGCTAGTTAGAAATAGCCAAAAATTTCCCCTTACCTTTAATCAGAATCACATATAATTTTATCTTTAAGGCCCTAAAGTAGTGGTATTCAACCTGACTAAGCCGTAGATACGTCAATTATACTGGCGCTTTAACCACATAGCCATTAATAGGCTGTATAAAGTTCTAAAGTCCATAAGGTATAAAGATATGAAATACTTTACCCTAAAGGCTATTAATAGGCTTTGACACGATTGCTAAACACATATTCAAGCCCCTCGAAAATTCAAGTTTATACTAATAGACGATGATAACTTCAATTACGAGGTTTTATTAATATGGTTTACTTAAATAATAAGCATTTTTTTTGCTTCGTCAACTTTGCAACCTCTTTTTACGGAACCAAGTTTCTAAAGTCCCTTTTAGCAAAAGATACGTGGGAAATACTAAGGATATTATAGATTAATACTTACCTAGCTTTACCTAACGTCGTTATTCACGATATCGATACCAACGTTATAGCGACGGAGTTTTAGAAAGATACCAAAATAATAGGTATCCAATGCAAACATATATTTATGAAAGCTTATTAAGGCATTAAAAAGATTAAAAGGGCATATGCCTTACTTCGCTTAATGTATAATATTATTATGCTTGAAATTGGAAGCTTTACGGATTTATTGGCACGCCTCTAAATAGCGATAAAGGGTTTAAAAGATACTATAGACCTTAACGTCTTAATGTCAACTCTTTTGGTCTTTGAAGCGTATCTACGCCTAACAAGTAAATCTTCGCTATTAATAATCATTTGAAAGCGAGTTACAGCCTACGGCAAAATACTGAAGGAATTTCGAAAGGAATCGACAAGCTGCCAGTTTAATAATACCCTTCATACCAAGAATGAACTTACAACCATCGATGTACTTACTTTACTATTACAAAGTGAAATCATCGTACATCGGGAGCCAGGTAAATAAAAGGGCTTATACAAAATCTTAAGTATCTCAAATTTTGAAGTAGTTATTAAAACTGCTAATGGCCTTATAACGTTCCGTATAATTTAGGTTAAGATTTATATAAAGGCTACTAAGGATAAAGACCCCTAAGCTAAGTAACTGAGTTAACACAAACCTTATATATCCTTTATCGATAAACCAATGGAACACTGCTGGCTTAAACGACGCCCGAAAAAAATGAACATTAAAAAAAGTATACACTGGATCGTATCTACAATAATATTTAGATGAGTAGGGAAAGAAGTATAAAGAAGACTTAACACTGAAGCTCCGAGTATAATGCATTATTAAAACCTGTGGAAAACCCTTAAATGAAATCGATAAGGTCGAAATTAATGACTTAATAGTTCGAGGGGTTATATAATTCGTATTAAAGGTCGACTTTAATATTTAAAATCCCAACGATACGATTTTCAAGTGGAGGATTATTTACAAGGTTAAAGGTAAGACTACGGGGCGGCCGTACAATAAGTCAAGCCTAAACTTCCCGAGATACGACGAAAAAGGCAAAGACTAAATCCTTACGCAATCGCCAACTATTTTGAAAATCATTCAATGTTTAGTATTTGTTTTAACAACAAGTTTGCTGGCCCAAATTAATTAAAAGTTTACACTTAATGGATGAGATATTAAAAAAGCCTACACAGAATTAATGAAGAGTTTACAACGGATTATACTATTGGAATTACCTCATGGGTTTCCATATATTGATCTTTGAGAAACGGTAATACAATATATTAAGTCTTTATACGAGCTAGTTAAATGAAGAATTTATTAATTTTGAACCTACTAGTTGCATTTTAAATTACGGCTAAATTTAATGTTTTTTTGACAAACGAACTGTACTTATTGTTAACGCAAAAAAGAAACTTTAGCTTGGTAAGTATATAAATCAACGATGCCCTTTTCGTTAAAACGACTAGTTTATGGTATCCAAAAAACAGGTGATGAAGGACTCCAAGTTTTGTAAATATAAGCCGGTAACGACGTTAGCGAAATGTAATTAACTTATATTTAACGGATAGTTAATCCGTATACTTGGTAGTAATATTAGCTTTAGTTTTGGCCAAAAGAGTTAAAGTATTAATTTAGCTACAATAGACATAAATAACGCAGCTAAGGCCTAACAGTACCTAGAATAGCATACCTATAGCAGTTTTATTGTCACCCTATATTAACCGAAGGTCTTTGACAACCTTTTTATTACAACTTAAATATAAGATCCAACAAGTAACGACTTTATCCGGATTAATAAAAGGATTAAATAGCAGATAAAAAATTTGTACTGAGGGATTAATATGGTTCTAATCGATGTATCAAAAGCTAAGCTAATATTCTTTACTAATGAGTGTTTCATAAATAACAGCAACTTATTTTTTTTTAAAAAAGAACTGGCTTTGTAATAGCTTTCGTTAATGAAAATAGGCGGGAAAACTAATTCAATATTATCAGTAATCTAATTTACTAAACCTTTATCAAATGTAAAAGGATTATAAGAAACATGGTGGCTTTAGAGGTTTACAGTATAATGGCAGCCTCTAATATACGTATGGAATTGTGGAAACCCCTTAAATTTATTATTAGGTAGCATAAGAATTTTTGAATACCGGTAATAATATTCATCGAATCGAAAAGCCTGTTCGAATTCCTTGAGAAACTCGGAACTACGAGCGAAAAACGTCTGATAATTGACGTAATAGCACTTTGAAAAGCCTATAAAGGGAGAAAGTTTAAGTAGTTTCAATAAATTAACGGCAAAAAAATCCTGCTAATGATATAACTAAGGTATCGCTGAATAAAGCCCTTAAAAGGTTTGTGGATAGCAATGGACTAATTATACGTATTGAGAGCTACTTTAATAGACCATCTGGTAAGACTAAGTCACGTGACGGAGGTTAGAGATATTTTATCAAATTAGAAAACTGCTATGGAATCAATGATGTTAACCTATTTAAATAGCATGGCTAAAATGAAGGATTGCATATATTTGTGACGGAAAACCTTTTTGCAAAAGTCGATAAAGGTGGACCTCAGAGTTTTGGGGCAATTAACAGCAATTAGAGTTAATTTACATACAATTAGGTGCAATTCTACATAAAGATTAATTGAAATTAACAGGGGTTCGGCTAGTTAATGAGATCGTAATTCAACGCTTACCGGAAATAATGAGCCAACCACAATAGTGTACACGTAAAACTAAAAAGCAGCAAGTATTGGAATAATAGTATTTACAATGTAATGGATCAACTTTACTTACAGTAAAGTTAACTATACTAACTGTAAGTTAAGTGTATTGTTTTGTGTGAGATTACTATATTAGGTATAAATTGAGTATAGTATGCCATACTTTACATTAGAACACGGGCCAAGAAATTAGCCATATAAATTACTGTGCAGACCGGCTAGCGGTCTGCCAAACCTAGAATAATACATTTACCACTTGACCACGTAATACTACTGTTACTTCGACCAATCGAATCGATAATATTGTAACGTCTAAAGCCCTACCAATACTTTAGTAATTATCGTTGTCAACCTTGTTATAATCTAGTCCGTAAGATATTAAGAAAAGTGAACGTCGTATTCGGAATGATTTTGTATTGCGTCATTAATTTGACAGAAGGTACGTACCTCACATAAAAATAAGCTATAGTCTATGCCATAACCTGTAAGAATATCTGGAGATAGTGAATGGAAACTTAAAAGTTAAACCTGAATCTATTTATAGATATTGAGGAATAGTATCATTTTCGTATTAAACAGATTATAAGGCTTCCTATTATCTTTATCTATGTAATTTCAGATTTTGTCGAAATCCGTATGAAACTCGTAGTTACTATTAACTCTTTTGACCGACTTAAAAAGTAAGTAACGATAGTCGTCCAAATTGTTGATAGTGTTTTAACCATCTCTAGTTTTGGATATTTAAAGTTATAGTAATAAAGGTAGTTGCCAATCGCCTACCCCGAGGGGTAAAGTTTTATAGTAGAACCTGGAGTAGTCTTATGTATGTAGGCGTATCTATTTAATCTTTACGTAGTCGTGTTATGCGAAACTTTACCTTAAGGAAAACTTGGACGATTTTTCTCAATTAAGCGTTGGCGCTCAAGTCAATTCCTTATACCAAATTAGCAGCCGCTCTTTTACGTGCTATTACTCCATAAACGGGTATTCTGCACTACTACGGGTAGAAATTAAACTACCTAATGAATCACAAAGTTTTTAATAATCAGGGTATAAAAAGCTATTACCCTGGAAATTAAAAGTTTGAATTAACTACGGATTATAGGGTAGTCCCTTAAAACGTATGTGACGGCGGTGATAATTGTCAGCGATTCCTTTTTCCTTCTCTTATAGATTTCAAAATTAATGATTTTCCGGGAAATTTTCCAATTGTATTGGTTTGAAAAACGTCTTTACCAATACGTTTAAAGTCTTATCTAGAATAAAGGGCGCACGATTACAGACACCTGCCTTTAACTTAGACGTGGCTTTCTACTGGATTATATTCTACATGTCAATGATCTAGTCGCTAAAAAGTTAACAAAGTCTTAAACAAATTGAATACCTCGACCTAACAATTTACTAACATTCGTATCGAACATGTACTGGCCGATATAATTGGTCATATTATTTTGAGTTAACGTTTTGTTAACATCTATACCCAGAAAATATTTATTCAAGTACTTGACAAACTGCAGTCCAAAAGCCTTAGTTACCTTTTTAAGTTCCTGATTGATAGATATCTTGATTATTTAGCTGGCAAGTTAACGTTGAATTAGGTGGCATTTAACGGTTTTATTGGTAGGGCCTTAGATCGTTGCAACGTTGTCGATTCCAATCGTAGTCAAAGTAATAGTAGTATTGCATTGGTCAAGAGGTGGATGTATTGTTCTAGGTTTGGCAGACTGCTAGCCGGTCTACACTGTAATTTGTATGGCCAATTGCTTAACCCGTGCCTTAGAGTGAAGTGTAGCGTACTGCACTCGACTTATACCCAATGCAGTAAGTCTACAAAAATCAATATACTTGACTTGCAGTTCATTATAGTTAACTTTACTGTAAGTAAAGTTGATCTACTGTACTGTATATAGTACTATTTCAATATTGGCGGATTTTTAGTTTGTACGCGTACGTCAGTGTAGCTAACCAATTTTTTCCAGTTACTACTAAATTGGCTCCTTGTTAACTAGTTAGACCCTTGTCAATTCTAGTTGACTTCCATACTGAATTGCATCCAATTGAATCCAAATTAACCTTATTTGATCTTAATTTCTTCTTCTCTCTGAGATCCGAGTTTATCAACTCCCATAAAAAATTCTTCCGCCATAGGCCTTTTGTAAGCCTTCACTTTAACTGTGCCAATTGAATAGGTTCTAATAGTCAATTCTCTGGTAGTCTTTCATTTTTTCACTATATTCCTAACCACCGTTACGTAATTTGGGCTTTCCGGAATATTTATTAACGTAGTCCTCAATTCGTATAATTAGTCTATTGCTGTCCACAAATCTTTCTAGGACCTTGTTTAGCACTACCTTCGTTACAGTATTTGCGGGATTATCATTACCGTTAATCAACTCAAGCTTTTTAATCTATCTCCCCTTATAGGCTTTACGGAGTACCATTGTGTCTATTATCAGGCGTTTTTCGCTGGTGATTCCGAGTTTCGAAAGGTATTTGAAAAGGCTTTTCGAGTCGGTACAAATTACTACCGGGATAGGAAGAATCTTTAATTGCCTGGTAATAAGGTTAAGGGGTTTCCATAATGCTATACCCATATTAAAGCCCGTTATTATACCGCAAACCTCCGAAACCAATACGTTTCATATAATCCTTTTCAACTTAACGGAGGGTTAATGGATTAGGTTACCGATAATACTAAACTGGTCTCCCTGATTGTTTTTATTAATAAGGGTTATTAGGAAGCTGATTTGTAAAAACAGGTCGGTATGATTTTTAAAAAAAAACCCGTTCGTGAAAATTATTAACTTGGCCTTCGATAAGTCGATTGGAATTATATTAATTCCGCAATACAAGTTCTGCATCTGTTACTCGAGATTTTTCGTTTAGCCGGTTAAAGTTTTTATCTACCGGATTCTATACCCATACCGCAATAGAAAGTTTGTAAAAAGCCTTAGGTTAGTATAAGGTAATAATATAATTACCTTGAATACGCTATTTCAAATACAGTTAAGCCTTAGCCTAATTAGTTTTATCTATTATAACCAAAAAAGTGCTTAAACCCTTTTAGTAAAAGTTAAGACAAGTATTAATATGAAATATACGGATTAACTATTTATTAAAGTTATGTTGACTATCTTCTATTAACGTCGTTATTAGCTTATAATTACAGAATTTAGAGAATTTGATCGCCTGCTATTTCAGTATTATAAAGCCAGCCGTTCGACCGACAAGGGTATCGTTGATTTATATGCCTATTATATAGAAGTCCCTTTTTTACGTTACTAATAAGTACAGGTCGTAAGTTAGAAACTTTGTCGCTATCCGTAATATAAAGTGCAACTAGTAGGTTGAAAAATAATAAACGTCTGCTTCAACCAATCCGTATAGTGGTTTAATATACTGTTTTACGGTTCTAAAGAGTAAATAGCACGTAAGTTTTCATAGCAGTTTTAATAGTACGATTTCTTATAGGTTTGATACTTACTATGTATAAGTTTACGATATATTTCGGCTATTATGGGTAAATTTACCCTCAATTTTAATCAATAAACTTATTGTTAAAACGACTACTCAACGTTAATTAATCTTTTAAATCGTTAGCAAATACATAAGGATTTGGATTTTACCTTTATCGCCATATTCTTAAGCGATAAAACGTGACTTTTTGTACGGCCGCCCCGTGGCTTTACCTTTAACTTTGTAAATAATTTTCGATTTATAGACGGTAAAGTTTTGGTTTTAAAGGTTAAAATCGATTTTCGATATAAATGATTCAATCCCTCGAATAAGTAAACCGTTCATTTCGACCTTATCACTTTCTTTAAAAGGTTTACCGGAGGTTTTAATAATCTCTTATACTCGACGCTTCAATACCAAGTCTTTATTATCCCTCTTTTCTTTACTTACACAAGTAGTATTACAAATACGGACCGGTATGTATTCCTCCTTTTTAATGTTTCTTTTTTTCGGAGGTCGTTCGCGCTGACGGCGTTCTATTGGCTTTTCGATGACGGATATAGAAAGGTCTTATTAGCTCGGTCATTTTGCTTAAGGGTATTTATTATGAGTAACCCTAATGTAAAGCTTAACCTAAGTAATTCGGAAAAATATAAGTGCGTTAGTAGTTTTAATAATTACTTCGGAGTTTGCGACACTTGATTTATTATACGGGCCCTCCTATTTTTACAGCTCCCACTATATGAAAACTTTACTTTGTAATGGCAAAGCAAATATATCTATCATTATCGGGCCATTCCTACTATTATGAGCCTTATTAATTTGGCGACGTACCGATTTTATTCGTAACTACTTTAAATCTTTGTTGTAGGCCATAGCACGTTTTTAAGTACTTTCAGAGGGTGGCGATTCATTCGTTAGGTATGGGTACGCTTTAAAACCTGGAAACGTTAACAATAAGCAGTTGAGGCTTATAATTTCGTTTAGGCCTTTTACTACCATTTATGAACGTGCCTCCATATCCGTAAAGCTTTTAATTTCCAATGTAAAGATATTATACGTTCGGCGAAGTAAGGAGTGTACCCTTTTAATATTTCCAATACTTCAGTAGTATTTGAATAGAAGATAAATACAGTAAAGTTAAGTCAACTTTACTTACAGTAAAGTTAATTGTATTGACTGAAAATTGACTATAGTTTGTGGAACTGCACTGCAAATGTAGTGCAGTAGATATCCACTTCAAATTGGGGTACAGGCCAAAGCGTTTGACCATACAAATTAATGTGCAGACCTGCTAGCGGTCTCCTAAACTTAGAACTTACGCATCAATCAATAATATTAACGCAGCACCAGTTCCTTCGATCACACTAATTCGAATCGACTACTTTACAACGATAAAGGCCTACCAACACTGATCAGTGCTTATTAGGTTAAATATAAATTGGCTAAATGAAAGAAGAAGCTGTTTTCATGTTACGCTTTGTCCTTGTGATTCAAAGTAAAAGAAAGGTTGTTGTGAAGAGCCCCTATACGCTGTTTAGTTTTTTGCGGCAGAAAGTAGGAAAGACTTATAGGCTGTAAAGTTGTTCGCGGCAGTCTATAAGTAAGCGACGGTATCTCTACTCGAAAAACATCAAGAAATCTTCTTTAATTCTTCTTGAAGAAGCGTTGAGAATAACCGCCTTAAAGTCTCAAAGATCACTAAGTCGGTAATTTAGCAAACGGTTAAGTCACTGTTGCTTTAGGTACTACTACTTCAAATCACAAAAACGAATAAATAACACGACTTTTAACCTATACCAACCTTAACGGAAAACCTACGACCTACTAATTTACACTACTCCTTTTTTACTCCCTACGCCACATTAATCGTTAAGTTCGCTGCTCTAAGAAAAAACACCAAACCATGCTAATAAAGCTACATTACGTGATCCAACGCCAAGTAGCCAAGTTCCCACGCGATTTTACGTCAAAAACACCAAGCTCTTATGCCTCCAAATCGTTAAACCTATTACCACCAAGCTTTATACCAGTTAAATCGTTACGATGAATTTAAAACGCACTGGAATCAATTCTATAACTAATCCCGTTAGAAAAGAGGCAATTTTAGCCTTTGACGCTATCTTCGAAAAGTAATACAACGAACAATTCTGACTCACCGAAGCTACTAAAGACTATACCCTAAAACACCTAACTAATGCAATCGGCCACTTTATTTTCGACACAAATACCATTAGAATCAGCCGTAAACCTATAGCCCTAAACGACTTTTAAGAATGTGTTTAAAACTGGAGTCTAGATATGTGTTAACAGGTGGAAAGGCAAGTAAAGACAAGAAAAAAAGTCGAATTGTTTACTCGAAGAGTGGAACTCCCTGCAAAAAAAGAGAAGGAAGGCAATCTAGCTAACCTACTCTACGAATACGCTACGGATAAAAACACTTAATGGACTTTAGTTAAGAGTAAAGAGATTACTGATAATATTAACCCCTAACGCCTACACATACGTTCGTAAGGACCTTTTTAAACCCAAATAAGTGAAAGTAAAAAATCTGTTAACTTACAACTCACAAACCCTTAAATCCACTAATTAATTAAACAGGAACCTCGTTAAACCCCTTAATAGCAACAAGATTATCACTAAGTCCCCCGAGACGGAAACCCTTAGGTCAATTTCTCCAAAGCTCTTTAATACATCCAATTTTAATAACAAAATTAAAAAAACCAGCTTTACATGCGAACCTATTATAAGTATAACTATTGGCTTTTTACCTCCAAACTTAGCCAAAAGTAACTATCTGGTTTACTAATACTAATAACAATCTTAGTTTTTTCCCTAGTTAAGGGATGTAAAAGGCTTTTAGGACAAATACATTACCCTTCCCCTTCGAAGCGTTCCCATAAAAAACTACCGACTATACGGTAATTACCATATTCGTTAAAATCTAAAGAGGAAAGGAAAAGTATAACAGTAAACCGTATAACTTCCTTAACGTTAAACTACGCCTATTTTTAACATTGACCGCCAAATAAAAGTTGAATTACCAGGATTTCACTCGCTATTTCCCAGTATCCTTACCGACTAAGCCGAAAATTATTACTTCTGATACCTAACGAATTTTTCTTCTTTCCGCGGAATCTATAATAGCCTAGAAGGCCATTTCGAACACGATATTAAATTACCTAATACTACACCGACTGAATTTTAATTAAATTGTCCTATATATCAAATTATAAGAAAGAGTCGGAAAAAAAGATGGCTTTCCTTAATTGGATAATTAATAGACTGATACATTACCAATAAGTAATAGGTAACGTGGAAGTTGGAAAAGGCACCTTACGCCAATAGGTCTGGTAAATAGTTACGGGTAATAAAAAGTTTAAATATACCCTTTAATTCCCAGATACCACTTATGAAGGGTTTTTTGGCCAACTACGTTTCTTGTTGGCGACTGTAACTACTCGAGTCTCCGGTTCAACTAATATATACCATTAAGCTTCAGAATTCAATAACGAAGAAAAAAACCCTTTAAATTCGTACAGAATTAATTGAAAGTATAGAAGTCTAGGTCAATACGGTTAACGGAAGATCCAGACAGCTAACCACGAAAAAAGGTATTCATTGTCTTTAAGGTTTTTGAACCGGTTACTTAAATTTATATTAAACACCACAAGATATTATATTTGCAGAAATTGAGGCTACTAGTTAATACACCACACTACCACCGAATATAAAGCAAAACAGGTAATATATTATACTTGATTCCCCTTTATTTGTAACTGGGATTATATCGAATTAGTAATATAATTGAAATGAAATGAAAACAAAAGAGGAGTAGAATATACTAAAGGTTATTGGTTAGCACAAAAATCCTAATACTAGTACTAAGCCGAAAACAACGTAATAACAAGCCGACTACGTCTTTTTGTACCGCCTTACAGGTAAAAACCCCTATCTCCACCACGATGATATAGACCTTAGCCTTACATACCTCTTTACCATTCGAAATTGTTACGTAAAACAAGTCTTTTAGGAGATTATACCAGATATGCGAGCGGCACGGTATTTAACAAAAGGCTATTTATAATATATCGCATTATGAAAGGATACTAATACTGTTAAAAAACTTAATTAAGCGATTGTTGATAAGGCTAAGGTTAGCTTGAACTCTAAAAAAAGGCATGTTTATTAGAATTGACAACGGTTAAAACTGTTATTAGCCCTATTATTCTCCATATTTTAAAATCAATTACCCCTTTCCTCTTTTACCTAAAAGATATAAAAAAACTTGAGTGTTAACGTTAATATTTAAATTAACGAATTAATACAAGTTAAGGACGGTAAAATGTTTTTACCTAGCTTTAATAGGGGTATTTCTAGTTTTATCTTTTAAGGATAAAGTTAATAATATTATATTTAACGAAGATAAAACTTCGTCAACTATATCGTAAGTTTCATTATCCTGTAATTAATAGGCTTTATAATGTTTAAAGGGTAATTGGTTATAAAGATGTGGATTTGTGAGCTTCAAAGGCAGTTAAACGGCTTTATTACCACTACTAAACACATTCCTCAGCCCCTTTAAGATTTAAGTTTACGTTAAAGGAAAAACGAGACTTTAACTCGAAAGTTTTCATAAATATATTTTAATTGAACGGTAAGTTAGTATTACTCTTTATGGACTCCGTTACGGTATTTTACGGCGTTAAGTTCCTTAAAATCATTATAGTAAAGGAAATATAGGAGGAATTACGTACTTTGTAAATTAATATGTAAATTAATTTATTAAACCTGTTAGTTTACAATGCCAATATTAACTTTGTTACGATGGAGTTTTAAGTCAATGTGAATTCAATAGGAATTTAATGTAAATAGGTTATGGTTAAAGTTTATTGGAGTATTAGTAAGGTCCAAAAGTCATACGCCTTTTTACGAAAGGCTTATAATATTTTTATACTGGAAATGGAAAGCTTTACAAGTTAAGAAATACGGTTTTAAATAGCGGTAAAAGGTTTTAACGATACTATTAGCCTTAATAGACTTATACCAACTGTTCTGGTATTTGGGGCTTATCTACGTATAACAAATAAGTCGCTACCCTCTTTAAGTACCTAAGAACGTGCTATAATATATAGAAAAAGATTCAAAAAATTAAGGAAGGAATCGGCACGCCGCCAGGTTAATAATACTCTTAATACCAGGAACAGACCTTTAACAAAAAACGTGCTTTTACTCACCCTTGAAAGTTATGTTTTTACATAATATAAGTTAGTTAAATGAAATAGACCGTATAATATTTTTAATATTACCAACTGAAATATGGTGGTTAAAACTGTTAACGGCCCCGTAACTTTTCGAGCTATATAGGTTATGCCGTACAAAAGACCCCTTGGTCTTTTTAAGTCTAATGAAAATCCTGACGTCAATGACCTCCAAGTCGAGCGAATTAGCCAATACAACCCTACCGAGTCGATTGTTAACAAGCCAATGGAACGTCGATGACGTGGATGATAACCTAAAAAGAGGATATATACTAAAGAGGAGGATAATAGACACTATAGGCCTTAAAGGACATATACAACGGCTTAGTTATCTTAAAAGAAGAAATTTAACAAAAGACTTGCCCTTAAATTAAGTGCTGAAGGTATTATTAATATACTAGGCAAACCCTTTAAGGAAAATAACCAAATAAAAATTAACGACTTCTTGTCATGGTAGGTAATATAATTTATACCGTTGACGTAATTTAATGAGTAAAATGTCATTAATTTCAAGTCGAGAATAATTTATGAGGTTAATGGTAAGACTACGGATCGGCCGTACAAAAAATCACAGTTAATCATTTAAGGATACGGTAATAAAGGTAAATATCAAATCCTTACTTAATCGCCTAAAACCCAGAAGATAAACTAGCGTTTAATCGTTACTATAACTATTAATTTAACTACTGTCGTAAAAGGTTAGTTTATACTTAATAGCCGGCATATTAAGTAAACGTACATAGAGTTTACCACTTATCTTTAACTTACTGTATTGTTAAAACTATTAAAATAATTAAAAGATAAGTTTCCGGCTGGTACAATAATACTATGTATTAAGTCTTTATACGTATAAGCCGAAGTAGGTATACACTAGTTTCTAACTTACCAGGTGTACTTTAAAAATAGGCGTAATATAAAGACTTCAACTTTTAACACGTGCTTATTAATTATAAAAGGCAAAGACTTTGGAACCGTAGGTAAATAAATAAACGATACCATTTTTCTTAGCGACATTAGGTTTATGGCGGCAAAATAACGGGCTATCGAAAAGTAAGGCTCTTGAAAATATAAGCTAATCGAAACGTTAACCGAAAGTATATAACTTGATTTTAACGGATCGTTAGTCCGCATCCACAGTATTAAGGCTAAAAACGTCACTTACATTAACCTAAGTTAAAAGAGGCAAGTTATAGAACGAACGATTATCGACAAAACCGACGACGTAAAATTACAAAGATACCTAAAGTAAAGGACCCGTACGGCTTATATCGCCACGTTATATTATCATAAAGTATCGTACGACTTTTTTATTGCAATACAGGCATAATACCTATAAAAAAAAACCTTTAACAAGCTAAAAAACGAATTTATTAGTAAATGAACTATGTGGAAAAAGGAATCAACATAGTCTTTATAAATTTGACGAAAGTAAAGCTAATGATCTTAACGGACGGGTTATTTAAAAACAATACTAATTCAATATCATAAATTAGCTTTCTAATAATGCTCGTTAACAAGGATAGATTTTCAAGATAATTTACGATTACCGAGAACCTTACATACTAGATATTTATCAAGTATAAACTTGTAAACCGGAGTGTATTAATTTCGGAAATTTATAACATAATAATAGGTTTCGACATTGGTATGGTAACTAACGGTATATTAAGGATTATTACCAAATAGTTAGGATGGCTACCGATACCTGAAGTGGTATATACCGACTCATGGAGCCTTTACAAATGCCTATTATAATTAGTTAGGACTAATGAAAAACACCTGATAATAGACGTAATAGCGTTAAAAAAAGTATACGAAGTCCGGGAAATCGATAAATTCTGGTAAATCAATGGTAAAGATAACCTTACCGATATTATAACTAAGGCTACCCCTAACAGCACCCTGAAAAAAATTGTGTAAAGTAATACGCTAACCATACAAATTGAGGGATACATAAACTGCCCGACACTTAATTTGAAGGAATAGGGTTGCTCTGGCAAACTAAAAGACTGACAGGGCAATAGTGGTAATTGCAGTAGTTTGAATTACTGGCAAATGGTATGCAAGTGGTGGCGTATTTGATTTGTATAAGTTTTTGGTAAAGGATTTGTATACGGGATTTGAGGAACGGAGGCTTCGAAGGGGTAAAGTAAAAGGGTCACAAGGGGTCGTAATTAAGGTTGATTTCAGTACAGATTAATCGGAATTGACAGGGGTCAAACTTGTTGTTGACTTACAGATTGAGGAAGCATTTCAGAGGTTGCCACCAATTGATGGCAAGCTACACTGGCGTATAGGTATAAAACAAAAAGCCGCTAGTATTAGAATAGCAGTCAAATGCAGTAAAGTCAAGTTAATTTTATTTACAGTAAAGTTGATTATACTAACTGAAAATTGACTGTAGTTTATGGGACTGCACTGTAATTGCAGTGCAGTAGGTACTTACTTTACAGTGGAGCATAGGCCAAAACGTTTGGCCATACAAATTAGTGCGCAGACCAGCTAGCGGTCTGCTAAACTTAGAACTTATACATCAATCAATAATATCAACGAAATACTAGTTACTTCGACCCCAGTGATTCGAATCGACTACGTTGCAACGATAAAGAACTACCAATAAGTAGGCTTTTACAGGTACCTATATACACTTAATACCTATTATCTTAACATTTTTTTGAAACTTCATTGCCACAAAGTTAGTACTGGTATCGTAGACAACGACGTTAGGTGGACCAAGGTACATATTAATCCATAATATCCTTAGCGTTTCCTACATATCATTTGCCGAAAGGAACTTAAGAAACTTAGCCCCGTTAAAAAGGGTTACACAATTAACGATGTAAATGGTAGGCTTGTTATTTAAGTAAAATACATCGACTATGATCTTATAGGAAAAGTTTTTATCATCTTTTAATGTAAATTTAAATCTTCGAAGATTATAAGTATATGTTTAATAGTAGTAACAAAGCTTTTTAATAGCTTTTAGGGTAGAGTATTCTACATTTTTATACGTAACGAATTCTAGGATTTTATATAGCCTGTTAACGGCTGAATAGTTAAAACGCTGGTATAGTTAACGAATTTTAGGCTTCTTTAGATTTAAAACCATTACTTTTGGGACTTAAAGATAAAACCATAGGTGCCCTTACTTAAATGCGAGGGGAAACCTTTGGTCGTTTTTAATCAGTTCGTTTGTGTTAACGTTGATATTAACGTTGAAGGTTTTTATGTTCTCTAAATAAAGTAGGAAAGATGTAGGAGACTTGAGGATATAAAACGTAATTACTTCTACAATAGTTTAAACTACCGTCATCTCTAATAACAATAGTCGTTCACCTAGTTTAAAGTCAACTTTGGCTTTTCCAACATCGTGGCGATTAATTTTAGAGGCTATAGTGCTTTCACTCCGTATTTCTATATACTGCGAATAACCTCCTATTAAGTATCTTATTACCCCTATGTCTAGTAAAACACCTTAAAACGTGTAATCCGTATAACGATCGCAAAAATTAAAGGTATATAAGGAGTTATGGGCTTAATTATGGTAAAAGTAACAGTTTTTACCACCTAAACGGTACAGAAAAACGTAGTCGTCTAATTCTTGAGACATATTGGAATCATTATCTTTATAAAACTTAATTTAATTAGAGGTATTAGCGCCGTTAATTAACTAGTCGCCTTCGAAGTTTGCGATGAAATTGAAGTAATCATATTTAAAAATAATGAGGTATTAGTCGTTATATACTACCTTCCTATTATTACGCTCGATGGGGGGGTATTGAGTAAACCAATAGCTAGACTAAATATAACTCCAACATCTCTTATCACTATTACGACGATAGTACTTACGGTGAATAAATCCGCCTAAATCTTAGTTTTATTGGCGTTAACTTAACTATTACCTTAAGTTTATAGCCGGTAGGCTAAACCTTAGTCGTTAATAGAGGCCGTTCTCGTATTTGAGGTCGACGTAATTAACTACCATAAAGTCTTTTTTATTTCCGTTAGGGAAGTTGCCAGCTTAGGGGTATATACCAAGCGAGTTTGGTGTAAGCGCTATTACAGTGGTAAGCGAAAAACGTAACTGGTTAAAAAAGCCTTCGCAGGTGTTATCTAGGTATTGCAAAACGTATTAGAACTCATTAACGCCCGTAACTATTACCTGTACCTATTCGCGAAGTATAGCTTCGCCAATGTAGATATTCCACATTACTTTCTAATACAATATCAATTTATTAAGCATTTAATTAATGACATCCATTAGTGTTTCCTACTCTTTTTTCTTTGTTATTATTGTAGTTTACCGCATGGTAGCTCAGTTTGTATAGTATTAGGCGAGGTAGATATTGTACTCGAAGTGGATTTTTATATTATCATAGATTTCGCGGAACGTGGTAACTTTAATAAAGAAGGTTATGTAGTAGTTTTTAATGTGCCTTGTTAGGATTCTGGGGAATAATAAGTAAAAACCTAGAAGGGGAATTTATATTCACTTACAAATATTTAAAAAGGGTATTATCTTAATGTTGAAAAAGTTGTAGGGCTTCCTATTATTCTTTTCTACGTCGTTCCAAATCTTAGCGTAATCCGTAAACAACTTGTAATTAATTTCAATTATCTTCATAGGTTTTGAGACCATGTCGCAATAGTTATCTTCATCTTGGTTCGTGTTTCCTAGAAGTTTAGGCCTTAAAGCCTTCGATATATGGTGCTAAGGGTAATTTCCAGTTGCTTGGATTAAGGGGTAAAGTTTTATAATAGGACCTGTAGTAGACTTTCATGTATAGGCAAACCTAAATGTAGAAGGTTTTTAAAGAGCTTGTAGATTGAATTGCTAAGGAGCGATAGGTACTTAAGGGTTTTAAAAATCCTGACGATCTTATTTAATTAACTGGTGTAAACCGCAGATATCAATACCTCTAGCCGTGTTGGCAGCTTTCACTTTACGCGTTTTTCCACAACTAATAACGTACTATGTATTATTACGTAAAGGTACTAATATTCTGATCAGGTTAATAGGTTCTTTATCGCAAACGCGTTAAGAGGCTTAATTGGGATAAAGGTAAATAAAAGGTCCTTTGGATAGAATATAGGGGCGTTAATTTTCGTTAATACTCTTTCCCTTAAGTGGTAAATCTTCAGGGTATTTTTCCAGTTAGGTTAGTTTAAAAAGGGGTTTCACCAGCTTAGTAAAGCCCATTTTTAGCACTTCAATACCTCGGCGTTTAAGTTTAGATTTTGACCTTAACTTAATACCTTTTGAAACCTTTTTACACATATTAATAATCCAGTCATCGAAAACATAACGGAAGTTTTAGAAGGTGTGTGCGCCGTGGTTAATTTTTTTGCTGTCGTTTTTCTTAACGATATAGTAGCCAACAAAGTTGGCTAGGTACTTTTTAATTAAGTCTTCATCATTATATTCCTTCTAAAGATCACTATCGTGGTATTTGGTAAAGGTAACTCCAAACGCCTTTATTGATTCTTTCGTTACGGGGTTAGTAATAGCTTTGAAGTAAGCGCTAGCGGTAGATATATTGACTTTTTTGTCTGTGTAGGGCTTGATGGGCGTATAGGGCGAGGGAATTTGTAATATTGGGCATAGAGTCGCATGGAAGCTTGGTGATTTAACGTAAAGTCGCAAAACGTGGCTTTTTCGACGCAAATTAACGATTCTTGGTATTTTTTCTTGAAGTAACGAATTTAAGGATTAAATTTAACGTGGGAAGTAAAAAAGAGTAAAATAAGTTAAAGGTTTAGTGTAAAGGGTAAGGGTAAAGATTGTTTATTAGTGGTAAAGGTTATTTAATGTAAGAACTTGGTTTCTTTTATTGTAGTAACATCCGTATGAATACTAACTTAGCCGTTTACCAACTTGTCGAACTTTGAGACTTCTGACAGTGAATTTTAACGTTTTTAGAAAGAATCAATAAATATGTCTTGGTATTTTTCGATAGCGATGCCGTTGCTTACTTCCATATTGCCGTTATGGACTTACGTAATCCAAAAGTCCTCTCTATTTTCCTACCGTTATAGACTGGCGTAATACTCATAAAGGTCTTTCGAAAGAATCTTTTCTCTACCCTAACCGCCTTAACCATAAAGCGTAACCGAAAAATAACTTCTTCTTCTACCGATAATTTGTGCTGAACCCAATAAGTATTAATCCGTATTGGTAGGATTTTAGATCGTTACAATGTTTTCGATTCGAATCGTGGTTGAAGAAACAGTAGTACTGCATTGGTCAAGTGGTGGATATATTGTTCTAGGTTTAGCAGACTGCTGGCTGGTTTACACTGTAATTTATATGGTCAATTGCTTGTCTTATGCCCTAGAGTAAAGTGCAGCGTACTACACTCGACTTACACCCAATACGGTAAGTCCACACAAAGCAATAAACTTAACTTGCAGTTCAGTATAGTCAACTTTACTGTAAGTAAAGTTGATCTACTGCACTGTATGTAGTATTATTCCAACAGATTTGAAAGCAATATAACGTAGTTGTTAGGGACTTCGTAATTTAAAAACAATGTGATGTAGCTATTTGATACGACTTAATAATTATTCGTGATTTTCTTTAGCGTAACAATTTTAACGTTTTTAGTAATATTTCCGATCAACTATTATAAATTTTAAGGAGAGGAGATTAGTATAGGAGGTAAGGTTTAGTACTGTAGGTTAAAGGTTGTCTATCTCTGAAGTTGTTCTTTATTATAGGGTTTTCGAATTAGCGGCTTGCAATTAAATTTATAGAGACTTACCCGCCGGCAAACTGTAGAGGTCCTGGTAATTTTGTAATTGCTCTTTTGATGTTTTAAGACTTCGACGTATATTTTAAACTTTGTTTAAACAGAATATAATAATAATTATTTAGTGTTTTTTTATTAGTGATACCGTAATCATTTCTCAGATTCCGTTAGAACCGACGCATTCCAAAAGTCCTTTCCATTTACTGCCATGAAAATCGACTCAATTTGTAAAGGCTTTTCGTAAGAATTTTGCTTTTGGTATTTTTTAAAACGAAACCTGAAAGTCTCTTTTTTCCAAGGCACTTATTAATCATTTACCTAATAAACACTGATTGGTATTGATAGGTCTCTAGATATTACAATGTCATCGATTCGAATTGTAGTCAAATTCATAGTAGTATTGTAGTAGTTATGTGGTAGTTGGTTACTTATAAGTTTAGCATCCCGCTAGCCAGTTTGCATACTACTTTGTATAGCCAATGGTTTGATCTTTTCTACGCATTTAATTGGAGATTCCACTGAAATTGACTTGCAGCAGTAAATTCAGCTTTTAATGAACTGCACTTGAATGCTATTCCAACACCTGTTTCATTTTCCAGCTGTGTATAACCGAAGACCCACCATCTAATCATAAATATAAACGGTTATCATTACGAATTTTTATTAACATTTATTATAATATGTTAATTTTCGTTTTAAAACGTCATTCAAATGGGGTAAACAATGCACAGTAAGTACAAAACGACGATAAAGCAACCTTAACACCTAGGAAGTAAATATGAGATACTAAGGTATAAATGTTACTGCCGAATTTATAACTTATGTCGCCAATACCAATATCACCAATTATGTAGTAATAATTGTTAATAATTTCAACAATGTTTATCAAAAATACAATGAAAATATAAAACTAGGCTATTTTTGAGCCCTTAATGTACACCATTATGATTTGAAAGTACCCTTTTAATCAGTGTGTTTCATGTAATTCTTGAACGAATAATTAAAAATATTGCATTTTTGTTGATAATTTTCAATGTTCAAATGTAGTTCAATTTTCGTCTTAAAATACGACTATACAAAGTAAGATATCGCGTTACAAATCCATAGTATTATTCTTCTAATATTATAATATAAAAGATGTTTTTAGGCATAAAATAATTATAAGATTACAATACATTTGGAATGTTTTGTATAAAGCGATGATATCCGCTTAAACTTGGACGATGTATTTACATGTTATATAAAAGTTTGACTTGTATTATGTTTGAATTACAGTCGATTGAAACTTGATTAACTTTACTGATATCATCCTTTAGATATTTATATAATAATTATAAATAAGTTAAATCAATATGAGTTTTGTCTATGATAATAAATTGCTAATATAAGGTGAGATTCTATTACTAAAAACGAGGTATTACTTTTTGCGATTAGTGCTTTTAGGAATGAACGTTTCAATAATACATGATTTATTATATAGCGACAAAAACCGTATCTTTCACAATACATTCATGGGAAGCCGCCACAATTGTTAGTATGTCCATCGGAATTATATACAATTCCTTAACATCGCCAACCCACTCTATAATAGCTTCCGCCAAATCCAACGCAAAAGGGGTCAAATTAACACCGCTCGCCCTCGGTGCGCCTACAAAAGATTCCCAACTTTTTCAGAAAAATTAAGGGCCTCAACAAAAACTTCAGGAAACTAGATTACCTTTGGTGAAGAAGGATATGATTTTCCCTGAACCTTAACTTTTTAACATCGAGACCCTTCATAGCGCCTTTGTTAGGTAAATGCGAAACTTAAAAGTTTAAGAGTCTGTATACTTGGCTTTTAAATAGTTTAGTAACGTTTTCGTTTTCTTGTTTTGACGGATCTAGATTTATAAAACAACTTATGCTAGAGTTGCTTATCGCGACGTACTTCATTCATAATATCGTGGGCGGTGGCCTAAAGCTATAGGATCGGTATGGGCCTAAGCTTGAGCTTGATCCTGTGCCTTTGCCTCTTCCACCTCCGGCGTAAGACGACTAGATCCGAAAAACCCTTCGCTCGCTTTCACTTACCGATCTAAACTACTTTAAAACACCTATTTTTCTAATGTACTCAGACTCGATCTTTATATCGCGCGTTAACCCAACAATCTTTATCCTACCATTTAGAAGGACTACAAAAACCGATGTGATATGTCGTAGTATAACATCAGTCGTTTTAATAATACAAAACACCACGTCTCTTTACGAAAAGATATGAAGAATTCTCTGACAATAACCCAAAATACCAATCCTTATAACGTATTAACCCGTAGAGACCGGTAAAAGAAATCGAACTTACGGGTCCTTATCAAAGTTCTAATAAACCACAAACGTGACATTAATAAATTCTTCTTCTGATACACCCTTATCAAACGCTTATAACTAGATTTATTCGTTATTAAGTCGATTAGAAGGTCCATTACAGGATTAGTTATATGTTATACCAATATCATCATTCCAAGTAAACCTTTTCCAGGGAAAACGATATCTATACTACTTAATATATTTTGAAAGACCTTTTTTACACTATATCAATTCAATCAATTTACGCGAATAAAGGGCTCTTTATGTAATTTATATATTCTTTAAAAAAACAAATGTGTTAGTTTTCGGAGGGAATAAAAATATTACGATTTATGCTAGAATTGCGCCGGTTGATACCCATCCGTCAATATACGTATATGAAGTTTATAGAGGTTTTACGACTTGAATTGTTTTTATTTTATATATATATAAAGTCTCTTCACATTTTCGATTCTAGTGAGTGATAAAAAGCAATAGATAAATAATATTGAATTGTGGTTTACGATAATTAATATTTATCATGATATATTTATTTACAATCCGTAAGTCAGGTCCGGTACTATAATTTCATGGTTTTATCAGAAGATGACGTTCTGGGATCGTATTAGTCGATAGTTTAATACGATAACTATTACGTCTTTTTTTCTTCGGTTTATGCTAATCACGGAATTGGGTTTAAATGAGAAAGTAAAACGTTTATTCGTATATCAAAAAGTTGGTTACAATGAATGAAAACGCTTAGTAAAATCATATTTAATATAAAAATAACAGTAAAGACCTTGATGAAAAACGTTATTACGACTAATCCCAATGAACCCAACGATCGCTCAGCGAAAAGAGGCCATAAGGTTAATTCATATTATATTAACATACATTTATATTTCACTAGTAAGGAAGTAGTATAACCCGTATTTCCTGGTTGAATTTCTTAACCTTTTGGCTAAGTGGCCCTGGGTATTAATCTGTTATCATTAAGTAACACCCCTTCGCTGAATTCCTCTGGGTACGTTATAGGCGAGATTATACAACGCATACAAGCAAACCACGTTATTGGAAAAAGCCGTCTCTTATGCGATAAGTAGGTCGGTTATAAGTTCTTAATCTCACGTGATATGATGAAAGTCTTCCAAGGCTACTAAGGCTAGCTCAAAGTTTACGAAGTTTTTTTGTAATTAGAATTTAATCTATTTTAATTTCTGTGATTATGGTTTCTCATAAATAATTTTTTTTGTTAGAACTGACTACTTTTATATCTGAGTCCGAATTCCCCTCACTCATTATCACCCTTATCGATTAATAATACTTTATGGTTTTTATAGATTGGAGTAACCCTACGAACTGAAACTTTACCACCCGTTAGGAATGAATGAATATTAACGGTTTAAAATATTAAACATGTCTAATCTGAGTATATATAAGGAGATTGAGTGTTACTGAATACTGAAAAAAAATACGAGGTTTAAAATAACCTAAGTAAATATAGGTAAAATAATTATGTCGTATCAAATCTTATTCATATGTTATGTTTATGAAGTCGTTGATATTATGAACGTACGGAAACCTTGGTAAGGAAATGAAAATAAAAATAAAATAAAAACTTAATATAACGATATCCAGCCTACGATTTTTTTCCCACCAGTTTGAAATTAGTTTATATAGAAGATTCAGAACAAACAGTTTTTTATAACTTGGCTTTGAGTCCTCATCTACGTTTGTAAAGGGGTTTTCTTCACCGCCATATAATCTCGTCAAAATCTCGAAAGAAATTTTTCATAGTAACGTGTTAATAAAATCGATATAGTAAATATATATCAGGATGGGTTTATTAACGATATGTTAACCGAAATATTTATATAGGTACCCGGATTTTAAAATATCGTAGATAAGGATTTCAATTTCGTATATATTCGATAGGAACCGTTACTTAGTAATACGTGTATGGGACGTGTTTTTAATATCTGGGTTCTTGTAATAGGTATGTATTTTAACGGTGAAGTAAAAGTCCTTATACATCGTTTTTAATACGTTTTCAACCATATCTTTGATAATATTACTGGGGCTATTATAATAATCCAACTTCTTTTTATAATAACTCCAATTATATGGTTTCATTAATAATCTTTCCGGTACGCGAATTTCATATAACTCTAATTACGTGTATCAAAGTTTTGAAAACCAGTTTATCGATATTTAGTGTTTTGATCGTCATAAGAATGACCTTGTTGCTTCTCATATTTGATCTCGTTAACGAGGTTACGGTATATACGTAGATAAAACTCTTCATCCAACTGTATATTGAAGCATTATATAGGGTCGGTAAATGTGTTATAATATACGTCAAAGTCGCGAAGTGGTAAACTCCAAAAGTCTATTAACTTTGATATTGAATAAGAAAAGCCAACGTAACTCGGCCAAGCAATATTAGCTTCATCAAGCGTAGAAAGTTTAATATTAAAGTGTAACGAGTCAGTACCGGTTTATGAAGTATTAAATTGAATTAGGCCGCCAATTTCACGAAGTTGTATGAGATAATTAAGTGGTATAAATCCTCTTCTTGGTTTCTAGCCTTGTTACTCCAGATAAAAGGACACCTTGTTTTTAATATACGTTAATAATCCCAGATTTCTTCGTAAGGTTATTTGTAGCATATGTTTGGCCCAAAACGTTGTCGTAAACAAATCTTTGGACGATGAGGACGGATCAAAGTGATTCGTCCCTTAGGGATCCAATATATTTGATAAGGAGATCCGTTGTAATATGATCGAAATTCAAAATATATTGATTATATTAAACGATATAATGGAACGTTTACTTGATGCGTATTTAGAATTCATAGCGGGTTCTTTTCGTATATTATACAATAAAATTTACCACTAATAGTTTCCATATAGATGTGGCGACAATAGAAAGTATGTATAATACCAAAACTGGGCAACCAGAACCTATTATAATTACGTTCATAAAGGCTCATTGTATTGATTCCGGTATATACCAAAGTATTCAAATGTATCGTTATTTATATTTTATCCTGTTGGTTTATTACCCGAAACCTAATTGACGTTTAATAAGGCGCGAGAATGTCTAGGCGACCTACTTCAAACTTTTTAACATTATTTAACTACTATATTAAGTTCGTTTTAACTAATAACAAAGTTATTTAGATTTTTTACCATGACGAATAAAACGCTCTTTATGTTTTCCTGCATAATTGCCTTATATAAAAGATACGATGTTTAGGGTTTTATCGTCGTTTCCTCACTTTTATCAAATGTATTTTAATATGTAAAGTGATGAGGCTACAGTATTAAACAGTGACTAGAATATTTACTAATTTTAGTTGCAGAACCCCTTAAGGCTTTCCCTTTTTCCCGGTTCTATATATAATTTATATATAGAACCTTATAAAACTTTGATTTGACCGTAATTTTATTCATGCGGATAACGTTATATTCTTTTCGGGTCTCTAATTTTCTGAAAACTAATGTTATAAGACTCGAAACAGACTTATTAAAGGCCAATTAGTAAGAGGCAAATGATAAACTTGTTTTCGTCACGGTAGTACCTATATTGACGTATTACGTCGAAAGTTGTATATCGGATACGGGTAAGAAAAATTTGAAAAATAGGTTATACTCCCGTTAATTGTTACGGTAAATACGATTAACTTATTTTATAGGATTGTGCCTAACATCGTAGCTCTTCAAAATTCAGACTTCTTCTCAGATAAAGTGGTTTTAAAATAGTAAAGTTTATGATTTTCTTATCTTTTCATGATTTTTAACGCCGGATATACCTTTATTGACCGTATTATGGCATCGCCTAACACCTCACTTCCTAAAGTTACGTATTAAGACCCATGATTCTATTAGGTAGTAAAAGAGGGGTTTTCTATCACTTTTACGTACTTTTGCGGTTAACCTGGTTTCGTACGGTATTACATACGCCTTTACACGATCCTTTCGATCTCGGAGACCTTTTTCGACCCCTCTATTAAAATTGGAAAACAACTTAATTTAATCTACGTTTAATAATTACAAACAAGGAGTTTCAAGTTTTTTCAGAACTCTTACTATGATTACCACGATTTATTTCTCAATATATCGCATACTTTATGGACGAGTGAATTGAAGAAATTACTGTCTCAACTTTCAATGGTTAATACGACATTCTTGACTTCAACCATATTATAGTATATACCGATGAGTTTAAATATTTTTTTGATCGATAAAAATACGTTAAGTATAAATACATAGTTTTTCATAACAGTAAAGTCATCTCCAATAGATCCGGTGATCTTGAACTCGTTACTTACATTTTTTATACAGAGGCTATTGCTACTCTTCGGGGCCTAAAGGCGGTCGCCCATTTTATGTTAGTAAGATCATGGTTGGTGTAAATAACATCTTCGTAATTGAAGGTTTGAAAAGAGACCGGATTACCTGATTTTAATAGGTCTTTAATAACTTTTACCCTTTTATCTAAACTTACTTTAACCTTCTCATGATAAAAAAAAGCCTGTGATATATAGCTATTAACGGAAATGAAATTGCAGATAAACTCGTTAATATTAACGCTGGGTTTTACACGCACTTTAACCATAATAATCAACCATTTACCAAAGAATTTAAATCTACATCTAGAATTAGTTTAAGAATAATCTAAAGATATCGATATATTCAAATATAAGTTAAACTCTTTTTTGAATGTAAAAGTTGGGGCCTTATGTAATCGATTAAACCTGAATTAGAATTTAGCAAATCTTGGCGTAAAATCCCCTTCACAACTTAAACTTTATTCTTACAGCTTTTATTTTATGAGGTTTTAACAATAAGGTACAGTTATAAGGACATTAAATTATATAATCGGAGTTTTAAATTCCTAGATATAGACGGATAATATGTTTTCTATGATGAACGTCAAGGTGTTATTCACTTAGGATATTTCCCGGCTTCCTTGAAGTTTTGGAATCTATGGTTACGACCCGTTAGGAAACCACCAAATAGATGGGTACATGAATTTTACACACGTAAGGTCCTTTCGAACCCTCAATATTCCCGAGAATTTACATATATTATGGATTTTTTTTTATGGAAAAATTTAATTGGCCTAAATAGGCCTACTTTTACGCCCACCGCGAGCAATAACGTTTTATGTCCTCCAACGATACCTAGGTTTCCAGCCTGCCGGCTTATACCAAATATAACAACCAACTAAAAAGCCTATCTATCTAATAATTTCACTACAACCGTTAATGAAGCTTCTGCGGCTACAACCCCCCGGGTATAGATCTATAAACTGGGTAAGATAAGGCTTACGGTCGAATTTATGAAGAAAGCAGATTCAGCAATAGAAATAGTGGTAAAAGCAGTGATAAGAATAACGGTTACAGGTTTGTTTTTAATACAATATGTTTCCCTTTATTACTAATATCGTTGTTACCGTTGTTAATCCAGGCCCTATCTATGGTACAGTTTTGTTAAGCTATTAACGATGCTCAGATCGAATTAGAGACCCTCTATACTTAAATTGAAGTTAATATAGTCAACTTATAGTTAGTAAACTTAAATTAGCAATACTTAAATTAATTTTTATTTTAACATTGGTGACTTTTTGTTCTGTAAGTGTTCGTTAGCATGGTTGAGTATCAATTAACGGTAAATGATGAACTCCCTTTTTTCACCGTCGGAAATACCCCCACCAATACCATCTCATTTCACATCCAAATTTAACTACAATTATAGTTTTCCACTCTACAGTTTCAGGTATCATTCCCTTTTATTCATACATATAAGTTTTTCGTTATATACTTCTTCGTTACTAATGTTATAACTTTTGCTAGTAGGTTTAGGTACGCGTTTTAGGCTTATTATTCTAATGGTTTTGCGAATTTCTAGGGAATCCTTGTTTCTTTACATCACATGCCGGCCGGTTTACGTATCTCTTAATATTTAAGGTCAAGCTATTACTATTTACAAACCTTTTGAAAACTTCATTAGACTTTACTTTTGTTATGGTATAGGTGAGGTATTTTCTACCGTTAATTTACCTAAACTCATCAATTTTTAGAGCTTGGTATGCCTTTTTCCATGTTATTTCGCTTCTTGTTAAACCATTTTATTTATCCTTCCAAGATTGATAAGGTATTTGTTGTTGATATACCTTTCTAATGTTAGTCCTTTAGATGTTGCAACGTTGTAGATTCGTATCGTGGTCGAAGTAACAGTAGTATTGTGTGGTCAAGTGGTAGATGTATTGTTCTAGGTTTTGTAGAACGCTTGCCGGTCTGCACACTAATTTGAGTGGCTAATTTCTTGGTCCATACTCTAATTTGAATTAGGTACATACTTCACTTAATTTGCTAGTTGATATAGTCAACCTACAAAACAATATAATTAACTTACAGTTTGTACGGTTAACTTAACTGATAGCTCAGTTGACTGATTGCATTGCAATTACTATTGTTCCAATATCGGCGGCTTTTTGTTTTATTCACGCACGTCAGTATAGTCGACCATTTGTTTCTAGTTACCTCTAGAGTACCTTCTTGTTTACCGGCTAGACCCCTATTAATTTCGTAGCCAAATTGATCTTGATTGCCTCCTTTTATCTCATCGTTCCAAGTTTTGACTTCAATTTCTACACACAAATACTTTGCCATAAACTTATGTAGACCTTCAACATAGCCGTACCAGTCTATTAAGTTACTAGCTTCAACTCCATAACAGTCTTTTAGTTTTCCAGGGTATCACTGCTTCACTCTCAGTTCGTCGGAACGTGACTTAAAATTGTTAGGTGGCCTTTTAATATAGGCTTTAATACGTATAGTCAATTTATTACTGTTTATAAAATTTTCCTAAGCTTTTTTTGGTATCGGTTTCATTATGACATTCGATAGATTGTTTTTATGGTTCATTTACTTAAGCTTCTCGATTTCTATAGTTTTGTAGGCGTCATGAAGGGATATTACGTTGATTATAAGGCGTTTTTCACTATTCGTTCCTAATTTTAAAAAGGTATTCAAACAGGCTTTTCAAGTTGGTATAAATTACAATTGGAATCAATAGATTTTTTTTAGCTATATTATGACAATATTAAGGGGTTTCTACGTCGCTACATCGATGGTAAAGCCGGCTATTATGCCGTAGACCTCTAAAGTTAGTACGTTACGTATAATCCTCTTATATTAGACAAAGGTTTAATGGGTCAGGTTTACGGTAATTTTAAACTGTGGTTTTTATATTTTTTCCCCAATGAAGATCGTCGTAAAATATCTGATATGTAACGAAAGGTTGGTGTTAATTGTAAAAGTGATGTTTGTGAGGATTATTAACCTAGTTAACTATAAATTGATTAGAACTATATTTATTTCCTAGTTCATATTTTTCATACACGAATCCAATCTCTCATTCAGTTAATCGTAACCTTAATCCGTTGGATTTTAAATTTATACCGTACTCGAAAGATCGTAGAAAATCTTCGGTTGGCATAAAGTCGCAATGTAATTGCTAAAAGCGCGTTACTCTAAATACCTTTAAACCTTAGCCACGTTGGTTATATTCATTATAGCTTAGTTAACAACTTAATCCTTTTAACCGAAGTCAAGGTAAACATTAACATCGTTAACACTATAGTTGAAGATCGACGATTTATTAAAGTCTAGATGTTTTTCTTTTTTCGCTAGAGTCACCACCGTCTTATAATTCCAAAACTTAGAGTCCTTGATAGCTTGTTGATTCAATTCTAAAAAACCAATAATTCCCACAAAAAGGATATCTTTAGTCTATATACTCACTAAACCGAAATTTTCATCTTATATAATTAGAAAACACAGGTCAAAAGTTAGAGGTTTTAAATTGACCTTGATTTAAAATTCGATTAGAATATAAGAAACTAACAAACACATATTTCAGTTAGTTGGTATAGTAGCTTAACGTATTGTATAACCGTTTCTGCAGGGAGTTTTTCACGGAATTATCATAATAATTTTAACAACCCGAATTTTTATAAATCATTCGTCAATTACGTTTAGGCTTGGGGAATATCATGGCTATTAAAGGTAACCTTCACACCA
The DNA here is from genome assembly GCA_038502455.1 of Anisogramma anomala. Taxonomy (NCBI): domain Eukaryota; kingdom Fungi; phylum Ascomycota; class Sordariomycetes; order Diaporthales; family Gnomoniaceae; genus Anisogramma; species Anisogramma anomala. The sequence goes on along the minus strand of JASMMZ010000002.1, from coordinate 29,106,791 downwards.
GTCTCAACTAGTAAACTTAATTCCAAAGGGATTACCAAGCGTTGGATAATTTGTTAATTTTTTCGCGATCATATAAGGATCTAGTATTTACCTCAATCGTTATATCCTTATAGGATTAGATGTGACTTTTTGAACGGTGTCACTGTAATCTTGCCTTTAATCTCATATACAATTATCGACTTAAAATTGGTCATATTTAGGTTTTAAGAGTGAAAATCATGTTTACGTACAAATTATACGACTTTTAGAGTCAGGAGTCCAGTAAATTTAATCTCATTAGTCTTTTAAAAACATTTTTCCAAAGTCTTAATACTGTTTTATACGCGGAGCTTGACAGCTAGGTCATAATTATATTCATCTTTCCTTATAACCTAAACAATACTGTAAATCCAGCCCGGTATGTATTTTTTATTTTTAGTATTTCTGTTAATGGTCGGATGCATTGTCGGCCTTATATTAGTTTATCGATTAGGAACAGGGGAAGACTATGTTGATTTATCCGCTTAACATAAGGATCTTCATTATTATTATTATCGTTATCATTGGTTGCTTTGATATTGGATTTGATTTAGGTTATACACAACGTTGTATGATTGTTAGTATTTATAATCACTTTTTTAGGGTTAGCAATATTTGAATTCTATCAATAATTCAATTCATTTACCTGCTTTTTTCTATAGAGAAACTTCGTTTTATAACTACAAAGATAGTATATCAATTATCGGTAGTCCGTTTTTGATATACAAGTTATTTTTAATGTAATACCTTACTGATTTCATGTTATATTCATTAAATACTTCATTACACGTTCATACCATTTTTTTTAATATTCATTAATAATAGAAATTTATTCGTTAATTGAAATTACGAATAACTTCAGTATCAACTCGTTAAAGCCTATAGTATCGTTTATACATATCACCGCTATTTTAAAACATGCCTAATAATGGGTTAAGATGCAAATCTTTCGATTAAAGATAATATACGTTTTACGAAGTAACGAGTATGCCTTTTCGACCTTCCCAATATTTTCATACACCTTAATAAACACTTGTTTACATTAATCCTGCTTTTCAACATCCGTTCAAAACTTCGTCGTCGTAAATTTAACATTGATACGGTGAACGACGACATTTCATAGACTTAAACATATATTAATTTATAATATTTCAACGGTTTCGATGAGGTTTTTGTCGATAAGTTTTTAAAAAAATCGCCGTTGTAAAAAGGTTAACGGAGTGGAAGAAGTAAAAAAAATGCTTATTGTTTCAAGAAAGAAAGTTGAAGGAGATCTAGTAATTCCATTTCTTATCGTTTTTAGAATAAATTTAAATGTTTGGGAAGCTTAGGTATTCTTTTGGCAAAGGTAGGAACACTTTGTAATAGCCCTGAAAGTAAAGTATTCTATATTTTCATACCTTACGAACTTAAAGGTTTTGTATCATTTGTTGTCTATTATGTAATTGAGGCGTTGTTGCAATTGACACATATTAAATTTAGGTAAGTTTCAAACAGTTTCCTTTCAGTTTTCAAGATAAAATTAAAGATGCCTTCACTTGGAGGCGAGAGGTAACTTTCAGCCGTTTTTAACTAGTTCATTAGCATTGATGACGACATTAACGCTGAGGATCTTCATGTCTTCTAAGTAAAGAAGTAATTTGGTGGTGTACTTGAGGATGTGAAACGTAATCGACCTAATAACTTTTTGAATTGTCGTCGATTTCAGTGACAATATTTATTCGTTAGGGTAATGAAATGTGTGTCCATTTGAATTTGGATTACGGGCTAAGTACTTATCTCGACAATATAATGTGTAGACCGGTTAGCGTTCTGCCAAAACAAGAAAAATATATTAACTACTTGACTACGTAAGACTATTATTACTTCGACTTCGATTTGAATCGATAACATTACGACTTTTAATAGCCTATTATTAGTAAGGTTCAATAATACTAATTAGTATCTATTAGGTTAGTTACAGATTAGCTATGTAAAAGAAGAATCTATTTTACGGTTACATTTTATGGTAACGTTAGGGTAAAGGAAAGATTTTTTTGAAAAACGTTTTCACTGATGTTGATAGTTCAAAACAGCGATAAGTAAAAATAATCTTAGGATTACGCTAATCTAAAACGGTAATTTGAAAGGGGTCATAATATCGATATCATTAAAACATCAACAAACTTTTATTAAATTATTTTGAAAAACGTTACAATTAACCATATAAAATTCTGAAAAATAGCCAAGTTACTAAAGTAGGTAAAATGCTAAGTAAATATTACTACGGGTACTATTATTTCAAATTTCAAATCGTAAAAGCGACTAAATCCTACGACCTTCATTATAATCCATAACGACTAGTAACTTTCAACCCTACATTCTATACCAAATCTTGCCTCCTATACCAATCTTTCTCCCTCTCTATACATTATAAAATCCCCAATTGTTGAAATCGTTATTTTTGAGCGAAAACATAAAAAATCGCTAAGTTACGCTTAAAAAATCCACGTCAAGCGACTTTATGCTTAACGAAAGCCTTCTAACTAAATTGCAAAGTTTCTACGTTTTCAAATCACCAATTTCAATCGTTTGGATTACTAAATGAAAACAACACGTGTTTATAAACGTATAAAAACAAGTAAATCCCTCGTACCAATCTTTTTCAAATATTACAACGAAAATCCTTGGTTAATGAATGTTAATAAGGATTTAATTAACAAAGACCTAATTAATTACATTGGCTAGTATATTTTCGACATAAAATTTGACAAAAAGTTTCATCGTAGCCTCTACGCTTTGAAGTTTTTCTTCATATTTTTGGCTATTGGACTATTGATATTTGGAATACGATTCAACCATCCGTAAAAACAAGTTGAAAAGCCAAAGTTAATAGGCTTAGGATTTATATGCTATTTAAAATATCAAAAGGACTATTAAAAACCATTTTTCATATTCGACCTTTCATCAACTTTCTTGGCATAAGTGTACGGACCACCTTATTAAGAAAGGTAGGGGGCCTATAATATTAACTCTAATAGTACCCATTTCTGTGGAAAAAATTCAGGTCTAGTCGCTTTCAACACCATCACTTCACATACACCCCATTCCACCACAACATCACTAATCGGCCCTATCACTATTTGAATCTTTTCCTGCGACACCTTTTTAGCCATAAATATCGTCGTCGTCCTGGCGTACCGCTCATGTAGCGATGCATCTAGAGAATAGCCCTTATAACCAACAATTCCATCCCTCGTTATTTGTGCCAACGTGACCCTTTAGACTTTCATTACAGTGCAACCAAAAGTCTGATTCCTTTTGCATTTAAAGGCCTAAAAGGCTCTTATTATAAACTCTCGCAATCGATGACTCTATTTATCTATTCATTCGTTTATTTTTAAATCATTATCACCTACACCAACGTCCCGCCCGCTTAGCGAGGTTTTCGCCTCCAACTATACTTTGGATATTCAACTATCCACAGAAGAATTTTCTCAGCACACCACCCGCGTTATTATTTACCCTATTTTACGTTCTTTCTCACTTTTTATGTTTACAGCCCATAGCAAAAGGGTGGTTCGGGTTATAAAGTATTTTTTCTACTGAGCTATAGAATATATCACCCTTATTGCCACGGGGTTTTAGTCAAAATATCTGTGTTTTAAAAGCCTTTTACTCTCTCAGGACTGTCAGATTTTCGATGTGAGTAGACGTAAAATGATGACTTAGATGGCTGCATAATACAGCCCAGCCAAAGCTATAGTTTTCACGCCCGCTTAATGTTACGGGCTTATAAACTTTAGGGTACCTTAAGGCCTTGATTGGAAGGCTAGATCAAGGTTCGATTACTAGCAAAGGTGTTTATTTATATTTCCGTTTGATTAGCAAGGTTGATAAAGGCGATATACTTGTATTTATAGGTATATTTGGTCGAAATCTTCTTCCGAAACACCTAGTAGTACCTGACCTCTTTTACGAAATCTTCTTCCAAAACACCTAGTAGTACCTGACCTCTTAAACAAATATGGTCCATATTTATAGTCTGCACAAAGTTTGTGGCGCGCAGTGAACAGCAAATACATTGCTAGAAAATTAGCCACAGGTGTATAAAATTAGGATTTTAATTTTTTATAATTGTTTGGTTGGGAACAAAGATTTAGTTTACGGAGATTTGTTCAGCGCATTGTATGGTATAACTTGGAAATAGGAATTTTCGAATAGAGTGGTTGTTGTAGGGTAGCATCACCTAAGTTGTGAGCCTTCCTATCGTCACATGTACCTTTAACATTGGCGAGGATCGCACTATACTGGCTAAATAGTGGGCACTTCCTGGTGAAAGTAAATGATAAAAAAAATATTTTTAAATTGACCTAATTCAAATATTACCCGTAAAACCCTTAACTTCGAAACTTATAATAAAAAAAGCGTTAATTACTATAAAAGCTCTTATATATATTTTAAGGAGACACCGCTACATAACTTCTAATCAAGTTTAATATTTAACCCTGTTAATAATATTTTTATACGATAACAATGAAAACCCTGTCAATGTTTTTCATAATTCAATACCACTTTGTAATAATGCGGAGTATGTGTTTGGTGAAAGCAGTACATACAGAGTAACAGTTGTTAATACAGCACAAAAAATTGACACTAACGCTATTCAATAGTTAATTAAATAAGATCGTCAAGTCTTTTAGGCCTTTTATAATTTTACGTAAAATCAATAAGTTTCTTAAAACCAAACTTCCTGTAATAAACACGGCTATATATGTAAGTTTATAATTGGCTTTACTATAAAACTTTACTTTCTGGGAAAAATAAATAGCAATTATCATTATAACCACAAAATTGAAAATTTCAGGCTTAAATATTTTGTTAAAATCACTACCAACGAATAAAACGATCATCGTAACCCTCTTCTTAAACCAATTAAGATAATAAGAATTAATCAAAGGATTGTCATTAATTTTGTGAAATTTGAAATAATATGAAGAGGTGAAAAAATTGAATCTTATGATATATTTGATGTAAACACAAAAATATTCTCAACAATATATAAGCAAATGGAGGTTCCCTCTACAGGTTTTTACCTACTATTACCAGAAATCTTTACGGGTTATTTTAGAGATAACCATTCAACCTTTCTAAGCAAGGTAAAAGCTTTATGTTTAATTTATGATAGTATAAGAAGTAATTTCGAATACAACAACCACTTTACATAATATTACACAAATTGCACCACAACGAGGTTAACAACAATGATAGCTAAGAAAATAGAGGAGAAAATCCTCATGTATGTATTTATCCAAATACTTAATAAGTTTATATTGTACCGATAAGTAAGAAGGAAAACAAACATTAACAAAGCCACACTTTCTAAACAAGAACGGGTTGTTATTACGGGCGTTGACAGGTTTAAATACGCTTTATAACTCCTAAACGCCACTGATAAAGGCCTTTTTTTAACTAACTTTGATCTTCTTTTACGATTAAAACGATAATTATACTAAATTGAGTTGGTATATACCCCTTAATTAACAACTTAAACGACTAGGATAACGAAAAACCTTTAATGAAGCATTACATCGATTGAAAATATTAAAGTCCCCAGCGTTTAGGATCTAGTTCAATGCCACTTGACTGGAAATTATAATAGCGACAGTAACGGTACGACTAAAAAAAAACTGTTGATGGTAAAAACTATTGTTGTAATAGTAGTAAAAGGTGTTAAATTTATAACAAGTCCGGTTATTAATTAACTTTACAACCTCCAGCCGATTGTTACAATCAATAGGTAATATGCTATATCGAATGCCATATTATTTCCGGATAGGACTATTTTGGTTTCATTTCTGACTATGAGGGAGCTAAAGGTTTTAATGATGACGATATACCAAGATAAATTCCGTAACATAAAGATACTACTTTTGAAGCGACCTGTTAACCAGATGATGATTCCTTTCAATAACGTTTAACTGGTATGATCCTTCAATTTTCCGTAAAATAAAACATTGAATCCCCTATATATCTTTAACCTTCGCGATATTTAAGCGAACCATAAGTTTCAAGTTATTATATAAAAAACAGGGGTAACAAGGTATTTAACAAACGGTTACTCGTTGTATTTTTCATTACTACGAGAAGACATTACTATTACTGAGATTAATCGTTAAGATACTCACAAAGCCATACTTATCTTTAGCCTATGCGAACAACTTTCATTACTAGGTTCAATAATTATACAACTAGTTGTTGTGCCGATTATATTTGAAATTTTTTAGTTGTTTACCACATTTTGCTTCTTTGGAAAAATATCAAGATCCTTAGCGTTATTGTTGACATTAACGTTGACAAGTTTCTTAAAAATGGCCGGAAGTTCCCTTTCACCTTTCAGTGAGAGCACTTTCAGTTTTATTTTGAAAGACTAGAGTTGATAGTATTAAATATGAAAAAGTTAAATATACGTTTATTATACCAAGGTTTCAATTACCTCACAGTCGATAGGCTTTATAAAGTCCGGCAGTCTGTAAAGTATGAAAATGAGTGGTAATTTGCTTTAAAAGCTATTATAAATCTCTGTTACTATTGTCAAATTCACGCCTCAACCACCCAAAAGTTTAAACTTACGTTTAAAAACGATAAATACTTTAATTATAAGATATTTGTTAACGTGTTTTACTTGAAAAAAAGCCTATTTTTTATATTGTAAACTCAGTATCCTCTTTTTACGACGCTAAGTTTCTTCAGTCTTTGTCGGCGAAAAATACATAGAAAAAGTTAAGGATATTATCGATTGATACGTATTTGAACCCACTAGACGTCTTCGTTTAGAATATTAGTATCAATTTTACGGTGGTGATATTAAAAATAAATAACAAAATAATGGGAATTTAGTGTAAACAGGCATCTATTAAGGCCTATTACAATATTAGAAAGGTTAAAAAGATGTATTTATTGTTATGGTCCAACCTGAAAAGGTAGGTCAGGTAGGTACCCAATGGTGTTAACAATTGAAGTATAATAGAAGACAAGAGAAATGGGTAGTGGTTCTTTACGCAGGACTTATATGCAAAGGCCTGTCACGTGTCTTCCCACATGATGCTTGCGAACCGCTCCCGGACCGCATCCGGACCGGATAATGAACGTATACCTTCTATTACATGTATAGCTACGTAACATATAGACTCAATTACTAATAACC